>JAPXFY010000015.1:73943885-73976385 GCA_030674185.1 Monoplex corrugatus
AACTGATAACATTGCTGAACTGTTTATAAACACATCGTACTATACAAATATCAACTGATAACATTGCTGAACTGTTTATAAACACATTGTACTATACAAATATCAACTGATAACATTGCTGAACTGTTTATAAACACATTGTACTATACAAATATCAACTGATAACATTGCTGAACTGTTTATAAACACATCGTACTATACAAATATCAACTGATAACATTGCTGAACTGTTTACAAACACATCGTACTATACAAATATCAACTGATAACATTGCTGAACTGTTTATAAACACATCGTACTATACAAATAACAACTGATAACAATGCTGAAATGTTTACAAACACATTGTACTATACAAATATCAACTGATAACATTGCTGAACTGTTTATAAACACATCGTACTATACAAATAACAACTGATAACATTGCTCAATTGTTCACCTAAGCGTTGTTTTAGCTATACACATTGTACCATTAAGATATCAACTTATAACATTTGCTGAACTGTTCACAAATACACTGTACTCGAAATGGCTCAGCTTATGACACTGCTGGACCGTTCACATCGACTTATAACACTGCTGAACTATTTACAAGCACATAGCCCAATACAGATATCAACTTATAGCATTGCCCCACTGTTCATCTACACATTGTTTGTAACATAAAGTTACCAAATTATAACATTGCTGCACTATTCACTAACACATTGCACTACAAGGTTATCAACTCATAAGATTGCTGCACTATACATCTACACATTGCTTGTAATGTAAGGTTATCGATTTATACCAATGCTGCATTATCCGCCAAGACATTGTACTATAAGTTTATTAACGTATGACATTGCTGAATGTTCTCTACAACATTGTCTGTTTACGGTACCGAATGGAGCTGCTCGGAAAGATGACAAACTTGGGATCCATTTCGGAGTATGTCAAACATTGCTGAACAGCAAACTGGGATGTGTCTGGAACATCATGCCTGGCCACTTTTGCGGCCGTTCAAAACACCCCCGAAATTGAAGTAAGGCAACGTTGGGAGCTTCTGACTAATAATTGTGGAGACTATAGTAAGGGGAAAGGTGCTGACAGCTATGCAACTGGATGGCAGGGCGGGCTGCCCGGAAAAGAGATGACGAACAGAGTGACGGGAGAGAGGGCTCTTCCGTTCTCTCTTGGTCCGGAGGCTGGACTAGACGTGGTTGGTATGCGTTTTGTGGCTATGTCCTTGGGTTTAGCATCTCTCAACCTTGCTATTCGGTTTGTAAACAAGGTAATTGATGACTGGGTCTGAATGGGTCATACAACGCCTGTGCAGCCCCTCTTTTCTTAATGAAATGCTATTGAATGGCATTGGGAGCTTGGGAGGTGATTGTTTAGAGAGTGGCGAGGCACTGGTGCTCATCCACACCCTCGGGGCTTTTCTTGTTAACTTACAGTACCAAATAGCTACGTACTAAAGGATCAAGAAGCATGATCAATCATGAACACAATCTGTAGAGGCCTACGCTGTACCAATAACAAGACTAAAACACAGTGAGTGTAGTGGAAGGCCAGCTAGTATTATATAAAAATAACTATTAACAAACTAGAACAAAGTGATTGCAGTGGAGGCCATTAGTATTATGTACCATTAACAGACAATAACTTACTAATTACAATGGAGGCCCATTAATACTATTAACATGATAATAACCTACTGATTACAGTGGAGGTCTATTAATACTAATAACACGACAATAACTTACTGATTACAGTGGAGGTCTATTAATACTATTAACACGACAATAACTTACTGATTACAGTGAAGGTCTATTAATACTATTAACACGACAATAACTTACTGATTACAGTGAAGGTCTATTAATACTATTAACACGACAATAACCTACTGAATACAGTAGAAGCCAATGAACATTTCGTACCAATAACCATATTACATATACAACAACCAGATTCACGAACTCAACCAATCAAAGTGGCGGAGAAGTCATCTCAGTGGACCACAGACTAAGATATTGTGAGTTCGGACCTCCGTGAGGATGAAAGCTTATAATCTTGGCACTCATCGTTCCCCAACCGACTCCATCTCGGAGTTGCGAGTGCTTTATATATTATATATCTATCTATATATATATATATATTTTTTTTTAAGGCTGGAATCACACATCGAGTCTCATCCATGTTACGGATGCGTCATGGAGGGTGTCGCTCAAATTTCCTGACATACACCACAGGTGCATGTATTTTTCGAGCCTGATTGATGCCACATTATGTTATGATAGTACGTATCTATGATTAAGAAAATATTGTTTTCACCTAGTTGATAGACAGCTGAGCATTTGGGCACTGACTGGGAGGGGAGGGGGAGGGGGGAGGGGGGGGGGGAGGGAGGTTCTGTAATGTGGAACGAGTTTATACAGAATGGCTAGCTGTTTTGTGATTCACACCTTTAAGTATATATTCATTTACTTTATATGTATGTTTCTAGTTTTGAAGGTAACATACACAGATACACATGTAATCTAAATGTTACAAAGATTGTTCCGGTGACTAGCTGATAAGATGCCAGTATAAAATATAGATTAGGTGAAACGTAGTCTAGGTATCCGCTCAGGACCTGGCCAGTAGAAGGATTTATGTGCAGGCTTAAGGCTTGTGCCATGATCACCATATACATGGCACCTGTGACGTTAGTACATATGGAATTCGTTCCGAACGCAGAGACGTCATTTTGAGAAACTGAAACAGAAACTGAAACTATGATAATAAGTGTAGAACAGGGCCCTACCACACAGTGTCAGTCTGAAACAGAACTCTGTAGCATCATCACTACCATCCCCATTCTCATCATACGTTGTCCTGGCCTCTGTGGCCCCTCAAGCCTTGCTCTCATGGAGACCTCCGGTGTATGGTGATGTGATGGAGAGCCTAAAAGAGCGGCGTGGGAGTTGAGAAACAGGAGTGATAAAAAATTCCAGGAACTCTCATTCCCTCTCTCCCTCCCCCCCCACCTCCAGCTGCTAATCAATTGCCCCTCTTCCTCCTCCTTCACTATTCGTTCCCTGCTTGTCAATCTTCACTCCTCTGCCATCTTGCACCCCCACTCCACCCTCACCTCTAAATTACATATACCCATGTGCGACCGCGTTTATCGACACGTTTTGGACATAGTTTTAAAACAAGCTGGCGATTGAGTCGCACGTGCGTATGTGTGTCGTAATCTGATTTAGAATCTTGTGTTGCTATGACGACTGGGCCATAAAGACTTTTGGTCAGACAAGTTCTGTTTTCTTGATCAGATGGCTGCAGAGTGATTTCCCCATAGAGACATTACGCTGATATTGAATTGATTTGATCAACTCAGGGGTCAGATTATTTATAGGTTTCACTTATTTTGCAATTCACTCTATTCATATAGATACATAGTTTATATGAATGAAGTTGGTAGGCTGATAAAATAGCAGTATGAAATATACACTAGGTAAACATAGTCTAAGTAGGGCCTCAGGATCTGGCCAGTTCATGTTCTTATGTGCAGGCTTCAGGCTTGTGCCATGATCACCATACATATGGCACCTGTGACGTTAGTACATATGGAATTCGTTCCAAACGCGGAGACGTCATCTTGAGAAACTGAAACTGAAACTGAAACTGAAACTATGAGAGTAAGTGTAGAACAGGGCCCTACCACGGAGTGTCAGTCTGAAACAGAACTCTGTAGCATCATCACTACCATCCCCATTCTCATCATACGTTGTCCTGTCCTCTGTGGCCCCTCAAGCCTTGCTATGCTCTCATAAAGACCTCAGGTGTATGGTGATGTGATGGAGAGCCTAAAAGATCGGCTTGGGAGTTGTGAAAAAAGAGTGATAAAAAATCCAGGAACTCTCATTCCCTCCCTCCCCCCTTCCAGCTGCCAATCAATTGCCCCCTCCTCCACCTCTTTCACTATTCGCTTCCTGCTTGTCAATCTTCACTCCTCTGCCATCTTGCACCCCTACCCCCACCCTCACCTCTAAATTACAAATACCCATGTGCGACCGCGCTTATCGACACGTTTTGGACACAGTTTAAAACAAGCAGGGATTGGGTCGCACGTGCGTGTGTGTGTTGTAATTTGATTTAGAATCTTGCATTGCTGTAAAGACTGGGCCATACAGAATTTTGGTCAGATGAGTTCTGTTTTCTTGATCAGATGGCTGTAGAGTGATTTCCCCATAGAGACATTACGCTGATCGAATTGATTAGATCAACTCAGGGTCGGATTTCTTCTGGGCTTCAATTATTTTGCAGTTGACTATATTCATATAGATACAATATGTACTTAGGTTGTGTCTAGTCTATAAGTTATACTGGTATTTCATCAGCGGTAGGCTGATAAAATGGCAGTATAAAATATGGACTAGGTGAAACGTAGTCTGGGTATGGCCTCAGGACCTGGCCAGAAGAAGGATCTATGTGAAGGCTTAAGGCTTGTGCCGTGATCACCATACACATGGCACATGTGACGTTAGTACATATGGAATTCGTTCCAAGCGTGGATATGTCATCTTGAGAAACTGAAACTGAAACAGAAACTGAAACTATGATAGCAAGTGTAGAACAGGGCCCTACCACGGAGTGTCAATCTGAAACAGAACTCTGTAGCATCATCACTACCATCCCCATTCTCATCATACGTTGTCCTGTCCTCTGTGGCCCCTCAAGCCTTGCTCTCATGGAGACCTCAGGTGTATGGTGATGTGATGGAGAGACTATAAGATTGGTGTGGGAGTTGTGAAACAGGAGTGATAAAAAAATCTAGGAACTCACAATCCCTCCACCCCTTCAGCTGCTAATCAATTATCCCCCTCCTCCTCCTTCACTATTTGCTCCCTCCATGTCAATCTTCACTCCTCTGCCATCTTGCACCCCCACCCCCCTATAAATTACATATACCCATGTGTGACCGCGTTTATCGACACGTTTTGGATACAGTTTAAAACAAGCAGGGGATTGAGTCGCACGTGCGTGTGTGTGTCGTAATTAGATTTAGAATCATGCGTTGCTGTGACGACTGGGCCATAAAGAATTTTGGTCAGACGAGTTCTGTTTTCTTGATCAGATGTCTGTAGAGTGATTTCCCAATAGAGACATTACGCTGATCCAATTGATTTGATCAATTCAGAGTCAGACTTCTTCTGGGCTTCAATTATTTTGCAGTTGACGATATTCATATAGATACAATATATACTTAGATTGTATTTAGTCTATCTTCAATACTGGTATTTTATAGCAGTAGGCTCATAAATAAAATAGCAGCATAAAACATAAACTAGGTAAACAATAGTCTAGGTGGCACCTCAGGACCTGGCCAGCTCATGGGTTTATTGCATGATTAAGGCTTGTGGCATGATCATCACACACATGGCACCTGTGACGTTAGTACATATGGAATTCATTCTGAGTGTGGAGACGTCATCTTCAGAAACTGAAACTGAAACTATGATAGTAAGAGTAGAACATGGCCCTACCACGCAGTATCAGTCTGAAACAGAACTCTGTAGCATCATCACTACCATCCCATTATCATCATACGTTGTCCTGGCCTCTGTGGCCCCTCAAGCCTTGTTCTCATGGAGACCTCAGGTGTATGGTGATGTGATGGAGAGCCTAAAAGAGCGGCGTGAGAGTTGTGAAACAGGAGTGATAAAAAAATTGAAGGAACTCTCATTCCCTCTCTCCCACCCCCTTTTAGCTGCTAATCAATTAGCCCCCTCCTCCTCCTTCACTATTTGCTCCCTCCTTGTCAATCTTCACTCCTCTGCCATCTTGCACCCCCACCCCCCTATAAATTACATACACCCATGTGTGACCGCGTTTATCGACACGTTTTGATACAGTTTAACACAAGCAGGGGATTGAGTCGCACGTGCGTGTGTGTGTCGTAATTTGATTTAGAATCCTGTGTTGTTATGACGACTGGGCCATAAAGAATTTTGGTCAGACGAGTTCTGTTTTCTTGATTAGATGTCTGTAGAGTGATTTTCCCCATAGAGACATTACGCTGATTGAATTGATTTGATCAACTCAGGGTCAGACTTCTTACAGGCTTCAATTTTTTTTGCAGTTGACTATATTCATATAGATACAATATATACTTAGGTTGTGTTTAGTCTATCTTCAATACTGGTATTTTATAACAGTAGGCTGATAAAATAGCAGCATAAAACATAAACTAGGTAAGCAATAGTCTAGGTGGCATCTCAGGACCTGGCCAGCTCATGGGTTTATTGCATGATTTTAAGGCTTGTGCCATGATCATCACACACATGGCACCTGTGACGTTAGTGCATATGGAATGCGGAGACGTCATCTTGAGAAACTGAAACTGAAACCGAAACTATGATAGTAATTGTAGAACAGTGCCCTACCACGCAGTGTCAGCCTGAAAGAGAACTCTGCATCATCATCACCACCATCCCCATTCTCATCATACGTTGTCCTGGCCTCTGTGACCCCTCAAGCCTTGCTCTCATGAAGACCTCAGGTGTATGGTGATGTGATGGAGAGCCTAAAAGAGCGGTGTGGGAGTTGTGAAACAGGAGTGATAACAAATTGCAGGAACTCTCATTCCCTCCCCCTCCACCTCCAGCTGCTAATCAATTGCCCCCTCCTAATCCTTAACTATTTGTTCCCTGCTTGTCAATCTTCACTCCTCTGCCATCTTGCACCCCCACCCCCACCCTCACACTCTAAATTACAAATACCCATGTGCGACAGCGTTTGTCGACAGGTTTTGGTCACAGTTTAAAACAAGCAGGGGATTGGGTCGTACGTGCGTGTGTGTGTCGTAATTTGATTTAGAATCATGCGTTGCTATGACGACTGGGCCATACAGAATTTTGGTCAGACGAGTTCTGTTTTCTTGATCAGATGTCTGTAGAGTGATTTCCCCATAGAGACATTACGCTGATATTGAATTGATTTGATCAATTCAGGGTCGGACTTCTTATGGGCTTCAATTATTTTGCAGTTGACTGTATTCATATAGATACAATATATATTTAGGTTGTGTCTAGTCTATAATTTATACTGGCATTTTATAGCGTTAGGCTGATAAAATAGAAGCATAAAATGTAGACTACGTAAAACGAAGTCGAGGTAGGGCCTCATGACCTGGCAAGTAGAAGGGTTTATGTGAAGGCTCAAGGCTTGTGCCATGATCACCATACATATGGCACCTGTGACGTTAGTACTCACCTGATAATATACAGCGCCTGTTGACTCGCACCACTGATGTTACTTGGACATTAAGAACTGGATGACACACAATAGACTTCAGCTTAATGACGACAAGACAGAAGCTATCCTCATTGGCACCCGTCAGAAACTTTCCCAGCTGCCTCCTCTTTCTCTCCCATTATGTAACACATCAGTCCCAATTTCTGATTCAGCTAAAAACCTTGGTGTCTGCATTGACTCTACCCTGTCCATGAACAACTTTGTTTCTCAAACTGCCATATCTTGCTACTATCATCTCCATCGTATAAGCCTGATCAGGAAGTATCTCTCTGTCGAAACAACTGCAAAACTCGTTCTCTCCTTCATAATGTCTCGCATTGACTATTGCAATTCACTCCTGTCTGGTCTTCCTGCCTCCACCATTCACATCCTACAGCGCATTCAAAACAATGCTGTACGCCTTGTACTCAAAAAGAAAAAAGCTGACCACATTTCTCCTCTCCTGGCACAACTTCACTGGCTCCCTGTATCAAAGCGCATACAGTACAAACTAGACACCATGTGCTACAAAAGCCTCAATAACGCAGACCCCGATTACCTGTCAAGCCTACTTGAGATCTATGTTCCCTCACGTACCCTCCGCTCTGCCTCCGATCCTCTGACTTTTCGCTTTCCACGCACTAAGCTCAATACCTATGGTCCACGAGCCTTCTCTGTTTCTGGTCCACTCTCCTGGAACAAACTTCCTCTCTCAGTCCGTCAGCAACCTACTTTTGCCTCCTTCAAGTCCGCTCTCAAAACTCACCTTTTCTCCTCTGCATAAAATCCTAACCTCACTCAACCCTCCTCTGCAGCCTGTCTCCGCTCGGAGGGGAATCATTTTGTTTTAATATATAATTGTATATGATGTGCTCTCTGTGGTTTTCCACTGGTTTTATTCTTGCTTTTATTGCTTTTATTCTTTTCTCCCCATTTGTGGCCATGCATGTGTGTGTGTGTGTGTGTGTGTGTGTGTGGTGTGTGTGTGTGTGTGTTTTGTGTGGTGGTGTGTGTGTGTGCGTGTGTGCGTGTGTGTGCGTGCGTGCGTGTGTGCGTGTGTGTCTTTTCGGCGCTTGGATTTGATTTTGTCGAGATTTTGCGCTATATAAATATTGTAATTATTATGTACGCATGTGCGTACGTATGTATGTATGCATGTATGTATACGCTTAGATTTATGTATGTATGTATGTATGCATGTATACGCTCAGCTTACATTTATGTATGTAAGTATGTATGCATGTATGTATGCATGTATACGCTCATATGTATTGAGGTATGTATGCATGTATACGCTCAGCGCTTAGATTTGATTTTATCAAGATTTTGCGCTATATAAATAAAATATATTATTATTATTATTATATGGAATTCGTTCCGAGCGCGGAGACATCATCTTGAGAAACTGAAACAGAAACTGAAACAATGACAGTAAGCGTAGAACATGGCCCCACCACACAGTGTCAGTCTGAAACAGAACTCTGTAGCATCATCACTACCATCCCCATTCTCATCATACGTTGTCCTGGCCTCTGTGGCCCCTCAAGCCTTGCTGTCATGGACACCTCAGGTGTATGGTGATGTGATGGAGAGCCTGAAAGAGCTGCGTGGGAGTTGTGAAACAGGAGTTATAAAAAATTGCAGGAACTCTCATTCCCTCCCTCCCCTGCCACCTTTTAGCTGCTAATCAATTGCCCCCTCCTTCTCCTTCACTATTTGTTCCCTGCTTGTCAATCTTCACTCCTCTGCCATCTTGCACCCCTGCTCCACCTTCTCCTCTAAATTACAAATATCCATGTGCCACCGCGTTTTTCGACACGTTTTGGACACAGTTTAAACAAGCAGGGGATTGGGTCGCACATGCGTGTGTGTGTCGTAATTTGATTTAGAATCCTGTGTTGCTATGACGACTGGGCCATAAAGACTTTTGGTCAGACGAGTTCTGTTTTCTTGAACAGATGGCTGTAGAGTGATTTCCCCATAGAGACATTACGCTGATTGAATTGATTTGATAAAGCTCAGGGTCGGATTTCTTATGGGCTTCAGTTATTTTGCAACTGACTGTATTCATATAGATACAATATATACTTAGGATGTGTCTAGTCTGTAATTTATACTGGTATTTTATAGTGGTAGGCTGATAAAATAGCAGTTTAAAATATAGACTAGGTAAAACGTAGTCTAGGTATGGCCTCAGGACCTGGCCAGTAGAAGGATTTATGTGAACAGATAAGGCTTGTGCCATGATCACCATACAAATGGCACCTGTGACGTTAGAGCATGTGGAATTCGTTCCGAACGCTGAGACGTCATCTTGAGAAACTGAAACAGAAACTATGACAGTAAGTGTAGAACAGGGCCCTACCACACAGTATCAGTCTGAAATAGACCTCTGTAGCATCATCACTACCATCCCCATTATCATCATACGTTGTCCTGGCCTCTGTGGCCCCTCAAGCCTTGCTCTCATGGAGACCTCAGGTGTATGGTGATGTGATGGAGAGCCTAAAAGATCGGCTTGGGAGTTGTGAAAAAGGAGTAATAAAAATTCCAGGAACTCTCATTTCCTTCCCCCCCTTCCAGCCACCAATCAATTGCCCCCTCCTCCCCTCTTTCACTATTTGCTCCCTACTTGTCAATCTTCACTCCTCTGCCATCTTGCACCCCCACCCCCACCCTCACCTCTAAATTACATATACCCATGTGTGACTGCGTTTGTTGACACGTTTTGGATACAGTTTTAAAACAGCAGGGGATTAGGTCGCACGCGCGTGTGTGTGTCGTAATTTGATTTAGAATCCTGTGTTGCTATGACGACTAGGCCATAAAGAATTTTGGTCAGACGAGTTCTGTTTTCTTGATCAGATGGCTGCAGAGTGATTTCCCCATAGAGACATTACGCTGATCGAAATGATTTGATCAACTTAGGGTCGGACTTCTGATGGGTTTCAAATATCTTGCAGTTGACTATATTCATATAGATACTATATATACTTAGCAACCTTGTATATGTTCTGTCTTGTCTATGTGTGTGTGTTTGGTCAGTTCAAAAATAAAAGACTACGTCAATCTTGAACATAAGACCAATATATTGTATGTATTTCTCTCCTCTCTCATACTTGTGTGTAGGGTAGTTGCAGAGTATAAAGGTAGGCTTGGGCGCTCCTTTTTTGAGGAGTGTTCTGAGCTTGCTGTTTTTGTACTTTGTATCTGCTTCTATGCTAGCTGAGTGGGTAGCGTAAGCTGTGTTAGATTTGAGAAGTTCTATACAACATGGGAGATAATTCTCAAGAGTTGTGTCCTTTGATTATATTATAAAAATTCTCCCTGCTTCCCTCTTATTTCTTTGGTATTACCTATATGCCTTGGAAGCAAACCATGTATATGTTCTGTCTTGTCTATGTGTGTGTGTTTGGTCAGTTCAAAAATAAAAGACTATGTCAATCTTGAACATAAGACCAATATATTGTATGTATTTCTCTCCTCTCCTATAGTTGTGTGTAGGGTAGTTGCAGAGTATAAATGTAGGCTTGGGCGCTCCTTTTTTGAGGAGTGTTCTGAGCTTGCTGTTTTTGTACTTTGTATCTGCTTCTATGCTAGCTGAGTGGGTAGCATAAGCTGTGTTAGATTTGAGAAGTTCTATACAACATGGGAGATAATTCTCAAGAGTTGTGTCCTTTGATTATATTATAAAAATTCTCCCTGCTTCCCTCTTATTTCTTTGGTATTACCTATATGCCTTGGAAGCAACCATGTATATGTTCTGTCTTGTCTATGTGTGTGTGTTTGGTCAGTTCAAAAATAAAAGACTATGTCAATCTTGAACATAAGACCAATATATTGTATGTATTTCTCTCCTCTCTCATACTTGTGTGTAGGGTAGTTGCAGAGTATAAAGGTAGGCTTGGGCGCTCCTTTTTTGAGGAGTGTTCTGAGCTTGCTGTTTTTGTACTTTGTATCTGCTTCTATGCTAGCTGAGTGGGTAGCGTAAGCTGTGTTAGATTTGAGAAGTTCTATACAACATGGGAGATAATTCTCAAGAGTTGTGTCTTTTGATTATATATATACTTAGTTTGTAGCTCTGGAATGATAGACATTTTTCTTTGCCTCTGTCAGTCAGTCTCTCTACTGTTCTGTCTGGTCCTCTTCTGTTGTTTTCTTAAAGTAGTAAGCCAAATGCCTGGAAATTGTAGTTTTGGCAAGGTAGATCTTACCGTGCGCTATAGCGACAGAACAGAGGGCAGAAGGAGAGAACTGGTATTCAGACGCAAGGCAAAAACGAAGCTTGACGTAAAACGTGAGATCATGCAAATGTTTGTTTTTAGGGGAAACGATTTACCGCATGACCCAAAATATCCTTAAAATAAAGAAATAAAGAAACAAACAAATAAACATACAAGCAAACATACAAACAAAACAAAAGGCAGACAACGTTAAAACATGTTGTCTTACCGTTTCAGTATCAATTTTTTTGAGATGACATTTCCACTCTTGTAAAATATTCAATCTGTATTATCGTATTACAAGATTGTCTATTGTGTCACATCGTCCCATCTGAAGTAAAAAAACATGTAGACTACAAAACCATAAAAACCACATATTGTATGCTCCACGATTAGTCCTTCTTGTTCTTGTTCTTGTTCTTGTTCTTTTCCTCCTGCTTCTCCTTCTCCTCTTCCTCCTTCTTCTTGTTTTTTTTTCTTTTTTCTTCTTTCTCTTGTTTTGTTGTTCTTTTTCTCCCCTCCTCCTTTTCTTCTTCTTCTTCTTCATTACCACCTCCACCACCACCATAATCATCATCATTATCATCATCATCATCATCATCATCGTCATCATCATCACAGTCGTCGTTGTCATCATCATCATCGTCGTCATCATCATCATCATCAGTATCCTCCTCATCATCACCATCTTCTTCTTCTTCTACCCTAACTCCGTGAGTCATCTGAGTGCCAGACTAAAAAAATGTTCACCAGATTCTTCTTACTCTGTCAGTTGTGTGCCAATGCCTTGATCTCAGCAAATGTACACGCACACGGAATATCAACTGGAACGTTAAAAATCTTCTCGTCAGTGGCTGGACCATAGAAACATGAAAACACTCAGCATGCACGCCCACCACTGACGAAGTATGCAGACTATGCAGTAACATACCTCCTGCATAGTGCCTGTACGCACTGAAGAAAAATCGGAACCTTTAAAAAACAATAACAATGTTCTCTGTCATTTCCCATCTCCTTCATTCTTCCACGATCTGATATTCTCCAACAGGTACACGTGTCTTATATACTGGCTTATTTATTGTGTGTTTTCCCCTTTTTCTTCTTCGTCTTCTCTCTGTCTCTGTTGTCTCTGCGCTTTCTCTGTTCTTCTCTGTCTCTCTTCCTCTGTCTCACTCTCTCTGTCTCTCTCTCTCTGTCTGTCTCTCTCTCCCCCTGTATCTGTAATGTTTCTGTCTCTCTCCCTCTCCCCCTCTCTCTCCCTCTCTGCCTGTCTCTACTATTTCTCTCTGTCTCTGTCTGTCTGTTTGTCTGTCTTTCTGTCTCTTTCTGTTGTTCTATCTGTCTGTTTGTTGTTCTATCTGTCTGTTTGTTGCTCTCTCTCCCTCTCTCTCTCTCTCTAATATCTGTAATATATGGAACCCTCTCTCTGTATCGCTCCCTTTCCCCACTCTCTCTACCTGTCTCTGTTTGTCTCTACTCTCTGTCTCTCTGTCTGTGTCTCTCTCTGTCTCGTCTACCTCTCTGTATCTGCTCTTTCTCTCTCTCTCTCTGTCTGTATCCCCTTCTCCCTTTCTGTCGTTTCTCTGTGCAGGTTACTGGGGTGCATGCGCTGAACGAGTTGTACACTTCATATTGTCAGTGTGTCACACAACATGGATATACAGGCCACACTCCAACACACACGCACACACACACACACACACACACACACACACACACGCGCGCGCGCCACACACACACGCACACACACGCGCGCACGCACACATACACACACACAAACACACACACAAACACACACACACACAAGCACACACACATACACACACACAACACACACACACACACACACACACACACACACACATATATATATATATATAATATATATATATATATATATATATAATATATATATATATATATATATATATATATATATATATAATATATATACACTCAACATACATTACTGACTGATATTTTGACGCCATGCGAGGGAGAGTCCTGTACATGTATAGCAAATGAGCACACATCAACACACCTCGCTGTGTGCAGTAACAGAAACGAACATGAAGGCCACAGGTTTGTGTCGATGTTAATCCAATGACACTGTGTTACAGGTGTTTTACTTGTCAATTCTTTCTTCGTTTAATTGAACTTACTTAACTCTTTAGTTAGAATTAATATACTATTTTGTCAAGCAAGCAAGCAAACAAGCAAACAAAAATAAACAAACAAAGCAAACAAACAAACGAACAAACGAAACAAACAAACAAACAAACAAACAAACGAAACAAACAGACAAACAAACAAAAGAAGCAAGCAAACAAACAAAAAACAAACAGACGAACAAACAAGCAAATAAAAGAAACAAACAAACAAGCATACAAAAGAACAAACAAAACGAACGAACGAACAAACAGACAAACAAACAAACAAGCCAATAACCAATCAACCAACCCGTCAATAACAAACACACAACCAAAACACACGCCGAAGCAAACAAAGAAATGAACAGAACAAAACAAAACAAAGCAAAACAAAACAAACAAAACAAAGCAAAACAAAACAACAAAATAGAACAAAACGAAACAAAACAAAACAAAACAAACAAACAAAAACAAACAAAACAAGGAAAAAAAAACAATACATAGCCACACAGACAAACATTGATACAGAAAAAAAAGAAGGGACAGGATTCAAGTTTGATATAAAATCATGGACAACAATTGAATTTGGTTCAAACAACTGGCATCAGGGGAACAGGCTAAAAACCACCTTGCCAGACATGGCAATGTGCACAGACACAGACAACCTTTTATACATTTCAATAATATAGAAGACAGAAAATCTTCCAAAACAGAATATCGTGTCATTGAAACAAACCAAAACAAACCAACAAAATCCCAGATTCTCACGCATGCGCACGTGCGCGCGCGCACATACACATGCACTCTCTCTCTCTCTCTCTCTTTCTCTCTCTCTCACACACACACACACACACATACACACACAAAAGTCATTTTTACGTAAGGGACTGTAATTCGTGTACACTTTGTGTGTATGTATGTATGGATGTATGTATGCATGTATATATGTATATATGTATGTATGTAGTATGTAGGTATGTATGTATGTATGTATGTATGTATGTACATGTATGTATATATATATATGTGTATGATTGCATGTATGCATGTATGTGTGTATGTACTTATGTATGAATGTATCTACATTCATCATGTATACATATTAACACTTTGACTCCCGTGCCATATCAACCAACTGCAAAAACTTAACCCTTTGACTTCTCACCCTATCCACCAGGGTCGAAGTTTTGCTTTGCTAACATGGTTGACAATGCAGAATGATGGTGGACAGGGTAGGGGAGTCAAAGGGTCAATAATCAAACCTCTGCTTTGTGACCTTTTCACTTCTCATGTTGCTAAAAAAGATAAATAAATGAAAAGCTAGATGCTCCTTCAACAGCAGACAATTATGTATCCAGTCTACACGACAAGAGAAATGTTCTCTTCAAGACTTGACAGACTCTGTGATTGTCCACATTTACAATAGGAAGTGCCCTAAGACCTGCAGTAATCATTGTGGGATGTTTCTCTTTTTGTTGCGGGCATGGTAATGGCCAGAATTATCTTTAACAGTCATCACTCATGTGGCTGAGCCCATCCTTTCTGTATGTGGCTCAATGTGGCTTTCACAGTAGTAGAGACACGAGTGGCATAGTGTTTGTCAAACACCATCTGCATGAGATGTGTCCAGAATCAGACCAGGTTCTCAGCTTGGTGTTTTAAAGTTTGATCAAAGCGTTTAACACCAACACTCAGAATGATTTTAAAGCATCTGAAATATGGTTTCTAAGAAAAATGTTGAGAGTTCCATGGACAGCAAAGAAAACAAACAAAACAATCTTGAAGGAGGCAGACAGGAAAAAAGAACATTAAATTAAGAAAAGACAGACAACATTAATAGGACATCTTATGAGGCAAGAGAAATGAGAGCACCTAGTCACAAAAGGAAAACTTGAGAGAAAGAGAGAACGAGGTAGATCCAGGGAGAAAATATTGGCCGGACTTTGTGCTGTGCTTGAGAACAGACAAGGTGGGAGAAGTACTTGCAGCGACAAAGGAGAGATTCACATGGAGAGCCATGATCGCCAACGCCACGTGGCAGGGCACATGATGATGATGACCCAGAATGGCCTGTGGGAGATATTATGAAGATTTTGTTGCCCCCTGAACCTTGTCTTACTGATTGCTTCCTTTCACTGATGCATGCTGGCCAGGATGCAAGAGAATGAGGAGACATCAGAACCCTTCCTTGGTACAGAATGGAGTGAAAAAGGGATGCATTTAAGTGCTCACGTTCTCCACTATCTTCTTTGCAGCAATTCCAGTTGATGCAGAGACTTTTTGCAGGGCTGTGTACATCAAGTTCTGCTCAGAAAGAAAACAAAAAGATCCAGCCTTCTCAGATTCGAAGCGAAGACCAAAGTGCTCAAAACTTCTGAGAACATTTCTCTCTTCGCAAATGACTGCGCACTGGCAACACACACGTATAAGGACATCCAGCATATAATTCACCAATTTGCTGGAGCCTGCAAAAATGTCACTTATACAATTAGCCTCAGCAAGATAACGACTATGTGTCAGCAGCTTCATCTGGGTCTTTAACATTTCACAACATCTGATTGTCATCAACAACTACGAGATCAGGATTGCAGAGAAATTCTGCTACTTTGGCAGTACAGTGAGCAGTGATAGATCTCTTGATGTTGAGGTGGCACTGCCATCTCTAAAGTTAGCTCTGCTCTTGTAAGGTTGACCAGAAGAGTGTGGTAAAACCATTGCATCAGACTCGGTACAAATGGGTTCAAACCTATTTTTTTTCCAGCTAAAGGCTGATAAAATACCAGTATGAAATATAGACTAGGTAAAACATAGTCTAGGTAGGGCCTCAGGAACTGGCCAGCTCACGGGTTTATGTGCATGCTTAAGGCTTGTGCCATGATCACCATACATATTGCACACTGTGACGTTAGTGCATATGGAATTCCTTCCGATCGGGGAGACATTATCTTGAGAAACTGAAACTGAAACTGAAAGTGAAAGGCACCATGAGCTCCGGTGCTCTCTGTGCTTGCTGTGAGACCTGGACTTCCTACCGAAAGTATAGTCAACAAATGGAACTGATCCTACAATAATATCTACAAAAAGATGTGCAATATCACATAGTAAGATAGTGTCCAACCTTCAAATTTTGAAGAAATGTTATCTCGCCAAACATAAAATGTCTATTCATCAGATGCTGGCTTTATTGGACAGGATACGATGTCTGTATGGAAGAAAGCGTCATGTAAAAGATTCTCTTGAGAGGAGAGCTGATACAAGGATACATGACCAGGGAAAACCACGGAAGTGATATGAAACTAAGACACTGGAGGCCAACCTCATGCACCGTAGCATCAACTCCACCAACTGGGAAGACATTGCCTGCAACAGGCTGGTGACAGCAGTGTATATAGAACACAATCACACTTGAACAGAACAGAATAGCTGTTATTCAAGAAATAAGAACTGACAAAAGGAGCACCCAGAGCCTGAGGATTCCTTTCTATGCAGTGCCTGTAGAAAAAAACAATAACATTTGCCTCCAGGATCGGCGTCATATCCCACATGAAGACTGATACCAGGCGATGAAGACTTGAATGTCTACTCATCTGTCAGATGGACAGGAGGCATCTTCATCATCAATAAATCCTGAATCCCTGTCCAGACTCACTCAGTGGGTTTTGTGGCCTACCTGTAAAGGCATCTGCCTAGGATGAAAGGCATCTGGTTTTAAATCAACGTTTGTACACAGACTTTTCTGTCCTATCCATTACACCTACAGCAGTGGTCTACATGCTAGTTTTACAGATGAGATGATAACTCGAAGTTCCCTGTGTAGCAGACACTCGGCGCACGTTTAAGATTCCATGGCAAGAAAGAAGTTTTGCCTGACTATATTTTGTGACAAGATCCACTCTCAGAGGTAAACAGAAAATGATACATACGGGATAAAAGAATTAAACAGGTAGTATTAGTCTACATCAACGTGCATCTGAATTTTTACACGATAAATTGATTGTGACTCACTCATTCACTAACTCACTCACTAACTCACTCACTCACTCACTCACTCACTCACTCACTCACTCACTCACTCACTCACTTATTCACTCACTCACTCACTCACTCACTTACTCATTCACTCACTCAATCAATCAATCACTCGCTCCTCGCTCATTCACTCACTCACTCACTCACTCACTCACTCACTCAATCAATCGATCGATCGATCAATCAATCAATCAATCAATCAATCAATCAATCAATCAATCAATCAATCAATCAATCAATCAATCAATCAATCAATCAACCACATTGCACTGTTGCTTAATCTTTTGACTCCTGCACCCTATCCACTAACTGCAGAAACTTAACCTATTGACTCCCTCACCCTATCAACCAGCTTCCTGCATGGTAGGGTAAGGGAGTCAAAGGGATAAGCTTTTGCTTTGCTAGCATGATTGATAATGCAGGTTGCCAGTGGAAAGCATGCGGGAATCAAAGGGTTAATAAGAAAAGAAAGATGACTTAGTAGTAGGCCTCCCTCGGTCATTTGCTGACCACGGACAAAGTACATCCGTTCTAACGTCTAGATGGGCTGTCTGCTTGGTCCAAGCAGCGTCGCCTGTGACTGTACAGACCAATGCGAGAGAGGCAGTCTCTGTCGCAGCGGTCGCATGTGTATGCTGATTCTGGTCGTTGGCTGTCATCCCTTTTCTGCGAACTCGCTTTTCTGCTGCAGCAGCTGACAGTTTGTCCTCACCAATCCGCAGCTGTTTCTTGAGAGTGGTTCTCTAGCTGTTGCGGTCGTCTGCGAGGTCCTCCCAGGACTCAGTGAAGCGCCTTCATGTCACGTTTGCAAACGTCTTTGTATCTCAGCTGTGGGCGGCCAATGTTTCTCTGCCCTGTGGCAAGCTCACCATAAAGGATATCTTAAAGGATGCGACCATCTTCCATACGGCGAACGTGGCCCAACCAGCGCAGCCGACGCTGTCTCAGCATGGTACGCAAGGTTGGGAGGCCACCGCGGGTCAGGACTTCGGTGTTGGTCACCTTGTCTTGCCAGGAAATGCCGAGTATGCGCCGTAGGCTTCTCAGGTGGAAGGTATTGAGCCTTTTCTCCCTGATGAGCATGCGTGGTCCGGGAGTCAAAGGGTTAATAAGAAAAGAAAGATGACTAATTTGCAGAGAAACAAGCAGTTCGCCTGTCCGTTATGCAAGCGGCGTGTCAAGCAACAGGCTGGTCACCAGATGGGTAGATTAACACTTTGACTCCTGCACCCTATTCACAAACTGCAAAAACATAACCCTTTGACTTCCTCGCCCTATCCATCAGCTTCCTGCAGGAAGCTGGTGGATAGGGTGAGGGAGTCAAAGGGTTAAGTTTTTGATTTGCTAGCAATGTTGACAACGCAATGCAGGATACTGGGGATAGGGTGCAGGAGTCAAAAGGTTAAGCAATACATCGATCTAAATGTATCATCATCATGTGCCCTGCAGCATGGCGTTGGCGATCATGGCCCTCCATACGATTCTATCCCTTGTCGCTGCAAGTACATCTCCTACCCTCTCTGTCGCTGCGAGTCCATCCAATATTTCCTCTCTGAGTCAGCTTGGTGCTGTCATTCCCTCCAGCTTTCCAGTTCTCAATGCATGCTATATCTATTTGAAGTATTCATCTGCAGCATTAGTCAAACTGTTTTAAAAACATCACATACTGGTCTAGTCTAGTGGTTCCACTATATACTGTGTCTTCTCAGTCAGTTCAGTCTGATTGTGAATCTGATCCAATCAATTTAATCAACGCCAATGTGTCTGCAGGGAAATCACTCTGCAGACTTCTGATCAAGAACATATAACTCGTCTAAAACATAAATCGTCTGAACAGTTCTTTCTGGCCTGGTCGTCATAGCAACAACGCCAAATTTAAAAATCAAATTACGACATACACACAAGCATGTGTGAACTAATCTCGCCATTTTATAAAAGTGTGTGTAAGGTGTGTGTGTGTGTGTGTGTGACATATACGTGTGCGAGCGTGAGTGTATGTTGTAATTTGGGGTTCATTTTCTGTGTCTGGTTCATTTAGCTGGAATGAGCTTCTTCTTTCCTTCCATAATTACACTTTGCTCCTTGAAGCATAACTTGTACAGTACCTTTAACCCTTTGACTCCCGCACCCTGTCCACCAGCATCCTACATTGCCAACAATGCTAGAAAAGCAAAAACGTAACCCTTTGGTTCCCTTACCCTATCCACCAGCTTACGGCAGGAAGCTGGTAAATAGGGTAATAGAACCAAAGGGTTAAATTTTTGCAGTCGGTGGACAGGGTGTGGGAGTCAAAGGGTGAAAGCCCGAGCAGTGATTCCCCCTTCACTTCCTGCCACCCCCTCATTTTAGTGCCCCCCTGAAATTTCCCACCCGGTATACACTGTTGTGCACCTGTAGTTGTTTTTGTCACTGTAAGTGAATAGATAAAAAACAAAACAAAAACATAAAAAAATAAAAGAACAATAAACAACAAAGAAACGACAAACAAACAAACAAACAAAAACAAAGAAACAAAGAAACAAACAAACAGACAAACAACAGACAACAAACAAACAAACAACAAACAAACAAAACAAACAAAAAACAAACAAACAAACAAACAAACAAACAAACAAACAAACAAACACAAGAATAACTGCAGAGAAAGCGGAAAATAGATATGAACAAAAGAATGTATCATATTACATAGCACTGTGACACTGTTCACACGAACACAGGAACAGACATAACAAACCTATCGATTTTGACTTAGGATCTTCAACTAGTTACACACACAAACACACACAACACACACACACACACACACACACACACACACACACACACACACACACACACACACACACACACACACACACACACACACAACACACACACACGTCACGCTACGCACGCACGAGAGAGAACACAAACACACAACACACAGTGCTCGCGCGTGCAGCGAAGAGAGAGAGAGAGAGAGAGAGAGAGAGAGAGAGAGAGAGAGAAGACGATAGAGGACACTGAGTAGAGTATAGAGTAGAAGACATTACAGAGACAGGAAGAGAGGAGACAGACGACAGACAGGAGGAGAGAATGACAGGTGATGTCTGCACGCATATCTGTGTGATTTTTATTAGTTACTCTTTTGAAGCATGTGGTGGTGTGGTGTGTGTGTGTGTGTGTGTGTGTGTGTGTGTGTGTGTGTGTGTGTTGTGTGTGTGTGTGTGTGTGAATGACTTATATTCATCAAATGTTTATAGGCGTCTTCCTTACACATTCTTTGTGGACTAAGGGGATTATGATTCATTCCTGGTTTGATGATCTGATCTTTTGTTAATCTGGATGAACTGACTAGATACATCGTGCAATATTTCATGTACCTGGCACTTGTTTATTACTTCAATCTATTCATTTGTGTGTTTTTTTCATTCTGATCTTTTATTAGACAAATCGTTTGGACATGGACACAAATGGAACGGTTTACAAATGAAAGTGTCATTATTATTAGTGTTAGTAGTAGTAGTAATATTGATATTATTGTTATTATCATCATTTTTGTTATAGATTTTTATTGCTAAATTGTTACTATCATTCTTCTTCTATTTCGTTTTATTATTATTGTTATTATGATTATTACTATTATTACATTATATTATTATTATTATATCATTATCATTATCATTATTATTATTATTGTTGTTGTTGTTGTATTTGTTATCATCATAATGGGTAACCTGGCTGAACCTGTCTCTCAGTGACATAAACGCTACTTACTGCGTACTTTCATCGGATATCCGCCGACTTCTTCAGCGCAACTGCTGGGTTGAGAATGGCTTCAGTGCGCATTCGCCGTGAGCGAACTCACGACAGTGCGATGAATAAGTGAGGAGTACACCGATCATTATAATTAATACCTTTGCCATCATTATTATCATTACCATCATTACTCTTTTGATTATTACGATTTCTGGTTTTGAAACTTTTTTAGTTAATGATGAATACGTGTGCTTAACATAAAAGATGTATTTCGAACACAAATCTTGTTAAAATGCATGGTGTGGTTGTCAATATAGCGTAATGAGTTGTCACAATTTAAACCGTACTGTAACAGTTGATAGTCATGATCTGCTGTGACTGATAATTGGAGTCTGTCTATGTACGCCTTGTTTCTGTGGTGATGGTCAGTGTGGCTCATGTCATGTCATGTGCCATTGTTGACCATCAAAATAACAACAATACAACTATATGACAGACATCGACGTTTATGTTCTGTTGTCGTCTGTTATACTATGCTCTGCTATTTCATATTAATTTCATGAAACCCTAACCCTGACCCAACTCCAACTATGTGACTGGCATCAATGTTTATGTTCTGTTTTTCGTCTGTTATCTATGCTCTGCTATTTCATATTAATTTCATGAAATCCTGATCCAGACCCAACTCCAGCTAGTGACTGGCATCAATGTTTATGTTTGTTTTCGTCTGTATATGCTATGCTTTGCTCTGTTGTATTGATGTGTGATGGTGTGCTGTGGCTGTGTTAAGTTGCGTTGCGTTGCGTGTACGCTGTGTTGTGTGTGTTGTCGTGTTGTGTAGTGCTGTGCTGTGTCTGTGTTGTGTTGTGCTGTGTTGCATTGTGTTGTGTTGTGTATTGCTGTGTTGGTTGTGGTGTTGGTGTGCGTTGTGTGTGTTGTTGTTGTGTTTTGTGTTGTGCTGTGCTGTTGTGTTGTGTCGTGTATTGCTGTGTTGTGTTGTTGTGTTGTGTTGCGTGGTTGTGTTGGTTGTGTGTTGTTGTGTTGGTTGCGTTGCGTTTGTGTTGTTCGTGTTTTCGCTTTGTTGCGTTGTGTTGTGCGGTTTGCGTTGGTTGTGTTGTATTTGTTGTTGTGTTGTGTTTGGTTGTGTTGTTGGTGTGCATGTTTGTTTTGTTGTGTTGGCCTTTGTTGTGTTGTTTGTATTGTGCTGTGGTTTGTGTTATGTTGTGTTGTTGTTTTGTGTGTTGTGTGGTGTTTTGTGTGTGTAGTGTTGTGTGTGTTTGTGTGTGTTGTGTGGTGTTGGTGTGGTGTTTGTGTGTGTGTATGTGTGGTGTTGTTGTGGTGGGCATCTGTGGTGTGTTTTGTGGTGTATGTGTGTGTGTTTTTTGGGTGGTGTATGTGTGTGTTGTTTTGTGTGTTGTGTGTGTGTTTTGTGTGTTGTTGTGTGTGTTTGTTGTGTGTGTTTGTGGTGCTGTTTGTGGTGTTAGTGTGTGTTGTTTGTGTGTATTGTGAGTGTTGCTGTTTGTGTTGTGTTGTGGTGTTTTGTGTGTGTATATGTGGTGTTGTTTGTGGTGTATATGTGTGTGCTTGTGTGTGTTTGTTGTGTTTTGTGTGTGTAATTGTGATGTTTTGTGGTGTATGTGTGGTTGTTTTGTGTTGTGTGTGTTGTGTTTGTTTTGTGGTGTATGTGTGTGTGTTTGTGTGTATGTGTGTTGTGTTTGTGGTGTTATGTGTGTTGTGTGTGTGTGTTGTTGTGTTGTGTATGTGTGGCTGTGTTTGTGGTGTAATGGTGGTGTTTTGTGTGTACTGTGTGGTGTTCTGTGTGTGTAATGTGTTGTGTTGTGTATGCTGTTTGTGTTGGTGTACGTTGTGTTGTGTTGTTGTGTTGTGTTACTATGTGTAACGTTCGTGTGTTTATTGCTTGTTTGTTGTGTGTGCTGTGCTTGCATTGGGTTTTGCTTGTGCTGTGGCTGTGCTTGTGTTGTGTGTGTGTGTATGTGTGTGATGTGTGCGGCTGTGTGTTGGTTGTGATGTGTTGTGTGTGCATAATTGATCGATGCATGTGTTGTTGATTATAATGTCATGTGTATTGTGATGTTGTGTTTTGTGTGTATAATTGATGTGTGTGTTGTGATATAATGTGATGTGTACTGATTGTGTGTATTGTTGATGTTGTGATGTGTTCTATATGTGATGTTGTACTGTGATGTAACGTTCTGTAATATTATGCATTGATATATATGTGTGTGATAATATGATGTGATGTGATGTGATTATTGTTTGATGTATGTGATGTGATGTGAGGGTGTGATATAATATGATTGTATGTATATAAATATGATGTGATATAATATGATGTGATGTGATGTGATATAATGTGATGTGCTGTGATGCTATACTCTGCAGTCTTGTTATATTGTTTATGTATATCTCACATATTATATCTTATTCTAGTTTTTTGTGTATCTTATATACACTAATTAATGCTATGCCATAATATCTTGCTGTTTTGCAAGTAAGCTTTTTCGAATTTCATATAACTTTTCAGACATTTTTTGAAATTATGTTTTCCACGTAAGCAGTGTTACATAATTTTTGTGCTTGTTTGTTTTGTTTTGATTGTTTTGCGGTTATTTTTGTTTTGCATATTTGGTTGCACTTTAGCTTTCCTCCTCTGTGATTCGTTTTTTGTTTTGGAATTCAGTCAACTTGTTTTGTCATGTCTTTTAAATGCACATCGTCCAATTTCTGAACGTTCAAAGGCATCCCACAGGAACTATTTTCTTGTGTGAACTATTCTCCTGGAGTCGATAGAAATGAATTATGTTGGCAGGAATAACAGACAAAACAGGGATTGGATAGTACATTTAAAGCTCCTAGTAGACCTTAGAGTTAAATTCTTTACCGTGTTGGATAACTTTTGTATAGAGCCGTCTGAGCGGAATCACATGTAATGTTGTATAATTGGATTAACATCACATGAAAAATCTGTCTGTCAGTCTGCCTCTCTCTCTCTCTCTCTGTCCATCTGGTCTCTCTCTCTCTCTCTCTCTCTCTCTCTTCTCTCTCGTCTGTCAGTCTGCCTCTGCTCTAACTCTCTGTGTGTCTGTCTCTGTCTGTCTGCTCTCTTTCTCTCTCTCTCATCTCTCTATCTATCTCTGTCTCTCTCTCTCTCTGTCTGTTTCTGTCTCTCTCTGTGTCTGTCTCTCTCTCTCTCTGTCTCTCTCTGTGTCTACCTCTCTCTCTCCCCCCCCCCGTGTCTGTCTCTGTCTTTCTCTCTGTCTATCTCTCTATTTCTGTCTCTCTCTCTGTCTCTCTTTCTCTCTGTCGTTCTCGCTGTCAATTCTCTCTCTCTCTCTCTCTTTTCTCTCTCTTTCTTTCATTCCCTCTGTCTCTGTCGCTCTCTCTCTCTATCTGTCTGTCTAACCTCATTCTGTCAGTGTCTCTGTCTCTCTGTGTTTGACTCTCTGTGTCTGTCTCTCTCATTCTCTCTCTCTTTCTTTCTCTCTCGCTCTCTCTGTCTGTCTGTTTCTCCTTCTGTTTATCTCCGATTCTCTCTCTCTCTTCTCTCTCTTTCATTCTCTCTCTCTCTCTGTGTCGCTCTCTCTCTCTCTCTATCTGTCTCTCTTTCTCTGTCCGTTTGTTTCTCTCTGTCTCTGTCTGTCTGTTTGTCTGTCTGTCTGTCTCTTTCTCTCTCAGAATGGCGTGAAAGGAACACCAAACATCATACACACTGTCATCCGTCATGGACAGACGGGGATGAGGGGGGACGATGGGGAGGGGGGAGGAGGGAGCAGTGTACTGTGGGGATGTGGATTTGCTATTCTTTTTGCTGACCTTTTGCTGTAGTGTTGGAGTCTGTATTTGTTCACACATTTTGTTCCTGTCTTCATTATTTCTTTCCACGTCACAGGACCATTTTGTCATGAATTCTGTACCAACAGTTTGAATACTACAGGTTTTCAAAGGGATGTCTTGTACTTGTAGGCTTTGCAAGAGATGCCTTCTACAGTAGATTTTACAAAAGACGTCTTGTACTGTAGGCTTTACCGGAGATGTCTTGTAGTGTAGGTTTTACAAGAGACGTCTTGTACTGTAAGTTTTACAAGAGATGTTTGTAGTGTAAGTTTTACAAAGGAGAAGTACCTTGTACTGTAGGTTTTACAAGAAATGTCTTGTACTGTAGACTTTATAAGAGATGTACTGTATGGTTTAAGAGAGCTGTCTTGTACTGTAGGCTTTACAGGACATGTCTTGTACTGTAGGCTTTACATGTGAAGTCTTGAACTGTAGGCGTTACAGGAGATGCCTTGTACTGCAGGCTTTACAAGAGATGTCTTGTACTGTAAGCTTTACACGAGATATACTGCAGGTTTTACGACAGATGTCTTTATTACTGTATGTTTTACAAGAGATGTCGTATACTGTAGGATTTACGAGAGATGTATAACAGACTTTGAAAGAGATGTCGTACTGTAGGCTTTACAAGACAAGTCTCGTACTGTAGGATTTACAAGACAAGTCTCATACTGTAGGCTTTACAAGAGATGTATTCTACTGTAGGCTTTACGAGAGATCTCTTGTACTGCAGGCTTTATAAGAGATATCTTGTACTGAAGGATTTACAAGAGATGTCTTCTACTGTAGGCTTCAGAACAGATCTCTTGTACTGTGGGATTTACAAGAGATATCTTGTACTGTAGGATTTACATGAGATATCTTGTACTGTAGGCTTTACAAGAGATGTCTTGTACTGTAGGCTTTACGGCAAGCTTCATAAAGAATTTCTTCACGTTGTCTGTGAAGCTGTTCAGATTTCAGTTTCAGTTTCAATTACTCAAGATGACGTTTCCACGCTCGGAACAAATTCCATATGCACTAATGTCACAGGTGCCTCGTGTATAGTAACAGTGGCACAAGCCTTAAGCCTGCACATAAACCCATGAGCTGGCCAGGTCCCGAGGTCCTACCTAGACTATGTTTTACCCAGTCTATATTTTATACTGGTATTGCATCAGCCTATCACTGAAATAATCTTGGTTACATGTAAATGACATGTGTATCTATGTACCTTTCTTCAAAGAAAGGAACATATATATGTATACATAAATATATATATCATGTATATATATATATATATGTATATATATATATATATATATATATACATATATATAAAGGAAATAAATGAATAACTAAAGGTCTGAATCACAACACAACTAGTTATTCAGTATAAACTTGTCTCACAAGAGCGAAAAACACCTCCCCCACCCCCCAGTCAATGCACAAATGCTCGGCTGTCTATCTCAACTATCTATCAAATAGGTGGAGACAATATTTTCTTAATCGAAGCTGTTCGGATGTTGGTTGCCAGGCATACTCGTTCCTCCTGCTAGTTCAGAGAAAACATTCTTAGAGGTTAGACATTTTCCATGTTTATATTCAGTTTCAGTTTCAGTTTCTCAGGATGACGTCTCCGAGCTCGGAACGAATTCCATATGCACTAAAGTCCAGGTGCCTGTGTATGGTGACCGTGGCACAAGCCTTAAACCTGACATTTAAAACCCCTGAGCTGGCCAGGTCCTGAGGTCCTGCATATACTATGTTTCACCTATACTGGAACAGAACATGGCAGGAGCGTAACATTCTGTTTATCTAGTCAGTCTCGCAATCACATGTGTAATCCTATCTCTACCATTATATTCCCCCAAACAGTCATTCACACCATATGGAATGTCTATCATCACACACGCACAAACTCCCATGCCATACCACAGGGGGAATAAGGCCAATGTATGTATATTTTTGTGTGTGTGGGGGGGAATGCTCTCAGGGAAAGAAATTTGACGACTCTGTTACCATTTTCACTCACTGCATCCCTTCCAACTATTAGTATCACCACCGCCATTCCCGTAAGTGATCTGTCATATACAGAAATATGCTCATAATTAGCGTTAATGGTGCCATCTGAACGTATTAGGTTCAGAAAAGGGAGAGGGACGTTTTCGTATTCTATTTCACAATGAAGAATTATTGGGTGGGCAGGCTCTCTCTTTCCCTGACACTTATAGGATATGGATTCTTGATAATTAACAAACTTATACATACTTACTATCAACCACCGTTTTCATACATGCACACCCCACACACACCACCACCACACACACCACGACGAAAAACCAGACAGACACACCAACAGCCCCACACCACATACACACACACACACACACACACACACACACACACACACACACACACACACACACAACACACAAACAGCAAACAAACAAACAAACACTTGTCTGAAATCATAGAATAGACAATAAACCAATACACGCACGCGCGCACAACACACACACACAACACACACACACCACACGCACGCACCAGCACCACGCACGCACGCCACGCGCACACACACACAACACACACACCATACACACCTCATACACACACATGCAACACACCACACACACACACACATACACACACACATACACACACACACACACACACACAACACACACACCCCCCCCCACACACACACACCCCGAACTACTTGCTATTCATGAAGACAAGGGGCGTGAAGAATCGGAGACAGCGCCAATGACTTGCTCGCTTCTCTCCGTTTTAGACAGTTTCTTACCTCCCCTTCCCACTTACAGTGGCGAGAGTTGAGTCCCTTGACGTCCCTTTAAATGGCGGCCTGCATATTGCCATTAATCAGTTTGCAGCACTGAAGGTGAGGTATTGCAGGGACTTGAGTGGAAGGAGGAAGTGGAGGGAAATAAGGAGGTAACCAACGGGATCACCGGAACTTACGGCAGCGTCATGAAGGAAACGTTTCTCTGTTTACTATACACATAGACATTTTTGGCAACAGTTTCTAAGAATGTTGAGAGTGCCATGGGCAGCAAAGAAAACAAATCGAGACAGTCTTGATGGAGGCAGACACAAGAAGGTCATTGCTAAGAAAGATTAGGAAAAGATAGGCAACATTTATAGGCCATTTTATGAGGAAAGGGGAATTAGAGCACCTAGTCACAAGAGGAAAGATGGACGGAAAGAGATCACCAGGCAGACCCGGGGAGAAAATATTGGACAGACTTGCAGGATTGCTGAGGACAGAGAGGGTGGAAGATGTGCTTGTGGCAGCAATGGATAGATACACATGGAGGGCCATGATCGCCAACGCCATGTGGCAAGGCACTTGATGATGATGATAGACATTTTATCAACGGTCAAAACAGCCGGCCCTGCTGTCCTTTCCCTGTGTCCTGTTCGGGGCACACGATCAGGGATTACTGATAGTGTAGTGATGTAGTATACAACACAGCAGTTGGGAGAGGGATGGTTGGGGTGACTGCAAAGTGGGGATAGGTGGAAGTAAATGTGACCTCCCACCACGAAATCAGTCTTAACTCGCAGTCAGTCGAACAGCACTAGGAGCTGAAAAGGTGATTGAGGGTCTGTCTGGGGTTTGATTTCTAAAGATTTTGTAGATTATTATCCCTGAATTTTTTTTCTTGAAAAAATATTATTAATCAATAAAAATGGTTTTTAATGCACTGATTACAGCAGAAAGAAGCAGTTTCTTACCAAAAGTATCCATTTTTGTCTCTTATTATGAACCGTAACCTGTACAGTACCCCACATGTAATATACTGACGGAAAGCTCTTTGGTGCACCTTTCAGATAATGACAGCTAAAATTAGAAACAAACGGGTCAAAGCCACCAAATACAGAAATTTAAGGAAAATGTGTATGAGAGCACACAAAAACTTTAGAGGCCGTTTTCTCAAAATGGCCGTCATACAACTTAATGGTTTTAAACAACATAACTTCTACATTTTTTTTTAGTACAAGCTTTATTCAAGTACAAAATAATCAGCAGAATGTACACTTTCCATGTATATCTCAAAATGCCCAAATGCTAGTTAAGACTGATTTCGTGGTGGGAGGTCACAAATGGAATAACTTCAAACTAAGATATGCATTGGTTGGCATTAATAGAAAAAAAATACAAATAATGATCTGTTGCTACATTCGCCGTGGTGTAGTGGTTAGCGCAACGGACTACTGACTGTGAGGTTGTGGGTTCGAATCCCCGTCAGTCCCTTCAAATATCCTTGTGGGATTCTTCGGATCTAACCGGCTCCTACTCAGAGTTGGGCGTGTATGGGCTCATTGGGAAGACTGGAACCACACAGTCGAGTCTCATGCATCATTGAGGGTGTTGCTCAAATCGTCTGACCAGCACCGCAGGAGTCTGCATCTTCGGCCTGGTTGACGCCAGGATATATTATGATGGTAAGTGTAGAGTACAGCCCTGTCCACATTATCTCAATTTTAGATGGAACTCCATAGTATCACGATTATCATTCTCATCGACATCACAAGCATCGCATTGTAAAAATTGTGCCAGTTTCTGTGGCCATTAAGGTGGCGTAGAAAATGCGTCGAAAAAAAAGTGAGCAGAAAGATAACCTCTTGAGTGCGATGATCCTGAAAAATATGTTGGTGATAGAAAACATTTGTAACCCCTGACGGTCTTTTTCTGTTTATGATGTACATGTAGATAGTTTAATTGGAATCAGGCTTTTCTGTTTATGTTGTAGATAGTTTATTGGATCAAACATCGATGCACACTGTCATCCATATCAGGGAGAGGGGGATGAGAGGGGACAGGCCACTGTGGGGTGCAAGAGCCGCGGTGCTTTACGGAAACCCCGTGTTCCTATCTCCGGGCAAGCCGATTCCAGGGAGCGGGTCCCTTACAAAGAAAAGAGAACTCTTCCCGGGGTCTCGGCCGAATTCTCCCACTTCGTCTGCGTTGCCGCACATGGCCCCAGAGGATTTGCAATTCTTCTTTTTCTGACTCTTTTGCCTGTGGTCTTTGGGCCTGTATCTGCTTACAAAGTTTGATCCTTTTGGATTGATTGACTTCCTCAGTAGATAATGTACAGCCATGCAGTTGTTTCTGCTGTCCTACAATTTTCCTTCCACCGTCATTAGTTTATTGCTGTCATGTTTTGTATGACAGGTGTCTGTTGTTCAGGGGTTGGAGGGGGGGGGGGGGGGAGGAAAGGAGTTAAGAAAAAGTGTAATGAAGTACTGCTGTGTGGAAATGCCTGATGTCAGTACTTGTTCACTTTCTTGTGAATACCGTCACGTCTTTGGTTGACTCTCCCTTTTCTGTGTCTGTTTGTCTGCCTCTCTGTCTCTGTCTCTGTCTCTATCTCTTCTCAGTGACTATCCCTCTCTCCCCATCCTCCCCCCCTCCACTTTATCTTTATTTTCCCCTGCAAACCCCCCCCCCCCCCAATGAGAATAAGAATGAGAGGAAATATGACGACATTAATGATACTTGTGAGTGAGTTTCTGTCTGTTTGGCTCTCCTTTCTTTCTCGCTGTCTCTCTGTCTCTCTCTCAAAACACAGACAGAGAGACAGAGAGACAGACAGACAAACAGATACACACATACACACACATGCACACACGCATACACACACTCATGCATACACGCATATACACACGCGCGCACATACATACACACACACATACACACACACACACGCACACACACACAAACACACACACACATACACAAACACACACACACATACACACATACACACACACACACACACACACACACACACACACACACACACACACACACATAGACCACCCCATACTGTTTTAATCCACTCTAACTGTGTTTAAGGTGTAGTTACAATATTGCGTTGAACCTTTCAGATAATTTCCCAGGACAGGTAGTGATGTCCCCCAGGGACAAGACAAAGACCACACTGTTGTCCTGAATCCTACACCTGGTCCTGTTTGTTGATGTCACTGATATCACATATCACTGTAATTATTGATTTATATCACACGATGGACAATGCCGTTGATATCACCTAACATTGTTTCATATCAAATGGCAGTATCATTGTATGTCGTCCCTGTCACATCCTGCTTTCATTTGTTTTCTATATCACATCACCGCATACATTCACTATATCACCTATCATGTGTCTTCTATCACATCAACGACACTCATCATTACCTTCATTGTTTGTATCAATGGCAATGTCACTGATTTTGCTGTCATTGTTTTACATCACATGACATGATGTCACTGATATCACCTATCATTGTTTCGTATCACATAACGATGTCTCTCTGATATCACCTACTGTTATTGTTTCATATCACATGACAATGTCGCTGATATCGCCAGTCATTATTTCATATCACATGATAATATCCATGATTTCACCTGTCACTGCTGTCATTGTTTTATATCACATCATCACATTACAGTGTCACTGATATCACCTATCAATGCTGTCATTCTTATATCACGTGAAAAAACAATGTTCCTGATATCACATATCACTGCTGCCATTATTTTGTATCACACGATGAACAATTTCACTGATATCAATCACTGCTGTCATTGTCTCAAATCTCATGGTGGACAAATGATGACTACAGTATGTACTCTATTCTATCAGTTCATGTCCAAAAATCAAGGTTCGGATTGGAATTCTGAGAGTGGTATTCCCTGAGAGGAGGGGGTGGAAGAAGGAGACAACGTGAACGTGGTGGTGGAGGTGGTGGTGGTGTTGGTCAATCCTCTGGAGGCGTGTGATAGTCACAGCACGGACAGTGGGCAGTCCCTTGTCCAATTTACAGCCAGGTGGGTGGGTCTGATGACCCCTGTACTCAACTATCCTCACCTCTATGCACACACCACACACACCACACACACACACCACATCTCTCTCAGTCTCTTTCTGTCTCTCTCTCTGTCTCTGTCTATCTTCTGTCTCTTTCTGTCTCTGTCTTTGTCTGTCTGTCTCTTTCCTCTTGTCCTTCTGTTGCTCTTTGTCTCTCTCTCTGTCTCTTCTGTGTCTTTTCTCTCTCTCGCCTCTCTTCTCTGTCTCTCTCTCTTGTCTCTCTTCTCTGCCTCTCTATCTCTGCTCTCTGCTCTTCTCTGTCTCTCTCTCTGTCTCTTTCTCTGTCTCTCTCTGTGTCTCTTCTCTGTCTCTCTCTGTCTCTCTCTATGTCTCTCTGTCTCTGTCTTT
>JAPXFY010000015.1:73981385-73991385 GCA_030674185.1 Monoplex corrugatus
CATACCAAGTTGTATGGAAGGGTGAAAACTTCATCCAATCTGGTAAACTTGTGATGATTTCGTATCGGATGCCTTTTTCAGTCACATGATGTTTTCAGTATTTACGCATATGTGACCTCCCACCACAAAATCAGTCTTAACTAGCATTTTGGGCATTTTGAGATATACATATCACTGGAAAGCGTACATTCTGCTGATTATTTTGGTACTTGAATAAAGCTTGTACTCAAAAAAATGTTGAAGTTATGCATGTTTAAAGTCATTAAGTTGTATGACGGCCATTTTGAGAAAACGGCCTCTAAAGTTTTTGTATGCGCTCCTACACGTTTTCCTTAAATTTCTTTATTTGGTGGCTTTGACCCAGTTTGTTTCTAACTTTCGCTGTCATTATCTGAACGGTGCACCAAAGAGCTTTCCATCAGTATATTACATGTGCGGGTACTGTACAGGTTACGGTTCATAATACGAGACAAAAATAGATACTTCTGGTAGGAAATTGCGTTCTTCCTGCTGTGATCAGTGCATTAAAATACCGATTTAAATTGATTAATAATATTTTTTAAGAAAAAAATTCTATGTGGGATAAATTATAGTCTACAGAAATCAATTTTGAGAAAAAGTCAAAACACCCCAGATAGACCCTCAGTCACCTTTTCAGCTCCTAGTGCTGTTCGACTGACTGCGAGTTCGTGGTGGGAGGTCACATATACAAGACATTTCGAGTCTGTGGACAGTGTCATAAGACAGCAGGACAGCTAAACATGAGCTAAACATAAGCATATTTATGATGTGTCAAGATACCAGTCGCCGTGATGTCGTGGGTAACAGAACGAACTACTGACTAGAAGGGTGTGGGAGGGAATCCCCACCAGTACCTTAAAAAAGTATTGTGTTTTTCTCGGCTCCTACCCAGAGCTGGGCGTGCTATGGGCTCATTGGGAAGACTGGGACAACAGTCGAGTCTCATCCACTTTACGGAAGTCATTGAGGGTGTTCCTCAAATCTTCTGACCAGCACCGCAGGTGTCTGTATCTCTCAGGCTTGGTTGAGGTTAGGATATATTATGATAGTGACGTAGAGTATAGCCCTGTCACGCAATTACACTCCTAAATGTAGCTCCATAGATCATGATTATCATCCTCCTCTTCCTCATCGCATTAAAAAAAGAAAGTGCCAGCTTCAGTGGCCCATCAAGATGACGTAGAAAATGGGACGAAAACAAAGGTGAACACAAAGGTAACCTCCCTGAGTGTGATGATCCTTAAAAATATGTCAAGACTCACTGATAAGCAATCGATGACTGATGACCAGTTGCTGATCAAGTTTCCTTTGCCAACTGTGAACCAAACAGGGGATATTATCAACCTGTCATTATGTACACTAAACCTTGCAGGCAACTTAATTCCAAAGTATCTAAACCTTGCAGGCAACTTAATTCCAAAGTATCTAAACCTTGCAGGCAACTTAATTCCAAAGTATCTAAACCTTGCAGGCAACTTAATTCCAAAGTATCTAAACCTTGCAGGCAACTTAATTCCAAAGTATCTGGATCCATAATGACAATATCATTAAGGAGGCTAATTATTACCGACACGTGTGGACATCTGCAGTTCAAGAGTTTGTGACCATTCATTTTTTCAGTATCCATTCCAGACCATTGCCATGGACATAAGATCTGAATGCGCATAAAATCATTATTCAATCATGTCAAGGCTGTAAGTTCAAGTATTCAAAAGCGATCAGCATGTTATGAAGATCAAATCTAAGCCAAAATCAACATGCAATGGACGTCACTTCTGACTGATAAAACATTCACCTCTATCTGTGTGTATCTTCTTATTTAGACCGTTATACCTCTGTTCTGTCTTTATCATGAAAGGGCAGAAGTCAGTATGGCCTGACTATTTAAGATTCGACTCGCTGCATATGGCATATACATGCAGACAAATATTTCAGCAAAAATTATCAGCTGTTTATGTAATTTTGTTTTTATGGTGTCATATCAAATGTGTATTTGGAAATGCACATGGGAATAGACACATAATCAATATATTGTCAGTGACTAAGGAGAGATACAGACACAGAGACAGTGTTGGGTGAAGGAGGACAGTGTAGGTGAAGGGGGACAGTGTAGGTGAAGGGGACAGTGTGGGTGAAGGATACTGTGGGTGAAGAACAGTGTGGGTGAAGGGGGACAGTGTGGGTGAAGGGGGACAGTATGGGTGAAGTTGGGACAGTATGGGTGAAGGGGACAGTATGGGTGAAGGGGGACAGTATGGGTGAAGGGGACAGTGTGGGGGAAGGGGGACAGTATGGGTGAAGGGGGACAGTGTGGGTGAAGGGGGACAGTGTGGGTGAAGGGGACAGTGTGGGTGAAGGGGGACAGTGTGGGTGAAGGGTACAGTGTGGGTGAAGGGGACAGTGTGGGTGAAGGGGACAGTATGGGTGAAGGGGACAGTGTGGGTGAAGGGGGACAGTATGGGTGAAGGGGGACAGTATGGGTGAAGGGGACAGTGTGGGTGAAGGGGACAGTATGGGTGAAGGGGGACAGTGTGGGTGAAGGGGGACAGTGTGGGTGAAGGGGGACAGTGTGGGTGAAGGGGGGCAGTGTGGGTAAGAGGAGGGGGAATGTGGGTGAAGGGGACAGTATGGGTGAAGGGGACAGTGTGGGTGAAGGGGGACAGTATGGGTGAAGGGGGACAGTGTGGGTGAAGGGGACAGTGTGGGTGAAGGGGGACAGTGTGGGTGAAGGGGGACAGTGTGGGTGAAGGGGGACAGTGTGGGTGAAGGGGACAGTGTGGGTGAAGGGGACAGTAGTGGGTGAAGGGGGACAGTGTGGGTGAAGGGGGACAGTATGGGTGAAGGGGGACAGTATGGGTGAAGGGGGACAGTGTGGGTGAAGGGGGACAGTGTGGGTGAAGGGGGACAGTGTGGGTGAAGGGGGACAGTGTGGGTGAAGGGGGACAGTGTGGGTGAAGGGGGACAGTGTGGGTGAAGGGGGACAGTGTGTGTGAAGGGGACAGTGTGGATGAAGGGGGACACTGTGGGTGAAGTTGGACACTGTGGGTGAAGGGGGATAGTGTGGGTGAAGGGGGACAGTTTAGGTGAAGGGGGACAGTGTGGATGAAGGGGGATAGTGTGGGTGAAGGGGGACAGTGTGGGTGAAGGGGGACAGTGTAGGTGAAGGGGAACAGTGTAGGTGAAGGGGAACAGTGTGGATGAAGGGGGACTGTGTGGGTGAAGGACAGTGCGGGTGAAGGGGGACAGTGTGGGTGAAGAGGGACAGTGTGGGTGAAGGGGGACACTGTGGGTGAAGAGGGACAGTGTGGGTGAAGGGGGACAGTGTGGGTGAAGGGGGACAGTGTGGGTGAAGGGGGCAGTATGGGTGAAGGGGGACAGTGTAGGTGAAGGGGGACAATGTGGGTGAAGGGGACAGTTTAGGTGAAGGGGGACTGTGTGGGTGAAGGGGGACAGTGTGGGTGAAGGGGGACAGTGTGGGTGAAGGGGGACAGTGTGGGTGAAGGGGACAGTGTGGGTGAAGGGGGACAGTGTGGGTGAAGGGGACAGTGTGGGTGAAGGGGACAGTGAGGGTGAAGGGGACAGTGTGGATGAAGGGGGACAGTGTGGGTGAAGGGGGACAGTGTGGGTGAAGGGGGACAGTATGGGTGAAGGGGGACAGTGTGGGTGAAGGGGACAATGTGGGTGAAGGGGACAGTGTGGGTGAAGGGGGACAGTGTGGGTGAAGGGGGACAGTGTGGGTGAAGAGGGACAGTGTGGGTGAAGGGGGACAGGGTGGGTGAAGGGGGACAGTGTGGGTGAAGGGGGACAGTGTGAGTGTGGGTGAAGGGGGACAGTGTGCGTGTGGGTGAAGGGGGACAGTGTGGGTGAAGGGGACAGTGTGAGTGAAGGACAGTGTGGGTGAAGGGGGACACTGTGTGTGAAGGGGGACAGTGTGGGTGAAGGGGGACAGTGTGGGTGATGGGGACAATGCGTGTGAAGGGGACAGTGTATGTGAAGGACAGTGTGGGTGAAGAGGGACAGTGTGGGTGAAGAGGGACAGTGTGGGTGAAGGGGGACAGTGTGGGTGAAGGGGACAGTGTGGGTGAAGGGGGACAGTGTGGGTGAAGGGGGACAGTGTGGGTGAAGGGGACAGTGTGGGTGATGGGGGAAAGTGTGGGTGAAGGGGACAGTGTGGGTGAATGGGGACAGTGTGGATGAAGGGGACAGTGTGGATGAAGGGGGCAGTGTGGGTGAAGGGGGACAGTGTGGGTGAAGAGGGACAGTGTGGGTGAAGGGGGACAGTGTGGGTGAAGGGGGACATTGTGGGTGAAGGGGGGACAGTGTGGGTGAAGGGGGACAGTGTGGTGTAAAGGCTGGATTCCACGATTTTATTGAGGGACTCTCAGAGATTGGTGGATAAAGATGGACTCTCAGGGGGGGGTGGATGAGGGTGAAATCTTAGTGGTGGTCTGGTGAGGGTGAAATCTTAGTGGTGGGTGTATAAGGGGGAATATTACAGGTGGATCGGTCAGTGGGGATCTTAGGCATGGGTGGATGAGGGGGGTGACTTTCAGGGGGAATCTTAGGAGTAATTGGATGGGGGATGTGGGGGATCTTAGGGGTGATTGGATGGATGGGTGAAGGAGGAATCATAGTGGTGGGTGGATGAGAATGGACCATCAGGGATGGAGAAGGGGGTGAGAGTTCCTGGTACATCAGGGACCAGCATCATCACAGCCTGTAGCAGTGTTTCCTGCCTCACACAAGAACTTGTGCCATTAGTGGAAAACTTGTCAGCCCGGGGCTTTGGTTCTGACAAACACAAACTACACAGTCAAACCTTTAACTTGAAGTACTGCTGATATTATAAGGTGTTTCCAAAAAAAACAAAAGAAGAAAAAAATCGGCATAAAGGCTGATAGGTTGGTAGGGACACAGACACAGACACACACAGACACACACAGACACACAGACACACAGACAGACACACACACACACACAAACACAAAACACCACGCACATACACATACAGACATACACACGCACACATGCATACAAATATACATACATGCATCCAGACGTACACACATACATACATATACATACAGATAAACACACAAATACATACACACACGTACACACACAGACACACACACAACACACACACACATTCATAAATACATACATACATACGTACATACATACATACATACATACATAATACATACATACATACATACATACATACATACATACATACATACATACATACATACATACATACATACACAAGTAAGAATCTAGGTGTCACCATCGACAACACTCTTAACTTTCAGCAGCATGTCTCAAACATCTGTCGTGTCTGTTACCTTGAACTTCGTAGAATAGGTTCCATCCGTCATCTCCTTACTCTCGAAGCTACTAAAATATTAGTTTGTGCTTTCGTTCTTTCTCGTCTTGACTATTGTAATTCCCTTCTGTCTGGTTCCCCAAAACAGCTCCTTGACAAACTTCAGAAAGTACAGAACCATGCCGCTCGGCTAGTATTTCGGTCTTCCAAATTTCAGCATGTCTCTCCTCTTCTCCAAGACTTGCATTGGTTACCTGTGTTGAAAAGGATCCAACATAAAATTGCTGTTCAGTGCTTCAGATACTTCGACAATTCTATTCCCTCTTACCTGTCTGAATATCTTCAACTATACGTTCCATCTCGTCATCTTCGTACCTCAGCCGATACCCGCTTATTTCGAATCCCAACTTTTCGAACAAAATCATATGGTGAGCGATCCTTTTCTTTTCAAGCCCCTTCCTCATGGAATTCACTTCCCTACCCGCTGAGGCACAAAACAAGTCTTCAGTCATTTAAATCTGGCTTGAAAACGCATCTCTTTCCTCTCTGAAATTTATTAACCTAAAAGAGCTATGCTGTCTGCGCGCTAGCGTGCTTCTGTGTATGTTATTGCTGTGCGCCTATAGATATGTCTCGGGGTGGGAGGAGGATATGTGTGTGTGTGCCAGAGAGTAGGTACTAATATTTGATATTATTAACGGTGTGTATGTGCTTGTGGGATGGAGTGACAGAGGTCCGCCATGTATGATGAAAATTATATTAGGCCTATGTTTCTATGTTCGATGTAATGTGTATTGTACAGTTTGTAAGCGCTTAGGGCTTTCCAGAAAGATTAGGCGCTCTAATGCCCTTAATAATAATAATACATACATACATACATACATATATACACACATACATATACAGACAAACACACAGACACACACACACATAAACGCACGCACAACACACACACACACACACGCACACACACATACACGCAACACCCACACTTCTTCTCACACACACAAACTCACGCACACACACATACACACACATCCCACAGCATACACACACACACACCACTACACACACGCACACACACACACCACACACACGACACACACACACATACACACACACACACACACACACACGCACACACACATACACGTACACACACAAAATACACACACACACACACTCACACACACACATACACACACACAAAACACACACACACACACACACACACACACACACACACACCACACACACACACACACACACATACACTCCAAACCACACGACACAACACTCAAACACATGCACAAACTAGTCTTTCCTCCCCTCCACTTTCCTGTCCCCCCCCCCCATCAGTTTTGTTCCAAAACAGTTTTCTGAAAGTATTATGTAACTTCCATTTTTTAAACTGTAAAAACATGCATACACATGCATGTACACCTACGCACACAATCACGCACACATACACATAAACACAAGCGCACACAGACACAGACACAGACACAACAACACCATCACCAGCAACAACACAAACAAACACACGTTGGTGAGGATACTGATGATACATGGAATAATGTTCAGCTTGGGGGCATGAGGAAATACAATAACAGCCTTGTGCACCACTAGCACCACCCCCACTCTCTCTCAAACTCCTCTCTCACTCAATCGCTCTCTCTTTCTCTCTTTCCTCTCTCTCTCTCTCTCACGCACACATACGCTCACTGTCTGTGTGTTTGTGTGTCTGTGTGTATCTCTGTCTCAGTCTGTCTATTTGTCTGCCTCTGTCTCTGTCTGTATATCTGTCTCTCTCACTCTCTCTCTCTCTCTCTCTCTCTCTCTCTCTCTCTCTCTCTCGCTCGCTCTCTGTGTCTCTATGACCTGTTCACAATCTATTTGACGATCATACACACATAGAACTCTCAGCATTTAGAAGTGAGCGCTCTGGTCAATACACAATTTCATTTCCAAACCAAACCAACCCAAACCAACCCAAACCAAACCAATCCAAACCAAACCAAACCAAACCAAACCAAACCAAAACAAACCAAAACAAACCAAAACAACAAACCAAACCAAACCAAACCAAACCAAACCAAACCTAACCAAAACAAATCAAAACTAACTTAACCTAACCTAAAACTCACCTCAGCTCACCTCAGCTCAACGAAACGAAACTAAACTAAACTGAACTGAACTCAAGGCTACTCAACTCAACTAAACTGAACTCAACCCAACTCAATTCAACCCCACTCAACTCAGCTCAGCTCAGCTCAAGCACTGAAGCCAGTTCTCAACCCAGCAGTTGCGCTGAAGAGGTCGGCCGGATCGCCGATGAAAGCTACGCAAGTGAGAAGCCATTTTACTGAGAAATAGGTTTAGCCCGGTAGCCATTATAAACTCAACTCAACTCAACTAACTCAACTGAACTCAACTGAACTCAACTGAACTCAACTAAAGTCAACTAAACTAAACTAAACTAAACTAAACTAAACTAAACTAAACTAAACTAAACTAAACTAAACTAAATTAAACTAAACTGACGTAGATTAAATTAACAAAACTAAACACAACTGAACTGAACTAAACTGGACCCACTTAACTCGATTTAATTCAAACCATGCGAAATAAAAGGAAGGAAGGAAGAAAGAAAGAAAGAAAGAAAGAAGCAAGCGAACAAGCAAACAAGCAAATAAGCAAACAAGCAAACAAGCAAACAAAGAAACAATTATACATACGAATAAACACAATCCAAAACAAGTGTGACTGCCTGCATTCAAGCAAACACAGGAAAGGAATAAAGGACGAACACCAGATACAAAAATTAGGACAAAAAGACTGACACTTCCCTGCTGTTCTGTCCTGTGTGAGAAAAGGATTAAAGTCAGTTTATTCCTTTTCTCACACTGGACGGAGCAGCAGGGAAGTTTTAGTCTTTTTCTCCTAATTTTTGTATCTGGTCTTCGTTTGTTTGTGATCTTACGCTTGACAAAGGCCAGTTGACCGAAAATTTGCACCTGTCTTGTCTTGTTGTATTAAATGCGCGTTCTTATCTTTTTTCGTGTTTTTTTTTTTGGTGGTTCCTATACGAACAAACAGGTAAAAGGCCAATCAATCAATTAACCAACCAACCAGCTAACCAAAGAACGAAGTAAACAAACATACGAACAGAAAAAAATCCAATCAACAAACCAACCAACCAACCAACCAACCAATCAACCAAACAACCAACCAACCAACCAATCAACCAACCAACCAACCAACCAACCAACCAACCAACCAACCAACCAACATGTAATAACCAACCATCCAACAAACCAACCAACCAACCAACCAACAACAACCAATCAACCAACTAACAATCAACCAACCAACCAACCAACCAACCAACCAACCAACCAACCAACCAACCATCCAACCAACCAACCAACCACCAACCAACCAACCAACAACCAACCAACCAACCAACAACCAACCAACAACCAACCAACCAACCAACCAACCAACCAACCAACCAACCACCAAACAATCAACTAACCAAAAACGAAATAAACATACTCGTACGAACAGACAAAATCCAATTAACCAATCAACCTGATAACCAACTAGCCAACCAGCCAACCAACTACACACACCAACCAACCAACCAACAACCAACCAACCAACCAACACCAACCAACCAACCACACACCAACCAACCAACCACACACCAACCAACCAACCAACCAACCAACCAACCAACCAACCAACCAACCAAACCAACCACCAACCAACCAAACAACCAACAACCCAACCAACCAACAAATCACTGGCATCATATAAAGTATGTGAGACAGAGCCTATACAGAAGCTTTTGATGCCGACAGAATGATGCTGTGTAGATTTGATTTTTATCGAGATTTTGCGCTTTATTAATATTGTAATTATTATTATTATTATTATTAGAACCGCATCCAGCGATGTACACATATTCCTCACACTGTGATTAAACATCCCTTGAGTTCCTATGTCCTCATGGCTTTAGGGATTAACCCTTTGACTCCTGCACCTTGTCCACCACCATCCTGCATTGTCAACCATGCCAGGTTCAGTTTCAGTTTCGGTTTCTCAAGATGACGCCTCCACGCTCGGAACGAATTCCATATGCACTAACGTCACAGGTGCCACGTGTATGGTGACCGTGGCACATGCCTTAAGCCTGCACATTAAGCCATGAGCCGGCCAGGTCTTGAGGCCCTACCTAGACTATGTTTTACCTAGTCTATATTTTATACTGGTATTTTATCAGCCTACCACTGGAATAATCATGGTTACATGAAAATGACATGTGTGGCCCATTAGCTCAGTTGTTACAACCATGCCAACAAAGCAAAAACTGAACCTTTTGACTCCCTCACTCTATCCACCAGCACCCTGCAGGAAACTGGTGAATAGCGTAAGTGAATCAAAGGCTTACGTATTTTGCAATTGATGGATAGAATGCGGCAGTCAAAGGGTTAAAAGGATGGGAGAATGGGGCTGAGAGCACAGAGTGTGATGGAAGTGGTGGTAGTGGTGGTGGTGGTGGTGGAGGTGGTGGTGGTGGTGGAGGTGGTGGTGGTGGTGATGGAGGTGGTGGTGGCAGTGATGGTGGTGGTATGAACAGAGGGA
>JAPXFY010000015.1:73996385-74001385 GCA_030674185.1 Monoplex corrugatus
TGACCCAGACACTCCATGACTCACATAGTATCCCATTATTTTTCTCCACGCCCACCTTCACCCCATCCCTATTATCCTCATTCAATGAGACGTGATACTAGATTGGGATGAAGACTATAATTACTGTGCTTATTACAGGAAACTCTCTTTTCTTATTGAAGTACTTTTATTTATTTTTATTGCTGCTTAAAGACGGATGAAGTGATAGTAAAAAAATTAACGTACATGTTCAAAACAAATTCAGTGCTCTGGAAGACGTTGGTGACAGTGAGGAACAATGGACAAAGTTGAGAAATTCAATAAATGAAGCTTGTGAAGAAATCCCTAAAATAGAAAAGCGAAAAAGAACTGGATGACAAAATACATTTTAGTCTTGATGGAGGCACAAAGGAAGGCAAAGAGAAACGAGGAAATATACAGGAAGATAAACAAAGAAATCAGGAATAGGTGCAATGAAGCTAATGAAGCTTGGCTGAACACAAAATGCAAAGAAATAGAAGATCGACACAAAACGGATCCTCAGGGTATGTACAAACGAATTGAAGAAATTGTCCACAGGAAAAATACATGCACATCAACTGGTTACTTAAATCAAAAGATGGTACGCTTATCATGGAAAAAGACAAAATATTAGACAGATGGGGAGAGTACATTAAAGACCTTTTTGAAGATGACAGAAACGAAGAACACATTATAAGAAAGAACTTTGAAGGACCACCCATAATGAAAGATGAAGTTAGAGCAGCACTGAAAAAGATGAAACCAATAAAAGCCCACGGACCAGACAACATTACCACAGAGATGATCGAAGCCCTGGAGGAATTTGGTATTGAAAAAACAGTCCTCCTAAATGAAATTTATGACACTGGAAAAATCCCCAAAGATGTGTCAAAATCAAATTTCATTGCACTTCCAAAGAAGACAGGAGCTATAGAATGCGAACTCCATCACACAATTAACCTGATGGTAGTAGTAGTAGTAGTACCTGATGAGTCATGTAACAAAACTCCTATCAGGAATAATCATGATGAGGACAAGGAATAGAATCAAAAGAGAAATAGCAGAAGAACAATGGATTTATCGAAGGGAAAGGAACTATTAACGCCATATACATCCTCAGAACTATTCAGAACTATCATAGAGAGGTCAGTAGAGATTAATAAGGATTTATATTCATGCTTTGTTGATTATACCAAGGCTTTCGACTGATAAAGACATGAAGAATTGATCATCCAACTAGAAAGACTCAATATTGATGGAAATATCTACGAATAATCAGAAATATGTATTGGAAACAAACAGCCGTGCCGCAATGGGAATAGAAAACGATACAAGCTCTTTCCAAAATATCAAAAGAGGAGTCAGACAAGTTTGTGTTTTGTCACCAGATCTGTTTTCACTTTACAGCGAAAACATCATGAGAAACCTAGAGGAAGACCCTGGATTAAAGGTTGGAGGAAAAATTATAAACAACATTCGATATGCAGATGACAACGTGCTAATTGCAGAAAATGAAAAGGACCTACAAAACATTGTGAATATACTAAAATTAGAAAGCACAGGTAAGGGGTTGGAAGTAAACAGCAAGAAGACTGAAGTTATGGTGATCAGTAAAAAAAAACATGAAATCCCTCATTCAAAATAACATCAAATGGCACGAACTTGAGACAGGTTGATAAGTTTAAATACCTGGGAACGATCATTTCACCAGACGGCAGATGCACATTGGAAATAGCCAACAGAATTGGCCATGCCAAAATAGAATTCAAGAAAAGGAAAATCATTCTTACCAACAAATGCTTATCAATTAACATCAGGAAGAGAATTCTTGAATGTTATAATATTACACGGTTGTGAGGCGTGGACAATCAAAAAGCAAAGCCAGAACAAGATTGAGGCAGCCGAGATGTGGTTTCTAAGAGGAATGTTGAGAGTTCCATGGACAGCAAAGAAAACAAACGAGACAGTCTTGATGGAGGCAGACAAAAGAAGATTATTTATAAGGAAGCTTAGGAAAAGACAGGCAACATTCATAGGTCATTTTATGAGGAAAGGGGAATTGGAGAACCTGGTCAAAACAGGAAAGCTGGAGGGAAAGAGAGCACCAGGTAGACCCTGGGAGAAAATATTGGATGGACTTGCAGAGTCGCTGAAGACAAGAGGGTGGAAGAGGCGCTCGAGGCAACAAGGGATAGAAACAGATGGAAGGCCATGATCGCCAACGCCATTTGGCAAAGCACTTGATGATGATGATATATATATATATATATATATATTTTATATATATGTATATATATGTACATATATATATATATGTAATATATATATATATATATGTATATACACACATATATATATACCTATATGTTTGTGTGTTTGTATGTATGTGTGTGTGTGTGTGTGTGTCTGTGTGTGTGTGTGTGTGTGTGTCTCTCTCTCTCTCTCTCTCTGTTCGTTCGTTGCTTGATTTAACGTCTTTTCATTATAAGTGATATTAGACGACTCTCTCTCTGTATGTGTGTGTGTGTGTGTGTGTGTGTGTGTGTGTGTGTGTGTGTGTGTGTGTGTGTGTGTGTGTGTGTGTGTGTGTGTGTGTGTGTGTGTGTGTGTGTGTGTGTGTGTGTGTGTCTGTGTCTGTGTCTGTGTCTGTGTGTGTGTGGGTGTGAGTGTTTGAAGTCGACAAATTGCTGTTGTGGCAGGGGACAGACTATATTGAAGACTGTTTTAGATATACGAGTTATTTTAAGAGAATGTGCCTTATCTTATTATCAGAAAAGTCCCCCGAGGAAGGCCGTAGTGGTCGAAATAGTAGACAAGAGACAAACATGTCTTTTTTTCCTTTGATTGTGTATGATCTCTCTCTCTCTCTCTCTCTCTCTCTCTCTCTGTCTCTGTCTCTCTCTCTCTGTCTGTCTGTCTGTCTGTCTCTGTCTCTCTCTCTGTGCTCCTTCCAGACAAACCTTCCAAAACTCTCAGGTCTTAAGAAGCTTCTCTCTCAACCATACCTCGGTTCTCAATAACAACTTGCAGATAGAGGTCTTTGTCTGTTTTGGGGCCAGCAACACGGAAGTCCCTCCCGGTGTATTTAAAGACAAAGCAGTTGTATGCTTACTTTCTAACACGACCTCCCAGCACTGGAACAGAAGCTCAAGAAGATGGAACAGAAACAATGGTTGCCTGCACACTATCATTTAAGTAAAGTCATCTTTGCCTGATTCCTTGAAATGAGCAAGCCCTGTCCATCTTGCTTTATGATTAAAAAGCTGGCACCTGAAATCAATCGAGGAAAAGAAAATTTGTGCTCTTGACTCAAAATGCTAAACAAAATTGCCAGTTATCAAATGGAGTGATTTATAACCCAAAATTGCCAGTTATCAAATGGAGTGATTTATAACCCAAAATTGCCAGTTATCAAATGGAGTGATTTATAACCAATGACGAAGTTATAGAGTGGTCCAATCAATATCCAGTTTCCAGTGAGGTCTTCAAGCGACGCATGAAATAGTTTAGCCCCGCGTCAATACTCCATCCTTCAACACTCACGGCCACGTGCTGTGGTGGATTCCTAAGGGAAAACGAAAGAGGGGCCAGCCCCAGATGACCTGGCAACAAATCACCCCAAAAAGACCCCCAGCCAGTACACAAGGGTTTAAGTGACATTGGGGGAGTGTAGACCGATCCTAGTGAAGAGTGTTGACTGCCTCAAGCGTTGGAAGACTAATTGGAAGAATGTATTTTCATGGTTCAAAGTTGGCAATAATTACTTAGACCATTAAAATATGTTTATGCATGGAAAAGGATGGAATCAACGTATTAAGGCATAATGCCTTAATGTAGTGTCCAAGTTCTTGGGATCGTAAGACAACCATCCAACCATCCAATGACACAAATACGTGTCCAAGGCAGAAATAATATCATATATAAACAGACAGCAAGACTCTTGGCTTGTTTCCATCTGAATTAAATGTATCGCAACCTATCCATTGTTGACAAGACTTAACACATTGCTCCATGTCTTGGATTAGCGACGTGGCAGCAAGTGTGGCACTTTACTGTATTTGTCTGCTCTTTTCTTCATACAGAAAATCCCTTTCCCCTCTAAGCACACTAAGTGATATCTCTACCATTTCTCAACGTATTATTTAACCCTCACTCCCACAAAATGCCTGCCATGTAATAATGTGTGGCCTTCTATCTGTTTGCCCCAAGCGTCCGTTTAGTGATAATCAGTGCCCCGACCAGTCTTCTTCTCCTTTGAATAAAGACTTCACTGTCTGGCTCAGATCATAGACATGGAAAGAAAGATTGGCACTTTATAGTATGACTTGGGGTCTATGAGTCTATATCTGTTTTGCTTCAGTCGCTTATCACTTTACACTGTGGCATGTGGTCTATGCTATACCTCTATGGTATGAGTGGTGGCATATGGTCTACTTTTGGTTTACTTCTGTGACCTGATTGGTATCTTACTCTGTGACATATGATCTATGTCTGGTTTACTTAAGTGACTCGACTAGTATCTTATTCTGTGACATATGGTCTATGTTATATCTCTGTGACCTGACTGGTATCTTACTCTGTGACATATGGTCTATGTCTATTTTACTCCGGTGACCTGACTGGTATCTTACTCTGTGACATATCGTCTGTGTTTTATATCAGTGACCTGACTGGTATCTTACTCTGTAACATATGGTATATTTTTTTCATTTCAGTTTGAGTTTCACTTTCCCAAGATGGCGTCTCTGCACTGAGAATGAATTTCATATGCACTGATGCCACAGATACCTTGGCGTGAAGATCCAAAATGATCGTGGCATAAGCCCTGTACCTATGCATCATAAGCCCTACGTGGCCCGCTCTAGCTTTGAACACAGTCCATGTATTATGAGTCTGGGGCTGTAACAACTGAGATATTGAGCCTCATGTGCTCTGACCATGGGCCTGTGTCTGTTTTGTTTCAGTAGCCTGCAGTCTGTAATTGTGAGTGCTGCAGAGGG
>JAPXFY010000015.1:74011385-74026385 GCA_030674185.1 Monoplex corrugatus
AATGAACTCAACGCATCAGGCCTGTTATAATGGCAATAATACTGCTAAACTTAATTTGAGACATGAGAATCGACTCGCTGATAAATGGGAGGTAATTATGAAAGGATATTTGGCGGATATCTCCCTTCCTCGTTGTAATTTGTTCTTCTATTTCCTTTTTCAGAAGAAAAGTGGTTCTTGGCATGGGCTTGATTATCTTTGCATTTTTTCTGTTACGTTAATCAACCTTCTGACACATTTCTGCCTTCTCTGACATTAATCCTGAACATAAAAGAACAGGAAATGAAAGACCACGTGTTTGATTTTGTCAATACTCTCTGTCTGTCTGTCTGTCTGTTCTCTGTCTCTTTCTGTCTCTCTCTCTCTCCTGTCACTATCTCTCTGTGTGTTCTCTCTCTCCTCGTCTCTTCTCTCCTTTCTCTCTCTTTCTCTCTCTCTTTCTCTCTCTTTTCTCTCTCTTCTTTTCTTTCTTCTCTCTCTCTCTCTTTCTCTCTCTCTCATAAACATACATATGCATGCACTTAAACACACACACACACACACACACACACACACACACACACACACACACACACACACACACACACACACACACACACAAAGACAAACACAAACACACACACACAAGCACGCACGCACGCACACACACAAACACAAACACACACACACACACAAGCACGCACGCGCGCACACACACACAAGCACGCCCGCCCGCACACAGACACACACACACTTACACACACATACACACACACACACACACACACGCACACACACACACACGCACACACGCACACATACCATAAAGAAGCAAGGAAAACCACAAAGTTAACATTAACAAATAGTTACAATTCAGTCCTATTAAAAAAAAAAGAAAAGAAAAAGAAAACGAACAAGAAGAAGAAGAACAACGACGACGATAAGAAGAACAAACATAGCAAAATAAAAAATAATTAAATAAAAAAAATCTCTCCATGTCTGCCAACTCTCTACTTAATCAAAATGAGTACCGTCCCCTGTAGTTAGAGCCATTGATTTACGCAAATCGTCATTGAAGTGGCGCTGCCTCAAAAGACCCGCTTGGCTTTAACTGGCAGAGGTGGTTATTCTCATTGAAATGGAAACAATTTGGGAGTGGATGCTGATTTCCTGTGCAGTGTAAGATCTAAGGTCTGATCTTGTGACCTTGACTTTATTGACGTCAAAAGAAAGTGAAAAATGTTTTCTTGTCAACTACAAATTTCCCAGGGGTCCTACTTCATTTCAATACTGGGTAGGTGTTGTGCTTTAAGAAAATGAGACTCGACATACATTCAGCTGGACACGTAGAGGGTTCTGTGGAAGTTTACAAGTGAAATGTTTTGAGCATATCCAGCACTCAAAACAAGAAATCTAAATAGAACGTTAATTTGTACCGTTTTAGTCATTATCAAAAAACAAAACCAAAAACAAACAAACAAACAAACAGACAAACAAACAAAAAACACCCCAAAACAAAAACAAACAAACAAACCAAACCAAAAAAAAAACCTGGAATAAATACTGTTCTTATTATTGATTCATCAAATCACCACATGATTATGGCAGTCTCTTTTAATGAATAAAGTGTGTTCTTCAGCTTGAGGTGTTTCCGGATCACTACTAAGGTACGTTTGTATGGGACATGGGTTGGCTGAAATAACACAACAGAAGACTTGAGAGAAGAGTGGCACAATGGTTCAGACGTTCGCCTGCCAATAACTAAACTGGAGGTTCCAGGGTTCGCTCCCCGTAGAGGCCTCGACTTTTCTCCTCACTTTGACCGGAAAATCAAACTGAACGTTCAGTCCTTTGGAAGGCAACGAAAAACGAGTCGGACCCGTGTGCCTTCTGGCTGCCCACGCTAAAGATCCCACGGCAGTTGACAATTATGAAGAGCAGGGCACATCCTGGTTGCCTTAGTATAAAACATTGGAGAGATAGGTTGATTTCACAGGTCCTACCCCTTCAAGACCAATTCGCCTTCTAGCCTTTCTGAAGTCTTGGTTAAAACATGTGATTATGAATATTAATTTGAATTTGAAGCGAGGGAAAGGGGATGGGCGCCGCCCTCGTGGCACTGGCCCCCGGAAAAGTTGAGGTCTCTGCCACCTCACTCTCCTACGACCCAAGGGTTATGGGGCTATCTAGGTAGGACCTCAGGACTTGACCAGCTCATAACTGGTGCCGTGATAATTCTGGACCTTCTCTATCACGTGGCACCTGTGACGTTAGTGCAAATGGAATTCATTACAAGCGAGGAGACGTCATCTTGAGAAATTGAAACTGAAAACAGGGAAGTGTCAGCTGAATTATCAAGATAAAAAGAGAGACTGAAATGCCAGTGTCAGTCAGGTGAGTTAACAAGAAACACTGCGAAGGCACGGATTGGACCCCGACACATTCCAGACAACCCCCCAAGCCCCCGACGCCACTCGACAGCTTCCTCATCAAGCAAAGGGTGTGTGTGTGTGTGGGGGGGGGGGTATTCCATGCGCCGCACGCCGCACGACCCACTCGGACCCAGTCATAAGCCGTCCTTTCACAAACCGAATGGCAAGATGGGGAAATGACAAACCCCGGGACACAGCCACACAACGCGCACCAACCAGGTACAGCCCAGGCTCCGGACCCTGAAAGCGTGGAAGACCCTCTCTCGTCATTGGCACGGTGACACAGTTTATGGTCCATTGTGGTCATGTATGTGATCATGGTGATATGTCTGTGGATGATGAAGAACAGGACCGATGGTAAAAATAATTATGATAAAAGTGGTGATCCATCAGACACATGCTGTATATTATCCATGGAAAGTATGGTGTAGGTGTATTAAACCCTTTGACTCCCACACCTTATCCACCAACAGCTAAAACTTAACCCTTTGACTCCTCACCCTATCCACCAACGCTAAAACTTAACCATTTGACTTCCGCACCCTCTAACCAGCTTTCTGTAGGAAACTGGTGGATAGGGTGAGGAAGTTAAAGGGTTGTTTTTGCTTTGCTAGCATGGTTGGAAATGCAGGGTGCTGGTGGACAGGGTGCGGGAGTCAAAGGGTTAAACATCCTGGGTATAGGAACCAGAAAGAAAAACACGAAAGAAGAATAAGAACGCGTATTTAATACAACAAGACAAGACAGGCGCAAATTTTCGGCCAACTGGCCTTTGTCAGGCGTAAGATCACAAACAAACAAACAAACACCAGGGAAGTTTCAGTCTTTTTCTCCTAATTTTTGTATCTGGTGTTTGTTTGTTTGTGATCTTACGCTTGACAAAGGCCAGTAGGCCGAAAATTTGCGCCTGTTTTTTGTTTGTTGTATTAAATATGTGTTCTTATTCTTCTTTCGTGTTTTTAAAAAAATTTTTTTTTGGTTCCTGTTTGGTTGAACGCGGGCAGTCACACTTGTTTTGGGTCCTGAGTATAATCCATTCTTAGTGTTATGGTATGTTTGTGGTCCAGAAGACATAATTATGGTTCTGGTTTACTGTGTTAGGGAATGGTCATTGGAATAACTGGGCAAAACAGTGGGAGGAACGTTTGCAGACTACGGTGTTGTGTGTACAGTGGGGGAACTGTACGGAAATTGCCTGATGTGTGTTTGTTTGAATTGGTGACCATCCTGTTTTCCTATCCAAAACTGGTGAGCCTTTGTGTGCGTGTGGGTGTGGTTCAGAAATAGCGCATTGTGGTTAGGTATACGTCATCTTTACTTAAATGTAAGTTAGTGATCCGCTGGTTACAAGGGGAGAGTATTGTCAACATTATTTTGATGTGATTATTGTTTTTGCTTATACGCATTTCTCAATTCTCGTGCATTTATTGTACTGATCTCCCTAGAATGTCTGTTCTCTTGTTAATCTGTAGTAAAAAACTCTGGGGAGAGCCGGACAGCAGAAGGTCCTCAGAGGAGAAACCCCCATCAAGCAAGTGTTTCGGCCCTTAACTCCTGACACTGTAAGGGGGCCGGACCACATCCAGGTCATGACTCCTGGATGCCCCTCTGCTGTCGCCATTTTTTGTTATATAAATTTGTCTTCCTCCGGAAATCAAATCCACGTATCCTAAGTGGTTAGGTTTTTCAAGGCAAAGTCACCCTTGTGGATGGATATCTTAACCACTTGGCTATCAGTCACTTGTAATATATCAGGGAATTTTAAGCCTTTGAAGTTCATTTGTGTCTCCTCCTGGTCCTGATCAAGCTGGAGCTCTTTTCCGCTGCTTCTGCCATTGCCTTTAAGGCTCTGGTCCTCTTTCTTCCTGAAATGGAGAGCTGCTTTGTGAGATTATAAGCTCATGTTCCTATCAACCCCTGCGCTCCAACTTCGATGGCGAGATCTTTGGCTTTCAAGACAGATATCCTCAAATTGCTGGCTATACTGGCATAGTTACTTTTCAGAGTCGTAGATATGGACTTTCTCCATTCTGACTTTTACTATTTACTCGACAACACTGATCTCTGTTTAAGGCATCATGTGCTGTTAAATGTTTGATATATGATTGTTTGTATTGTATAAATGGGACGGAGTGGTCAACGCCAGGGGCATCTCTTTAAATTCTATGGGCGAATGCATTGATATGTGTACTCAATTTTCTGTTCGTCTTTTTTCCTACTTTTTGTCACTTTATTGGACAGTGTTTACCAGTTATTAACATTTTGCTGTCTTTTGTCTGCTTAAAGGTTCCTGACAGCATCGATCAGTACTGTTAAACGTACATTAAAATGGAACCAGATAATAAAGCACCTCTTGTTGCATTGTTAGCATTCTAAGCAGGAGAAGGAGCACAGCTAGTTTCAGGTTGTAGAAACAACCGAGAAACAGCAATAAAGACTATTGCAACTTTCTTATTTTACTGTTACTTAAAGCCCAGCCGACTGCAGAGAGCCATATGAGGGCTATATCCGTTTCAACACACACACATTACTTCAACAGGAAAGAAAGAAACAGAAAATTAAGTACACAATCAATGCATTCGCGCATATAATCTTAGGAGATGCCCCTGGCGTTGACCACTCTGTCCAATTTATCACACAGGGGATTTAAAAGGAACATACCTTAACAATACAAATTGAAACATAACTAAGGACACTAAAACGCATATGAAAAACGGCCTAAATTATCTTAAACGGCTTCGGCATATCTCATTTCCCTAGAGCTAAAAATGCACTTAATACATGTACTCTATTATCAATCCTAACAGAAAATATGTAAGATTTTATCGAACATATACAGGTGAATGGACCAGCAAGGCAGGAAATGATATGAAAACAAATGACGGAAAGCGAAGAAACAAGGCAGAAAAAAAAGAGTGACAAAAAAGAGGACATTTCTAGCACAGATTTCCTCATGAACTGTTAAAGAGAGACTGGGATCACAGATGTCAAGCCATCCTCAAATGTTGATTGGTAAACAAACGTTTCAGCAACCAAATACAAAAAAAATAATCTGGTACCCAAATGTTGTTAAGTTAGAAAAACCCGTGATCTCAGTGACGTGTTTTTGTGGCTTGATCATATTCTATGTTAGCTAATATCTGACCATTGTGCCAAGCAACAGGGTCCTGGTATTCCTGTGCACTATCACGTTTTCGTCCACTGATCAATGACAGCATTTGTCAGTCAACGACAAGAAAGGAACAGCCATGGAATATGGAGGAGAGGAGGGGGTGGCAACGCCCCCCCCCCTCCCCATTCTGTTCACGCCATCAACAGCCCAAGTTGGCTGCACCTTCACATCACTATAATACAACCGTCACGTTCATTACATGCACCTCTTTTGTGTGACTTGACACCACCTTCCCTCCCCTTACCCGCCCACATCTCTCTTTCTCTCTCGTTTTCTCTGTCTTTCTGTCTCTGTCTCTCTGTCTCTGTCTCTGTCTGTTGGTCTGTCTGTCTGTCTGTCTCTCTCTCTCTCTCTCACTTTCTGTCTGTATTTCACTGTCTCTCTGTCCTTCTATCTGTATGTCTGTTTGTCTCTGTCTGCCTGCCTGCTTGTCTGTCTGTCTGTCTGTCTCTGTTCTTCTGTCTCTGTCTCTCTTTCTGTCTCTGTCTCTCTCTGTCTCTGTCTCTGTCTCTCTCTCTCTTTCTGTCTGTATTTCACTCTCTCTGTCCTTCTATCTGTATGTCTGTTTGTCTCTGCCTGCTTGTTTGTCTGTCTGTCTGTCTCTGTTTTTCTGTCTCTGTCTCTCTCTTTCTCTCAGTGGGTAAGTCAGTGATACAGTGCTCAACAATAAGACTGATAAGTGAGTAGCCAACGTAAGTATAGATGGCGAGAAGTCAGCGGTTATGTGCCCGGTTGCCTTGGTAAAAACATCATTGGAGAGATAGGTTGATTTCCCAGGTCCCAGCCCTTGAAGACCAATCAGCCTTCTTGCCTTTCTGACGTCTTGGTAAAAAAAAGTGAATATGAATATGGATTTGAAGCCAAGGGGGGGGGGGGGGTCGCCGTCCTCGTGGTGCTGGCCCTGGGAAAAGCTGAGGTCTCTGCCGCCTCACTCCACTACTACTCCAGAGTTGTGGCACTATCTAGGTAGGACCTCAGGACCTGGACAGCTCGTGCCATGATCATTCTGGATTAAGGCTTGTGCCATGATCATTCTGAATCTCCTCCATCACATGGCGCCTGTGATGTTAGTGCATATGGAATTCATTCTGAGCACAGAGACGTCATCTTGAGAAATTGAAACAGAAACTGAAACTCGACAGTAATATTGACAAGTGAGTAACCAATATAAGTATAGATGGTGCTAAGTCAGTGGCAATGTGCTCAATGATTAATCTGACAAATTTGTAGCCAAAATAAGTATATGTACAGCTGGTAAAGCCAGTGGCAATGTGCTCAATGATTAGTACTGACAAGTGAGAAGCCAAAATAAGCATCGACGGTGTGGTATGTCAGTGGCAATGTTTGAGTTTCCGTTTCTCAAGATGATATTTCCGCACTCGGAATGAATTCATTATGCACTAACGTCACAGGTGCCTTGTGATTGTGATCATGGCACAAGCCTTACGCCTGCAGATAAGCACATGAGCTGGCAATGTGCTCAACAATAAGACTGATAAGTGAATAGTCAGTGTAAGTATCATCATCATCATGTGCCCTGCCGCACGGCGTTGGCGATCATGGCCCTCCACACGAATCTATCCCCTGTCACTGCAAGTACATCTTCCACCCTCTCTGTACTCAGCCACCTACAAGTCCGTCCAATATTTTGTCCCTGGGTCTAACTGGTGTTCTCTTTCCCTTTAGCTGTCCTGTTGTGACTAGGTGCTCCAGTTCCCCTTTCCTCATAAAATGTTCTATAAATGATGCTTGTATTTTCCTAATCTTCTTTTTCAATGATGTTCTTGTGTCTGCCTCTATCAAGACTGTCTCATTTGCGTTCTTTTATAATGTAAGTATAGATGGTGAAATGCCATTGGGAATGTGCTCACCATTCAGACTGACGCGTGAGTAGGCAACGTAAGTATGAATGCTGGTAAGTCAGTGTTATTTAATGATTAAGCTCACAAGTGAGTAGCCAAAGTAAGTATAGATGGTGATGGTGGTAATGTATTTAACGGTTAGGCTGACAAGTGAGTAGCCAAAGTAAGGACAGGTGGTGATAAGTCAGTGGCAATGTGCTCAACAATAAGACTGACAAGTGAGTTACTCAGCAAGTGTAAGTGTCATCATCATTAGGTGCCCTGCCGCATGGCGTTGGCGATCATGGCCCTCCATACGAATCTGTCCCTTGTCGCTCAAGTACATTTCCCACCCTCACTGTCCTCAACCCCTCTACAAGTTTGTCCAATATTTTCCCTGGATTTACCGGGTGCTCTCTTTCCCTCCAGCTTTCGTGTTGTGACTAGGTGCCCTAACTTCACTTGCCTCATAAAATGTCCTATAAAAGTATAAATATAAATGGTGGTAAATCAGTGGCACGTGTCCAACGATTGGTGTGACGAGTGAGTAGCCAATGTACATTGTGTGATTATGTCCTGGGGTTTGTCATCTCCCTACTTTGTCATTCAGTTTGCAAACTATGTAACTGATGACTAGGTCTAAATAGGTCATGCAATACATGGACAGCCCCCCCCCCCCCTTTGCTTGATGAAATGACTATTGAGTGGCGTCAGGAGATTGGGAGATGATTGCCCAAAGAGTGACGAGTCATTGGAGCTCTGGGTCCCTCCGCATCCTCGAGGAGTTTCTTCTTAACGAACTGCATAGGTGGTAAAGTCAGTGGCAACTTGCTCAATGATTAGACTGTCAAGTGAGAAGCCAATGTGAGCGTATATGGTGGCGTAAGGTAGATGTTCAAATACCTGGGAACGGTCATTTCATCAGACGGCAGATACACATCGGAAATAGCCGGCAGAATCGGCCAAGCCAAAACAGCATTCAAGAAGATGACAAGCATTCTTACCAACAAATGCCTATCAATCAACATCAGGAAGAGAGTTCTTGAATGTTATATAGAACCAATACTGTTATACGGATGTGAGGCGTGGACAGCCAGCAAGCAAAGCCAGAGCAAGATTGAGGCAGCCGAGATGTGGTTTCTAAGAAGAATGTTGAGAGTTCCATGGACAGCAAAGAAAACAAACGAGACAGTCTTGATGGAGGCAGACACAAGTAGATCACTCATAAGGAAGATAAGGAAAAGACAGGCAACACTTATAGGCCATTTTATGAGGAAGGGGGATTTGGAGCACCTGGTCACAACGGGAAAGCTGGAGGGAAGGAGAGCACTGGGTAGACCCAGGGAGAAAATGCCGGACGGACTTGCAGAGTTGCTGGGGACGAGGAAGGTGGGGGAGATGCTGGGAGCAACGAGAGATAGAGACAGATGGAAGTCCATGGTCGTCAACACCATGCGGCAGGGCACCTGATGATGATGATGAAGGTAGATGTTAGTATGTGAACTGGCAACTATCCAAGTAAGCATAGTTAGCCCTGATATGGCTCTACGCATTCGGCTGGGCTTTAAACACCAATAACACAATAACAACAACAACAACAACAACAACAACAACAACAACAACAACAAGAAAGTATTGTGGTGAGATGTTGAGTAACTAATTAGTATCTGTGGCAGGATTTGTAGTAACATATTATCCTATCAGTGACTAACGCCACACTGTACGGAGGGGTCGGGGGGGGGGGGGGGGTCTTGTCTGTTTTTGAAAATGAAATGACCCACCTCACAGTTGACGATGTAGTCGCTGACAATCTGTATTTTAAACAATCTTCTGTCTGTCTGTTATATCGTCTGTCCATCAGTCTCTGTCTCTCTGTCTGCCTGCCTGTCTCTGTCTCTCGTTGTCTCGGTCTGTTTGTCTGTCTGTTTGTCTCTCAGTCTCTGTCTATATCTCTCTGTCTCTCTGTCTCTGTCTGTCTGTCTGCCTGTCTGTCTGAATGTCTGTCTGTCTGTCTGTCTGTCTGTCTCTCTCTCTCTCTCTCATTCTCTCTCTCTCTGGCTCTGTGTATGCGTGTCTCTCTGTTTCTGCGTTTGTCTGTCTATCTGTCTGTCTGTCTGTCTGTCTGTCTCTTTTCTGTCTCTCTCTGTCTCTGACTCTCTCTCTCTCTCTCTATGTCCATCTATGTCTGTCTGTGTGTCTGCCTCTGTCTCTCTCATTGTCTTTGTTCTGTCTATCTGCCTCTGTCTCTGTCTCTCTCTCTGCCTCTCTGTCTGTTTGTCTGTCTCTCTGTCTCTCTCTCTTTCTCTCTCTCTCTCACACTCTCTCACTCTCTCTCTCTCTATCTGTGTCTGTCTATGTGTCTGCCTCTGTCTCTCTCTGTGTCTGTCTATCTGTCTCTCTTTCTGTCTGTCTGTCTGTCTCTTTTCTGTCTCTCTCTGTCTCTGACTCTCTCTCTTACTCTCTCTCTCTGTGTCCATCTGTGTCTGTCTGTGTGTCTGCCTCTGTCTCTCTCTGTGTCTGTCTATCTGTCTCTCTTTCTGTCTGTCTGTCTGTCTCTTTTCTGTCTCTCTCTGTCTCTGACTCTCTCTCTTACTCTCTCTCTCTCTGTCCATCTGTGTCTGTCTGTGTGTCTGCCTTTGTCTCTCTCATTGTCTTTGTCCTGTCTGTCTGTCTGCCTCTGCCTCTGTCTCTGTCTCTCTCTGCCTCTCTGTCTGTTTGTCTGTCTGTCCGTCTGTCTGTCTGTCTGTCTGTCTCTTTCTCTCTCTCTCACTCTCTCTCTGTGTCCATCTGTGTCTGTCTGTCTGTCTGTCTCTCTCTCTCTCACTCTCTCTCTCTCTCTGTCCATCTGTGTCTGTCTGTGTGTCTGCCTCTGTCTCTGTCTCTCTCTGCCTCTCTGTCTGTCTGTCTCTCTCTCTCTCACTCTCTCTCTTTCTGTCCATCTATGTCTGTCTGTGTGTCTGCCTCTGTCTCTGTCTCTCTCTGCCTCTCTGTCTGTTTGTCTGTCTGTCCGTCTGTCTGTCTGTCTGTCTGTCTTTCTTTCTCTCTCTGTCTCTCACACTCTCTCTCCCTGTCTATCTATGTCTGTCTGTGTGTCTGCCTCTGCCTCTGTCTCTGTCTCTCTCTGCCTCTCTGTTTGTTTGTCTGTCTGTCCGTCTGTCTGTCTGTCTGTCTCTTTCTCTCTCTCTCTCTCTCCTCTCAAAAATGAACAACCTGAGACGAGTGTGTTAAAGACGCCATAAACGTCTCTGTGGACTAGATCAGGCGACAGTTTATCACATACAGTGATGTCCGTGGACATTTTGTGCAAACCATACCAACATTCTTCCTTCTGTAAAGCAAGCAGACATTTCTGTGTGCTGTGATAAGTGAAGGTTAGCCAACGTGTTAGTATGACTTGAAAAAAGTAGGCCAGTGTGTTGGTATGTGTTAGTGCGATTTTGAAAGTTAGCCAATGTGTTAATATGACTTTGAAAGTAAGGCAGTTTTTCGGTATGACTTTGAAGCAAGCCAGTGTGTTTATATAATTTTGAAGTAAGTCAGTGTGATAGTGTGACTTTGAAGCAAGTCAGTGTGATAGTATGACTTTGAAGTAAGTCAGTGTGATAGTCTGACTTTGAAGTAAGTCAGTGTGTTAGTATGACTTTGAAGTAAGTCAGTGTGATAGTGTGAATTTGAAGTAAGTCAGTGTGATAGTATGACTTTGAAGTAAGTCAGTGTGTTAGTATGACTTTGAAGTAAGTCAGTGTGTTAATATGACTTTGAAGTAAGTCAGTGTGTTAATATGACTTTGAAGTAACTCAGTGTGTTAATATGACTTTGAAGTAAGTCAGTGTGATAGTATGACTTTGAAGTAAGTCAGTGTGATAGTGTGACTTTGAAGTAAGTCAGTCTGATAGTATGACTTTGAAGTAAGTCAGTCTGATAGTATGACTTTGAAGTAAGTCAGTGTGTTAGTATGACTTTGAACAGGTGTGATAGTCTGACTTTGAAGTAAGTCAGTGTGTTAGTATGACTTTGAACCAGTGTGATAGTGTGACTTCGAAGTAAGTCAGTATGATAGTCTGACTTTGAAGTAAGTCAGTCTGATAGTCTGATTTTGAAGTAAGTCTGTGCGTCAGAATGACTTTGAAGTAAGTCAGTGTGATAGTATGACTTTGAAGTAAGTCAGTGTGATAGTATGACTTTGAAGTAAGTCAGTGTGATAGTGTGACTTTGAAGTAAGTCAGTGTGATAGTATGACTTTGAAGTAAGTCAGTGTGATAGTATGACTTTGAAGTAAGTCAGTGTGATAGTCTGACTTTGAAGTAAGTCAGTGTGTTAGTCTGACCTTGAAGTAAGTCAGTGTGTTAGTCTGACTTTGAAGTAAGTCAGTGCGTTAGTATGACTTTCAAGTAAGTCAGTGTGTTAGTATGACTTTGAAGTAAGTCAGTGTGTTAGTCTGACTTTGAAGTAAGTCAGTGTGTTAGTCTGACTTTGAAGTAAGTCAGTGTGTTAGTATGACTTTGAAGTAAGTCAGTGTGATAGCATGACTTTGAAGTAAGTCAGTGTGATAGTATGACTTTGAATGTAAGTCAGTGTGTTAGTCTGACTTTGAAATAAGCCAGTGTGATAGTCTGACTTTGAAGTAAGTCAGTGTGTTAGTATGACTTTGAAGTAAGTCAGTGTGTTAGTATGACTTTGAAGTAAGTCAGTGTGATAGTATGACTTTGAAGTAAGTCAGTGTGTTAGTCTGACTTTGAAGTAAGTCAGTGTGATAGTTTGACTTTGAAGTAAGTCAGTGTGATAGTCTGACTTTGAAGTAAGTCAGTGCGTCAGTATGACTTTGAACTAGTGTGATAGTATGACTTGAAGTAAGTCAGTGTGATAGTCTGACTTTGAAGTAAGTCAGTGCGTCAGTATGACTTTGAAACTAGTGTGATACTATGACTTTGAAGTAAGTCAGTGTGTTAGTATGACTTTGAAGTAAGTCAGTGTGATAGTCTGACTTTGAAGTAAGTCAGTGTGATAGTCTGACTTTGAAGTAAACCAGTGTGTTAATATGACTTTGAACATAAGCCAGCATATTAGTATGCTCTCGAAAGATAGTCATTATGTCAGCGTGACCTTGAAGTTAGTCTGCTGGTATGACTTTGATCATAAGCCAAAGAGTTAGTATGACTTGAAAGTAGTCGATGTGTTAGATGACGTGAAGTCAGTTGTTGTGTTAGTATGTCTTTGACGTTAGTCATTGTCCTAGTATGACCTTGACTTTAGTCATTTTGTAGTAGTATGCCTTTGAACATAAATCATGTGTTAGTAATGACTTGAATGCATCTTCAAGCATAAATAGCAGGATGAACCGTTCTTTTTTCTCCCCTTTCTAACCAAACAGAAAAGTCTCTGCTACCAGTGCATATCACAGTGAATGAAGTCGCATTTTCAGCAGGTGGTGCTTTGGCGTTATCCTGTGTTTACCATTGTCTGGAGACATTGCCGTACGGCAAGACCCAGACATTCTTGTGCACAGTCACGCCTTGGGTCTGTGATCAACGACAAGAGTTCTGACTCAACGGCTAGCTGTGTGTCCTCAAAAAAAAAATAGGTAGGGAGGGTGGGGGTGAGTGGGAGGAATGATTCGGGCGTTATGGAGGAGCTGGGGGTGGGTGGTAGGATAGCAGTATTATCATTCTGCTCACGTCATTAACAGCCCAACTTGGCCAGACCTTTCCATCAAGGGAACCCACCTATCACGTTTAAACGGTACACTTCGTCACTTTGCCCAACCACCCCCCACCCCCGACTCCCACCCACCCCATTCCCTCTGTCTCCCTCTGTCTTCAGATTTCTTCTTCACCTCCCTCTCCTTTCCATGATATTCCTCACCCCACCCTCACTTCCCACATCACCTCATGATTACTGGCTCTTGGGATGGACAATATAGAGTGTGGGTTGACATGAACACTCTGTTTCTTTATAGCCAGTGGCCATGGGCTGCATACTTAAGAACAAACAAACAAACAAACAAACAAACAAACAAACAAACAAACAAACAAACAAACAAACAAAAGAACAAAATACGAAAACATTTCACTCTAATATTTCTTCCGATCATTATGGCTATCCTGCTTTCCCAGATTTACAATCTATAGCAGAGTAAGAGAGAGAGAGAGAGAGAGAGAGAGAGAGAGAGAGAGAGAGAGAGAGAGAGAGAGAGAGAGAGAGAGAGAGAGAGAGAGAAAGAGACAGACAGACAGAGTCAGAGACAGAGACAGAGACAGAGACAGAGAGACAGAAAGAGAGAGTGATAATGAAAATGCAACGGTGCTTTTTTTTCAATGGTAGAAGTCATTGATTTAGAAGCCATTTTTCAAACTTGCCATTGCTAATCTAGACAAATAACACTTTGAGAGAAGGAGAGAGAGAGAGAGAGAGAGAGAGAGGAGAGAGAGAGAGAGAGAGAGATGGAAAGAAAAAGTAGGGAGATAGGGAAGAAGGGAAAGACAGAGAGACAGATAGATAGAGAGAGACAGAGAGACAGAGACAGAGACAGAGACAGAAACAGAGACAGAGACAGAGAGTCACTAAAACACAGTAGATTAAACTTGAAAACGAAAAGTTTTTCTGTGTCTGCTGAACTGATGTGTTAGCTTTCTTTGTGTTCACACTTGTACTTCATGTTCTACATGGTAATAGTTCTTGACCATGACTATCTTATCCATGGCAATGCTCTCCATCCCCTTTCTCTGTGAATGTCACGTTCTGTTTCTTATTGGTTCTTGCTCTGAGCTATATCCATTCTCTGTCTCTGTGTTTATATGTGGGTTTACGTTAGTGGTTTTCTTTCTTTCTGAATATATATCAGGAATTTATGTGTATGTGTATTCATGTCATTTTGTTTGTTTGTTTTTGTTGTTTATTGATTTGTTTATGTATGAATGCTGCCTGATAACAAGATAAAAATCAAAGGTAGACAATAAGCACAACAGCTTCAGATACCCTGGCATGTCAAGCCACCAGGGACTAGGGGAAAGGGGACACACAATGTTGGTAAAGTTGGTGAGATGGGAGACTGAGCTGAGAGAAGTTAGAGTTGGAAAGATAATTATGTTCAGATCTCTCATTCCCCTCAGACTTCAATCTCCAGCTCTATCTAACCTTGATCAAGGCAAGTCAAAGGTCATCACACGTTGTTCATTACAAGTCACAGTTCATTTTGTGTTGTTGATTAGAAGAGGTCAAACGTAATCATGTGATGTAAATTAGAAGAAGTTGAACGTCATATTGTGCCAGTAACAAATAGACGTCAAACGTCATTTTGTTTCTTAGGAAAAGATAAGAAAGCCATTCTTTGTATCAAGTAGGACAGGCCACAAGGGTCATCCTTTGTCTAAATTAAAAAAAAGGTTTACAGATATTGTTAATTAGGTCAAATCACAAAGATCATCCTTTGTGTCCAAATCATGACAATGGTCATACATTTTGTTAATTATGTCAAAACACAAAGATCATCCTTTGTGTCCAAATTATGACAATGGTCATACATTTTGTTAATTATGTCATAACACAAAGATCATCCTTTGTGTTCAAATTATGACAA
>JAPXFY010000015.1:74033885-74038885 GCA_030674185.1 Monoplex corrugatus
ATCAAAACCCATTACAACAAAACTCAACGACTGAACCTGAGTGAAACTCTGACACTGACTGCACTCCATTACCTGCTTTATGACGTCATCAGCCGGGTCCTCTGCACCACGTACACTGTGTGCATGGAACAAAGCGACAAAGAAAAAATGTCACGAGATTCATTTGTGTGAAAGGCAGTGCTGATAGAAACATTGATAGAAAAACAGTTGTCATGCCGTGTTAAGAATGTTCCCTTTCTGTGAAGTAGTGTTTCCCACCAGGACATGATGTAAGAACCACAGGACAGCTAGCAAGGTCAGTGATGTCCCCTGACACTCAATTAGTAGAAAAGAGTGGGCTTAGAGACCTTCACGTACACACACACACACACACACACACACACACACACACACACACACACACACACACACACACACACACACACACACACACACAACACGCACACACAAATACACACAATTTGTGTTTCCATTTCTATTTCTTTCTCAGTCCCTCTCTCCCTCTCTCCCTCTCCCCCTCTCTGTCTCAGTTTCTCTCTCTCTTTCTCTCTGTGTCTCTCTATCTCTCTGTTCCTCTTTCTGTTTCTGTCTTTGTCTCTGTCTCTCAATGTCTTTCTGTGTCCCTCTGTCTGTCTCTCTTTCTGTCTCTCTTTATCTTCATCTGTCTATCTGTCTGTCTGTCTGCCTGTCTCTCTGTCTGTTTCTCTCTGTCTTTCTCTCAGTCTCTCTCTCTGTGCTTCTCTTCTTTTTTTCTCTTTCACTTTCTCTCTCTGTCTGTCTGTCTGTCTGTCTGTTTCTGCCTTTGTCTGTCTGACAAAGACCAGTGCAAAATGAAAGGAGGACATAAAATGATGTTGTGGATATCTCTAGTGGTGTACAAGTGAAGCAATACCAACAACAATGCCCATTACGACAAAAGACAACGACCGAACCTGAGTGAAACCCTGACACTGACTGCACTCCATTACCTGCTGTGTGACGTCACACATCCGGGTCCTCTGCACCACGTACACTGTGTACATGGAACAAAGTGACAAAGAAAATGTCACGTGATTCATTTGTGTGAAAGGCATTGTTGATAGAAAAATTGATAGAAACATACTTGTTATAGCGTGTTAAGAATGTTCCCTTTCTGTGAAGTAGTGTTTCCCACCAGGACATGATGTAAGAACCACAGGACAGCTAGCAAGGTCAGTGATGTCCCCTGACACTCAATTAGTAAGGAAGAGAGGGGCTTAGAGACCTTCACACACGCACACACACTCATACGCTCACAGACAGACACATACACACACAGACACACACACACACGCACACAGACACAAACACACACACAAACACAATCTGTCTGCATCTACGTCTAATTCTCTGTCTGTCTGTCTGTCTCTCTCTCTCTCTCACTCACACACACACACACACGCGCGTGCACACAGAGATACACACGCGCGAGCGCACACAGAGACACACACGCGCGCGTGGGTGCACAGACAGACAGACAGACAGACAGACAGACACACACACACACACACACACACACACACACACTCAATCTGACTGCATCTTCGTCTCTCTCTCTCTCTCTCTCTCTCTCACACACACACACACACACACACTATCTATCAATCTATTTCTCTCTCTCTCTTTCTCTCTCTCTCTTTTCCTCTTTTGTTTTTCTCAGTATTTATGTCTCTGTCTTTGTCTCCTGTCTCTCACTGTCTCTTTCTCTCTTTGTCTCCTGTCTCTCACTGTCTCTTTCTGTCTTTGTCTCCTGTGTCTCACTGTCTCTTTCTGTCTTTGTCTCCTGTTTCTCACTGTCTCTCTCTGTCTTTGTCTCCTGTCTCTCACTGTCTCTTTCTGTTTTTGTCTCCTGTCTCTTACTGTCTTTGTCTGTCTTTGTCTCCTGTCTCTCACTGTCTCTCTCTGTCTTTGTCTCCTGTCTCCCACTGTCTCTCTCTCTGTTTGTCTCCTGTCTCTCACTGTCTCTTTCTGTGTTTGTCTCCTGTCTCTCACTGTCTCTTTCTGTGTTTGTCTCCTGTCTCTCACTGTCTCTGTCTGTGTTTGTCTCCTGTCTCTCACTGTCTCTTTCTGTGTTTGTCTCCTGTCTCTCACTGTCTCTGTCTGTCTTTGTCTCCTGTCTCTCACTGTCTCTCTCTGTTTGTCTCCTGTCTCTCACTGTCTCTATCTGTGTTTGTCTGCTGTCTCTCACTGTCTCTTTCTGTCTTTGTCACCTGTCTCTCACTGTCTCTATCTGTGTTTGTCTCCTGTCTCTCACTGTCTCTTTCTGTCTTTGTCTCCTGTCTCTCACTGTCTCTATCTGTTTGTCTCCTGTCTCTCACTGTCTATATCTGTCTTTGTCTCCTGTCTCTCACTGTCTCTTTCTGTCTTTGTCTCCTGTCTCTCACTGTCTCTTTCTGTCTTTGTCACCCTGTCTCTCACTGTTTCTTTCTGTCCCTCTTTTTGTCTGTTTCACTGTCTCTCTCCCTTTCTCTCTCTCTCTTTCCCCCTCTTTCTGTTTTTCTCAGTCTCTCTGTCTCTGTCTTTGTCACCCTGTCTCTCACTGTCTCTTTCTGTGTTTGTCTCCTGTCTCTCACTGTCTCTATCTGTTTGTCTCCTGTCTCTCACTGTCTCTATCTGTCTTTGTCTCCTGTCTCTCACTGTCTCTTTCTGTCTTTGTCACCTGTCTCTCACTGTCTCTAGCTGTCTTTGTCTCCTGTCTTTCACTGTCTCTTTCTGTCTTTGTCTCCTGTCTCTCACTGTCTCTTTCTGTCTTTGTCACCCTGTCTCTCACTGTTTCTTTCTGTCCCTCTTTTTGTCTGTTTCACTGTCTCTCTCCCTTTCTCTCTCTCTCTTTCCCCCTCTTTCTGTTTTTCTCAGTCTCTCTGTCTCTGTCTTTGTCACCCTGTCTCTCACTGTCTCTTTCTGTGTTTGTCTCCTGTCTCTCACTGTCTCTTTCTGTGTTTGTCTCCTGTCTCTCACTGTCTCTTTCTGTGTTTGTCTCCTGTCTCTCACTGTCTCTTTCTGTGTTTGTCTCCTGTCTCTAACTGTCTCTGTCTGTCTTTGTCTCCTGTCTCTCACTGTCTCTTTCTGTCTTTGTCTCCTGTCTCTCACTGTCTCTCTCTCTGTTTGTCTCCTGTCTCTCACTGTCTCTTTCTGTGTTTGTCTCCTGTCTCTCACTGTCTCTTTCTGTCTTTGTCTCCTGTCTCTCACTGTCTCTTTCTGTGTTTGTCTCCTGTCTCTCACTGTCTCTGTCTGTCTTTGTCTCCTGTCTCTCACTGTCTCTTTCTGTCTTTGTCTTCTGTCTCTCACTGTCTCTATCTGTGTTTGTCTCCTGTCTCTCACTGTCTCTTTCTGTCTTTGTCTCCTGTCTCTCACTGTCTCTATCTGTGTTTGTCTCCTGTCTCTCACTGTCTCTTTCTGTCCCTCTTTTTGTCTGTTTCAATGTCTCTCTCTCTCTCTCCCTTTCTCTCTCTCTCTCTCTTTCTCTCTCTTTCCCCCTTCTTTCTGTTTTTTTCAGTCTCTCTGTCTCTGTCTTTGTCACCCTGTCTCTCACTGTCTCTCTCTGTCCCTCTTTCTCTGTGTTTCTCTGTCTCTATCTGCCTTTCTCTCTCTCTCTTCTTTCTCTCTCCTCTCTCCCTCTTTCTCTCCTTCTCCCTCTATCCTTCCCTATCTCTCTATCTACCTTTGTCTGTCTCTGATTTTTTTTTTTCTCTATGTCTGAAATGAAAAGATGGACATAAAATGATGATGTGGATATGTCTAGTGGTGTACAAGTGAAGCAATACCAACAACAACAAAACCCATTACAACAAAAGACAATGACCAGACCTGAGTGAAACCCTGACACTGACTGCACTCCATTACATGCTGTGTGACGTCACACATCCGGGTCCTCTGCACCACGTACACTGTGTACATGGAACAAAGTGACAAAGAAAATGTCACGTGATTCATTTGTGTGAAAGGCAGTGTTGATAGAAACATTGATAGAAAAACAGTTGTCATGCCGTGTTAAGAATGTTCCCTTTCTGTGAAGTAGTGTTTCCCACCAGGACATGATGTAAGAACCACAGGACAGCTAGCAAGGTCAGTGATGTCCCCTGACACTCAATTATTAGAGAAGAGAGGGGCTTAGAGACCTTCACACACACACACACCACACACACACACACACCACACACATGCACACACACACACACACACACACACATGTACACACACACACACATACACACACATGTACACACACACACACACACACAGCACACACACAACACACACACATGTACACACACACACACACACATGTACACACACACACACATGTACACACACACACACACACACATGCACACACACACACACACACACACATGTACACACACACACACACATGCACACACACACACACATGTACACACCACACACACACACACACACATGTACACACACACACACACACACACACACATGTACACACACACACACACACATGTACACACACACACACACACACATGTACACACACACACACACACACACACATGCACACACACACACACACACATGCACACACACACACACACACACACATGTACCACACACAAACCCGAACACACACCACAACACTCAATGACTCACACACATGTCACTCACCATACGCGCAAACGCACGAAACACTATTGGCAAACACATAAACAACAATCTGTTTCAATCTTTAATTTCTTTCTCAGTTTCTCTGTTTCTCTGTTTCCCCTCTCTCTTATCTTGCTTCCTCCTCTCGTCCTTCTCACCACACTCCTCCTACGCTCTCTATCTATCTCTCTCTCCCTCAAACCCACTCTCTCTATCTCTCTATTTCTTTCTCTCTGATCTCTCTCTCTTTCTCTCTATATCTATCTCTCTCTGTGTCCCTCTTTCTTTTTTCTTTCCAGGATCATTGCACTCAGGGAGATTACCTTTGTGCTTACCTTTTTTTTGTCCCATTATTTTCTACACCATGC
>JAPXFY010000015.1:74046385-74056385 GCA_030674185.1 Monoplex corrugatus
TGTTTGTTTTAGCATATCTTTGTTCGTCAATAAAATCAAAATGAGTAAGTCGAAGATTGAAGCAATCATTACATACAGCGTAACACGCTCCAGACACTGACACGTTGCAATAGTTGTAAAAATTCATTTAAGGCACATTCTATACCATGTCATTACTGACCAGCAGTCATCTCGGTCGAATTTCTGTACCCTCTCTGTCTGTCTGTGTGTCTGTTCTCTCTCTCTCTCTCTGTTTCATTCTCTCTCTCTCTCTGACTCTCTCCTCTCTCTCTCTCTCTCTCTCTCTCTATATATATATATATATATAATATATACATATATATATGTATATATATATACATATGTATATATATATAATATATATGTATGTATATATATATATATATTATATATATATATATATATATATATATATATATATATATATATATATATATATATATATAATACATTGTCTATATGTTTGTCTGTCTGTCTCTCCGTCTTTATGTCTTTCTCTCTTTCGCTGTGTCTCTCTTTCTCTGTCTCTGTTTCTGTCTCCCTGCGTTTGTTTTTATCTTTGTCTCTGTCTGTCTGTCTGTCTGTCTGTCTGTCTCCCCCTCTTACATTACATAATGTAGTGCCTTACGGGGAAAAAGGCTCTAAACATGAACATATAATCTGTTTATCTATCCTCCTTTGAATAACAAAGCCTTCTCTCTTTCTCTGTCTCCCTCTCACCATGTCTCTCTGTCTCTCCCGTTCTCTCTCTGTCCCTGTCTCTCTACCCTTCCCCCTCTGAAACTCCGTCATCACGCACAGTCCTAAGGCCAACACTCCTACGTACAGCCTCATTAGTACACGTTTTACATTCACACGTACATTCGCTAGTCGAAGCATGTGCACGCAATGTGACATGCTGCAAAACACTACTGAAATTTACACACAGCCACCAACCCCCACCTTTGACTCCACCACACACAGAATTTAAACAGAATGTTTACATAGCTTACATCACCACCTAATATCATTATCATCATCATGTGCCTTGCTGCATGGCGCTGGCGATCATGGCCCGCCATTCGAATCTATCCCTTTTCGCTGCAAGAACAATTTTCAACCCTCTCTGTCCTCAGCCACCCTGCAAATAAGTCCAATATTTTCTCCCTGGGTCTAGCTAGTGCTGTCTTTCCCTTCTGCTTTCCTATCGTCTCCTATGTGATTAAATAAAAAAAAAAATTATGTTAATCTAATACTTCTGTCATGGATACCAATCAATATTGATGCTAACAGAGGAATCGGTAAATGAACAAAATCATTGAACTGATTTGTCATAAAATAAAGAAAACATTTGTTTTAAAATAGGAAGGTACACTGCGTTGATGAAACGTGACGGGAATGAGAATTTTCTGTTGTAAGTTGTTTGATAATATTATATATACATCGTGCACATCTCACAGACATTCTCTCAATTTTCTGGTGAAATGCCTGACCTCACGATCTTCCCCCTGACTGTCAATACTGTTGTTTGCATTTTTTCTACCACTCTGCATCAGTGATACTGTCAGCACATACGGAATTTATTCGGTCTTTGATTGAACGTCTTTTCACTGTGAGTGATATTAGACGGGGGGAAAATGGAGGATGGGAGATGGGCGAGTTGGATTGGGGGCAGAGGGGAGAATGAGTATGAGACATGAGTAAGCTGGTAAATATAAAAATGGAACAAAATCTTAACATTAACAGTTAACATTAACAATGCGAAGGGAAAATTTAACGCTAAAGTACAAACTTCATAAACTTAAAGCAATACATTAACAGGACTGTGAACCAATGATTCTGAAATTTTAACTGACAAAGATTGATCTGAAGTTACTTCTTTAAAATGAGTTTCAGAATAGTTTTCTTGTGTAAACATTTTTGGTAAAAAGGAACGTAGCTTTTTGCAGTAAAATAAACAGTGAAACAGTGTGAACTGTTCACCGCAAATACACTTGATATTTTTACAATATTTTGTTTTCAACGCGTTTAGCTGAATACGAAAATGAACAGCAACAATTGATCTCGAATGATATATGGAAGAATACTGCAATTTTTTACATACATTTTGAAAAGAACGTGTACGTGTCTCACTTTGTTGTTGAGGTGCCCTCTATTGATTAGTGTCCCAGCATACATGCCCCTCTTTATTGTAGTGCCCGGTGTACATGTTCCACTTTGATGTAGCTGTGTCCTATGTCGATGTACTGTCCCAGTGTAATGTCCCACTTTGGTGTAGTGTCCCAGTGTACGTGTCCCACTTTGTTGTAAATGTGTCCTACATTGATGTACTGTCCCAGTGTAATGTCAAACTTTGGTGTAGTGTCCCTGTGTACGTGTCCTACTTTGACGTTGCTGTGCTCTATATTGATGTAGTGTCCCAGTGTACATGTCCCACTTTGCTGTAAATGTGTCCTATATTGATATAGTGTCCCAGTGTACGTGTCCCACTTTGACGTTGTTGTGTTCTATATTGATGTAGTGTCCCAGTGTACGTGTCCCACTTTGCTGTAAATGTGTCCTATATTGATGTAGTGTCCCAGTGTACGTGTCCCACTTTGCTGTAAATGTGTCCTATATTGATGTAGTGTCCCAGTGTACGTGTCCCACTTTGTTGTAAATGTGTCCTATATTGATGTAGTGTCCCAGTGTACATGTCCTACTTTGCTGTAAATGTGTCCTATATTGATATAGTGTCCCAGTGTACATGTCCCACTTTGTTGTAATGTGTCCTATATTGATGTAGTGTCCCAGTGTACGTGTCCCACTTTGTTGTAAATGTGTCCTATATTGATGTAGTGTCCCAGTATACGTGTCCCACTTTGTTGTAAAGGTGTCCTATATTGATGTAGTGTCCCAGTGTACGTGTCCCACTTTGTTGTAAAGGTGTCCTATATTGATGTAGTGTCCCAGTGTGCGTGTCCCACTTCGTTGTAAATGTGTCATATATTGATGTAGTGTCCCAGTGTACGTGTCCCACTTTGTTGTAAATGTGTCCTATATTGATGTAGTGTCCCAGTGTACGTGTCCCACTTTGTTGTAAATGTGTCCTATATTGATGTAGTGTCCCAGTGTACGTGTCCCACTTTGACGTTGCTGTGTTCTATATTGATGTAGTGTCCCAGTGTACATGTCCCACTTTGTTGTACATGTGTCTCTATATTGATGTAGTGCCCAGTGTACGTGTCCCACTTTGATGTTGATGTGTCCTATATTGATGTAGTGCCCCAGTGTACGTGTCCCATTTGATGTTGATGTGTCCTATATTGATGTAGTGCCCAGTGTACGTGTCCCATTTTGATGTTGAGTGTCCTATATTGATGTATTGTCACAGTGTACGTGTCCCTCTTTGATGTTGAGATGTCCTATTTTGATATAGTGCTACAGTGTACATGCCTGCTTTGATGTTGAGATGTCCTATGTTGATGTAGTGTCCAATATATTTTAAAAGATGTGGAGACGGGTAAGTGTCTTGTATGTGTGTGTGTGTGTGTGTGTGTGTGTGTGTGTGTGTGTGTGTGTGTGTGTGTGTGTGTGTGTGTGTGTGTGATGATCGATGCCTTTAAGTCCTGTGGTGAGTAGAGTACATTTCGTTTTCATATTAATTTACCAGTTCGCTGGCAGGAACTCGTTTTTCATACTTAATAAAAGAAAAAAAAAATTTCACATGTAAGTTTTTTCATTGTTGAAATATAGGTGTTTATTAATGCATATATCATACGAAAATGAATATTTTAACATATCCTGAAAAATAACATTTGTTCTTCCACACGTTCTCTCTCTCTCTCTCTCTCTCTCTCTCTCTCTCTCTCTCTCTCTCTCAGTCTCTATATCTCTTTCTCTCTCTGTGTCTATTGTCTGTCTGTGTCTGTCTGTGTCTGTCTGTGTCTGTCTGTCTCTGTCTGTGTCTGTGTCTGGTCTGTCTGTCTCTGTCTGTCTGTCTGTCTGTCTCTCGTTCTCTCGTCTGTTCTCTCGCTCTCTGTCTCTGGTATTCGTTTTCTTCTTCTTTGTAAGTGTGTTATGTTCACGGTGATTTATCCTTATAACCATTATATTCACAAAGATCAAGAGAGAGAGACAGAGAGACAAGAGAGACAGAGAGAGAAGACAGACAAAAGACAGACAGACAGACAGACAGAAAAAACTGAGACAGAGACTGAGTAAGAGAACAGAGAGAGAAAAGAGAGGAGGGAGGAGGAGGAGAGGAGGAGAGAGAGGAGAGAGGAGAGAGAGAGAGTGAGTGTGTGTGTGTGTGTGAGACAGGGAAAGAGAGAGGGACAGAGACAGAGAGAGGTATATTGTATCGGCAATGCAAGAAGAAAGTTGCTGTCCAGATCAAAGAGAACTATGGACATAACGGCCAGTCCCAGAACACATTTGTCCTTCGCTTCATGGACGTACAGTGTCAGCAAGCCCATTAAGGCTTTTGCGGGATGAGCCAATTAGTGTTGGAATATGGCAAAACATGGCAAGACACGACAAGTCCTGTCAAGACGTGACGAGACATGAAAAGACTTGATTTTTACAAAACCTGCACAATGTGACAAGACATGACAAAACATGACAAGACATGCTTTTGCAGGACGTGACAAAACATGACAAGACATGAGTTTGCAGGACGTGCCAAGAATGACAAGACACGATTTTGCAAGACGTGACAAAATGTGATTTTTCAAGACGTGACAAGACATGACAACACCTGATTTTTCAAAACGTGACAAGACATTATTTTGCAAACGTGACATGGCACAATTTTGCAGGACGTGACATGGCACAATTTTGCAGGACGTGACAAGACATGATATTGCAAGATGTAACAGGATATCATTTTGCAAGACGTGACAAGACATAACAAGGCATATTGCAAGATTGACAAGACATGGCAAGACATGACATGACAAGAATGATTTTGCAAGATGTGACAAGACATGACAAGACACGATTTTGCAAGACGTGACAAGACACGGATAGAAAGTGACATTTTACTATTCAGAGATTTTTAAGGAAACGATCAAGAACGGAGGAGGGTAAGTAAGTGAGAGAAAGAAAAAACAGAAACCAGAGACAGGTTGAGAGAGAGAGAAAGAAAAAGAAAAGAGAGAAATGTCATGAAAGAAAGGAGTAAAGAAGGATTTCAGAAAGAAGAAGAATCGAAGAAGAATCCGAAAAAAGAGAAAGAAGAAGAAGGAAGAAAGAATGCGAAGAAGAAGAATGCGAAGAAGAAGAATGCGAAGAAGAATGCGAAGAAGAAGAAGAAGAAAGAAGAAGAAGGAAGAATGCGAAGGAGAAGATGCGAAAAGAAGAAGAATGAAGAAGAATGCGAAGAGAAGAAAGAAGAATGCAGAAAGAAGAAGAGAATGCGAAGAAGAAGAAGAATGCGAAGAAGAAATGCGAAGAAGAAGAAAGCGAAGAATGCGAAAGAAGAATGCGAAGAAAGAATGCGAAGAAGAATGGAAGAATGCGAAAGAAGAATGCGAGAATGCGAAGAGAGAATGCGAAGAAGAATGCGAAGAATGCAGAAGAATGCGAAGAAGGAAGAATGCGAAGAAGAAGGAAGAAGAATGCGAGAAGGAAGAAGAAATGCAAGAAGAATGCAAGAAGAAGAAGAAGAATGCGAAGAAGAAGAAGAGAAGAAGAAGAATGCGAAGAAGAAGAATGCGAAGAGAATGCGAAGAAATGGAAGAAGAAGAATGGAAGAAGAAGAAGAAGAATGGAAGAAGAAGAAGAAGAAGAAGAAGAAGAAGAAGAAGGAAGAAGAAGGAAGAAGAAGAAGAAGAAGAAGGAAGAAGAAGAAGAAGAAGAAGAATGCGAAGAAGAAGAAGAAGAATGGAAGAAGAAGAAGAAGAAGAAGAAGAAGAAGAAGAAGAAGAAGAAGAAGAAGAAGAAGAAGAAGAATGAAGAAGAGAAGAATGAAGAAGAAGAAAAGAAGAAGAAGAATAAAAGAAGAATGGAAGAAGAAGAAAGAAGAAGAAGAAGAAGATGAAGAAGAAGAAGAAGAGAGAAGAAGAAGAAGAAGAAGAAGAAGAAGAAGAATGAAGAAGAAAGAAAAGAAGAAGAAGAAGAAGAAGAAGAAGAAGAAGAAGAAGAAGAGAAGAAGAAGAAGAAGAAGAAGAAGAAGAAGAAGAAGAAGAAGAAGAAGAAGAAGAAGAAGAAGAGAAGAAGAAGAAGAAGAAGAAAGAAGAAGAAGAAGAGAAGAAGAAGAAGAAGAAGAAGAAGAAGAAGAGAAGAGAAGAAGAAGAGAAGAGAAGAAGAAGAAGAAGGAAGAAGAAGAAAAGAAAGAAAATATTCAGATTAAAGGTCATGGACGGCAACTAATATTTTCAGTCTCGCCTGATCCTGTAGAAAAGCTGCTGTGTCAGAAATCAATGGAATATCATGACTTGTGCCATGACTTGTTCTGTTGTCTGCCACAAACAGCTGTGTACAGATTTGGCAATAAGGAATCTGTAACCATGGTAATGTGGTGAAGAGAGGAGAAGATGAGGAGAGAGAGAGAGAGAGAGAGGAGTGTGTGTGTTTGTGTGTGTGTGTGTGTGTGTGTGTGTGTGTGTGTGTGGTTTGCGTGATTGTGTGTGTGCGTATATTGTCCGTGTTTGTCTCTATCATCATCATCATCATCATCATCATCATCATCATCATCATCATCATCATCATCATCATCATCATCATCATCATCATCATATCAGGTGCCCTGCCGTATGGCGTTGGCGATCATGGACTTCCATCCATCTCTATCTCTCGTTGCCACTAGCATCTCCCCCACCCTCCTCATCCCCAGCAGCCACTCTGCAAGTCCGTCCAGCGTTCTCTCCATGGGTCTACCTGGTGCTCTCTCTCCCTCCAGCTTTCCCGTTGTGACCAGGTGCTCCAAATCTCCCTTCCTCATAAAATGGCCTATAAATGTTGCCTGTCTTTTCCTAATCTTCCTTATGAGTGATGTACTTGTGTCTGCCTCCATCAAGACTGTCTCGTTTGTTTTCTTTGCTGTCCATGGAACTCTCAACATTCTTCTTAGGTTGAGAAGAAGGTTTGTCTCTATGTGTATGCGAAAATGTGTGCGTTTGTTGTGTTATATATTATAATATAATATAATATAAATAATATATAGAATATATATAATATAAATAATATAATATATATATATGAATATATGATATGATATGATATATGATATGATATATATGATATAATTAATAATATATGATATGACATGATATGATATGATATAATATGATATAATATGACATACTATACTATACTTATATACTATACTATACTATACTATACTATACTATACTATACTATACTATACTATACTATACTATACTATACTAAATAACTAGAATAGAACAGAATAGAATAGAACAGAATAGAATAGAATAGAATATAGATAGACAGATAGATAGTCAGGTAGGAAGATAGATAGGTAGGTAGGTAGGTAGGTAGATAGGTAGTTAGGAAGGTAGACAGAGAGAAAGAGATATATTGATAGATAGGGTGTTGTGGTCAACAAGAGGTCTCTTATCTTCTAATGATGGGCAGTTTTTGATACACACATTGTCATTGTTCTGGTTTTCAGATGGCCAAGATCGAAGTTCTGCCAAACACAGGACAAACCAGAAAGGAGACAACTCTCTCAGCTGTCTTGTACGTAAACACCATGGTACTAGTGCCTGCGGTCATTATCATCATCCAGTGCCCTATCACATGGCGTTAGCTATCATGGCCCACCATATGCATCTATCCCTTGTTGCCACAAGCACATCTTCCACCCTCTCTGTCCTCAGCCACTCTGCGAATCCGTCCAATATTTTCTCCATGGGTCTACCTGGTTCTCTCTTTCCTCTAGCTTTCCCGTTGTGACCAGATGCTCTAATTCCCCTTTCCTCATAAAAAGGCCTATAAATGTTTCCTGTCTTTTCTTATCTTCTCATGAATGATCTTCTTGTGTCTGCTTCCATCAAGACTGTCTCGTTTGTTTTCTTTGCTGTCCATGGAACTCTCAACATTCTTCTTAGAAACCACATCTCAGCTTCCTCAATCTTGTTCTGGCTTTGCTTTTTGATTGTCCACGCCTCACAACCGTATAACATTATCGGTTCTATATAGCATTCAAGAACTCTCTTCCTGGTGTTATTTGATTGGCATTTGTTGGCTAGAATGCCTGCGGTACACTTCAAAAAAGGAAAGTCTTAATATGGCGTGACTACCTTGGTTTACTTTAAATAAACTTTTATTCAGCCTCCCCCTCTCCCCCAACAACACTAAACACAGAATATATTTAGGGACAACACCATTGCTGCTTTGTTCCACACACTCTGAGTGTGTCTGTCTGCCCCCTTGGACCTGGCTATCCACTTGGCCTGCAGGTCAAAGTACATTGTAGCTCTTTTTATTGAAAGCGTTTTCTTGTTATAGGCGTACTCTCTGGGATCGACCCGAAGCTTTGTTTAGCTGAGGAGAGAGAGAGAGAGAGAGAGAGAGAGAGAGAGAGAGAAAAAGAGAGAGAGAGAGACAGACAGACTGAGACAGAGAGACAATTAGAGACAGAGACAGAGAGACAGAGATAGAGAGACAAATACAGAGAGAGGGTCAGAGAGTGAGAGAGACAAAGAGAGACAGAGATAGATAGGCAGACAGACAGACAAACAGAGGGGATAGAGAGCGAGAGAGAGGAGAGAGAGAGAGAGAGAGAGAGAGAGAGAGAGAGAGAGTAGGAGAGAGAATGAGAGACAGATAGACAAACAGAGAGAAAGAGATATAGAGGCATACAGCATACAAATAGAAAGACAGAGAGAGAGAAAAAGAGAGGGAGGGAGGGAGGGAGGGAGGGAGGGAGAAAGGAGAGAGGGAGACGAACAGACAGAGAGAGAGAGAGAGAGAGAGAGAGAGCTAGAGAAAGAGAGAGAGAAAGAGACAGATGATGATGATGATGAAAAAGAAGCAGAAGAAGAAGAAGAGGAATGAGAAGAAGAAGAATTCGAAGAATTCGAAGAAGAAGAAGAATTCGAAGAAGAAGAATTCGAAGAAGAAGAAGAAGAATTCGAAGAAGAAGAATTCGAAAAAGAATTCGAAGAAGAAGAAGAAGAAGAAGAAGAAGAAGAAGAAGAAGAAGAAGAAGAAGAAGAAGAAGAAGAAGAAGAAGAAGAAGAAAAAGGAGAAGAAAAAGGAGAAGAAGAGGAAGACGTGACCAGGCCTTAATTGTGGAAGATGACACACAGATATGTGTTTGGTTTGGCCACCTGGCCCTGGCCCAGACAATGACTTACTTTATGAAAGTGAACCTCGAAATACTTACTCTATGAAAGTGAACCCCAAAAGACTAACTCTATGAAAGTGAACCCCAAAGCAGCATGATACGAAGAGCTTTTTTTCCTGGCCCTGGTCCAGAAAAGGACTTACGCTATGAAAGCGAACCCTGAGGCAACATGAGACTGAGAGCTTTTTTTACTGGACCTGGTCTAGAAAAGGATTTTTCTCTATGAAGGTGAACCCTCAAACCACATGACATTAAGAGCTTTTTTCCTGGCCATGGTCCAGAAAAGAACCACTGTAGGAAAGTGAACCCCGAAGCAACATGACTCTAAGAGATTGTCCAACCGTCTGAGAAGTAGCGCAGGAGCGACTGTGAACTCCTCAGATGTAAACAGATTGGAACTATGTGTATAGGCAAACAAGCTAACAGTAAAGTAAACGTAAAAACCAGGTAACAGTAAAGTAAAGGTAAATTTCAAGTAACTGCAAAGTAAAGGTAAAATCCAGTTAACAGTAAAGGTAAAAACCAGGTAACAGTAAAATAAAGGTAAAAACAGGTTACAGTAACTTAAAGGTAAAAACCAGTTAGCAACAAAGTATATGTAAAGAAAACAGCAAACAGGAAAGGAAATATAAAAACAGCTGGCAGCAAAATAAAGAAAAAAGTAGCTAACCACAAAGTACAGTTAACAAACGGCTGACACCAAATAAAGCACCAGCTGACAGC
>JAPXFY010000015.1:74058885-74103885 GCA_030674185.1 Monoplex corrugatus
ACAAGTGCACGACAAAGGGGTAAACATGAAATGATAATCAAACTATTTAATGAAAATATAGCTGATTGATACATAATGAAAAACAAGTGTGACTGCCCGCGTTCAAGCAAACAGGAACCAGAAAAAAAAACACGCAAGAAGAATAAGAACGCGTATTTAATATAACAAAACAAGACAGGCGCAAATTTTCGGCCAACTGGCCTTTGTCAAGCGTAAGATCACAAACAAACACCAGATGCAAACATTAGGTGTAAAAGACTGAAACTTCCCTGTTGCTCGGTCCAGTGTGAGAAAAGGAATAAAGTGACTGAAATGACATCATGATGTGCTTATTCCTTTTCTCACATTGGACCGAGCAGCGGGGAAGTTTCAGTCTTTTTTTTTCTAATTTTTGTATCTGGTGTTTGTTTGTTTGTGATCTTACGCTTGACAAAGGCCAGTTGGCCGAACATTTGCGCCTGTCTTGTTTGTTGTATCAAATACGCGTTTTTTTTATTCTTCTATCGTGTTTTTTTCTTATCGATACATGATGTAGATAACAGAATGAGTGTACACAGCAACACTAGGAACTTTCAGTCAGTTGCACTGGATGTTGTCTTTATCAGGAGAACAGGTGTGAACCACAGGTAACAAACAAAGTTTTCAGTTTTAGTTTCAGTTTTAGTTTCTTAAGATCACATCTCCGTGCTCGGAATGAATTCCATATGCACTTATGTCACAGCTGCCATAAGCTGGAGAAAGATCCAGAATAATCACAGCACAAGCCTTAAGCCAGCACATAAAGCCATGAGCTGGCCAGGTCCTGAGGTCATACCTAGATAGTTCCTTAACTCTGAGGTCGTACGGGAGTAAGGCGGCAAAGACCTCAGTTTTTCCCGGGGCCAGCACCATGAGGGCGAAGCCCATTTCCTCTCCCTCGCTTTCAATTCATATTCATATTCACATTTTGTTAACCAAGACTTCAGAAAGGCAAGAAGGCTAACTGTCTTCAAGGGGTGGGACCTGGGAAATCAACCTATCTCTTCAATGTTATATACCAAGGCAACCAGGCAATACCTTGCTCTTCCCGATTTTCAGCTACCGTCGGATTTTTAGCGTGCGCAACCAGAAGGCACACGGGTCCGACTCGTTTCTCGTCCCCTTCCGAAGGACTAGATGTTCAGTTCGATTTTCTGGTCAAACTGACGAGAAAAGTCGAGGCCTGTACGGGGAGCGAACCCTGGAACTTACAGTTTAGTGACTGGCAAGCGAACGTCTGAACCGTTCTGCCACTCTTCTCCCTTAAAGCCAACAAAGAAAGATGACAAGGAAATTCCCAATTCATGAGTGAGTTGAGTTGAGATGGGTTGGTTTTAAAGTCCTACCACTCTTAGAGTATATGAGGACTAGCGAAACAAATTTTTTGAAGCCTTTAATAATTTTAATGCATTGTGAGAAACCGATGCTTTATTCGGTTCTCCGATCCACCCTGGATGGCAATCGAATGGGTGAATGGACCCAATTCATGTTATATTTTCACTCTTTTATATTCAGAACTGACAAGTGTGCCTCAGCCTACACAGAGGCTAGTCTGTGTTTACATCTACATTCGATTACATTCACAATGACATTGAGCCATGACATTCATCCATGCAATGTATCCCTTGGCCGTCTGCTTTTACGTTTATGTTGTTTTACATACACCATTCATCACACACAGGCGTTACTCTGTGTTTACATTTACATTGTTTTACATACATCATTCATCACACACAGGCGTTACTCTGTGTTTACATTTACATTGTTTTACATACATCATTCATCACACACAGGCGTTACTCTGTGTTTACATTTACATTGTTTTACATACATCATTCATCACACACAGGCGTTACTCTGTGTTTACATTTACATTGTTTTCCATACAGCACCCATCACACACAGGCGTTACTCTGTGTTTACATTTACATTGTTTTACATACATCATTCATCACACACAGGCGTTACTCTGTGTTTACATTTACATTGTTTTACATACATCATTCATCACACACAGGCGTTACTCTGTTTTCACATTTACATTGTTTTACATACAGCACCCATCACACAAAAGCGTTAGCGTTACTATGTTTTAACATTTTACACTACTTTACATACAACATTCATCACACACAGGCGTTACTCTGTGTTTACATTTACATTGTTTTCCATACATCATTCATCACACACAGGCGTTACTCTGTGTTTACATTTACATTGTTTTACATACAACACTCAGCCTACACAGACGTTATCCTGTGTTTACATTTACATTGTTTTACATAAAACACTCATCACACGCAGGGGATACTCCGTGTTTATATTTACGTTGTTTTACATGCAGCACTAGGCCATCATGGGCGTTATTTGACTTTACATTTACATTGTTTTACATACAGCAGTAAGCCTACACAGACGTTACTATGACTTTACATTTACATTGTTTTACATACAGCAGTAAGCCTACACAGACGTTACTATGTCTTTACATTTACATTGTTTTACATACAGCAGTAAGCCTACACAGACGTTACTATGACTTTACATTTACATTGTTTTACATACAGCAGTAAGCCTACACAGACGTTACTATGTCTTTACATTTATATTGTTTTACATACAGCAGTAAGCCTACACAGACGTTACTATGCCTTTACATTTATATTGTTTTACATACAGCAGTAAGCCTACACAGACGTTACTATGCCTTTACATTTATATTGTTTTACATACAGCAGTAAGCCTACACAGACGTTACTATGCCTTTACATTTATATTGTTTTACATACAGCAGTAAGCCTACACAGACATTACTATGTCTTTACATTTACATTGTTTTACATACAGCAGTAAGCCTACACAGACGTTACTATGTCTTTACATTTATATTGTTTTACATACAGCAGTAAGCCTACACAGACATTACTCTGTTTTTACATTTATATTGTTTTACATACAACAGTAAGCCTACACAGACATCACTATGTCTTTACATTTATATTGTTTTACATACAACAGTAAGCCTACACAGACATTACTATGTCTTTACATTTACGTTGTTTTACATACAGCAGTAAGCCTACACAGACATCACTATGTCTTTACATTTACGTTGTTTTACATACAGCAGTAAGCCTACACAGACGTTACTCTGTTTTTTACATTTACGTTGTTTTACATTGAAGAAATTGTCCACAGTAAAAATACATGCACATCAACTGGTTGCTTAATATAGAAAGATGATACGCTTCTCGGTGGAAAAAGACAAAATATAAGACAGATGGGGAGAGTACATCAAAGACCTTTTTGAAGATGACAGAAACGAAGAACACATTATAAGAAAGAACTTTGAAGGACCACCCATGATGAATGATAAAGTTAGAGCAGCATTGAAAAAAAGATGAATCCAGGAAAAGCCCCAGGAACAGACAACATTACTAAAGAGATGATTGAAGCCCCGGAGGAATTTGGCATAGAAAAAAATAACAGTCCTCCTAAATGAAATTTACGACACTGGAAAAATCCCCAAAGGTATGTCAAAATCAATTTTCATTGCACTTCCAAAGAAGACAGGAGCTATAGAATGCAAACTCCATCGCACAATCAGTTTGATGAGTCATGTAACCAAGATCCTATTAAGAATAATCATGATGAGGACAAGGAATAGAATCAAAAGAGAAATAGCAGATGAACAGTGTGGATTTGTGGAAGGGAAAGGAATTAGGAATGCCATATACATCCTAAAAACTATCATAGAGAGGTTGATCGAGATGAACAAGGATTTATATTTATGCTTTGTTGACTATATCAAGGCTTTTGATCGGGTAAGACATGAAGAATTGATCATCCGACTAGAAAGACTCAATATTGATGGAAAAGATCTACGAATAATCAGAAATATGTATTGGGAACTAGCAATCAGAATGAAAAACGATATAAGCTCTTTCCAAAACATCAAAAGAGGAGTCAGACAGGGTTGTGTTTTGTCACCAGATCTGTTTTCACTTTACAACGAAAACATCATGAGAAACCTAGAGGAAGACCCTGGATTACAGGTTGGAGGAAAAATGATAAACAACATACGATACGCAGATGGCACCGTGCTAATTGCAGAAAGTGAAAAGGACCTACAAAACCTTGTGAATATGCTAGAAATAGAAAGCAAAGGTAAAGGGTTGGTTCCAAAACATCAAAAGAGGAGTCAGACAAGGTTGTGTTTTGTCACCAGATCTGTTTTCATTTTACAACGAAAACATCATGAGAAACCTAGACGAAGACCCTGGGTTAAAGGCTGGAGGAAAAATGATAAACAACATTCGATACACAGATGACACCGTTATAGTTGCAGAAAGTGAAAGGGACCTACAAAACTTGTGAATATTCTAGAAATAGAAAGCAAAGATAAGGGCTTGGAACTAAACAGCAGGAAGACTGAAGTCATGGTGATCAGTAAAAAACATGAAATCCCCTCATGCAAAATAACAGCAAACGGCACAACCTTGAGACAGGTTGATAAGTTTAAATACCTGGGAACGATATTTCACCAGACGGCAGATGCACATCAGAAATAGCCAGCAGAATCGGCCAAGCCAAAACAACTTTCAAGAAGATGAAAAGCATTCTTATCAACAAATGCCTATCAATTAACATCAGGAAGAGAGTTCTTGGATGCTATATAGAACCGATACTGTTGTACGGCTGCGAGGCGTGGACAGACAACAAGTAAAGCCAGAACAAGAATGAGGCAGCCGAGATCTGGTTTCTAAGAAGGATGTTGAGAGTTCCATGGACAGCAAAGAAAACAAACGAGATAGTCTTGATAGAGGCAGAGACAAGTAGATCAGTCATAAGGAAGATAAGGAAAAGGCAGGCAACATTCATAGGCCATTTCATAGAGGAAAGGGGAATTGGAACACCTGGTCATAACGGGAAAACTGGAGGGAAGGAGAGCACCGGGTAGACCCAGGGAGAAGATACTAGACGGACTTGCAGAGTGGCTCAGGACAAGAAGGGTGGAAGAGATGCTTGAGGCAACAAGAGATAGAGACAGATGGAAGTCCATAATCGCCAACGCCTGCATCTGCTCACTCATTCTAGTGTCTAGTCTGCGTACTCTCAACTCCTTCGCACGCGCGCGCGAGCACACACACGCACACACACACACACTCACTCACACACACACACATACAACACACACACAAACACACACACACACAATCAAACACACACACACACACACAACACACACACACACAGAGCAAACACACACACGCACACACAGCAAACACACACAAGCAAACACACACCAAACATATAAAAATAAGTCAAAGAATCAAACAAGATGAACACCACCGCCACCGCCATCACCACCACCATTAACATCAACAACAACAACAACAAAACAACGACGACAACAAAAACAACAACAACAACAAACATACAAACACACAAACAAACTACCACCACGGCAACATTTGTTTTATATCTGTCAGCCACTTTTCTCTTCACCATCCCTCCAATTGTCTTTACCATTTCTTTAAATTTCTTTGATGTCTGACTCAGGAAATCCTCAAACTCCCTCCGCTCCTCGAGACAGTAACAATGTTTGATTGATGATTGCTCTTTTCTTTTTAATGATGGATTATCGGGCACTTCTTTTTTTTTTACTGTTCCTTTTGAGGGAGACGATCAATGGTATGATAAACATATTTTATTTTGAAGGTGTGATTTTAAGTGCCCGAGGACTTCGGATTTTCCAAGATACAGAATTCTTAATGTAGTGGCTTTATCTGCAAGTTTATCAACACGTTCATTTCCCTTAACCCTTCGACTCCCAAACCCTACCTAGCACTGAAAAAAACAATCCTTTGACTCCCCTCACACTATCCAACCAGATTCCTGCAGGAAGCTGGTGGATAGGGTGAGGGAATCAAAAGGTTAAGTTTTTACTTTGCTAGCGTGGTTGACAATGCTGGTGAACAGGGTGCGGGAGTTTCAGTTTCAGTTTCAGTTTTTCAAGGTGACATCTCTGTGCTCGGGACGAATTCCATATGCGCTAACGTCACAGATGCCACGTGTATGGTGATCATGGCACAAGCCTTAAGCCTGCACATAAACCCGTGAGCTGGCCAGGTCCTGAGGCCCTACCTAGACTGTTTTACCTAGTCTATATTCTATAATAGTATTTCATCAGCCTACCACTGGAATAATCTTGGTTACATGTAAATGACATGTGTATGTGTGTATCTTACCTTCAAAAAGAAACAATATATATATATAATATATATATAAGAAAATGAATAAATCATTAAAAGTCTGAATCACAAAACAACTAGCTATTCTGTGTAAACCGTCCCACATGACAGAAACCCCCACCCCACCCACCCAAATGCTCAGCCATCTATCAGCTTTGTGAAGCCAGTATTTTCTTAAGCCTGCACATAAACCCATGAGCTGGCCAGATCCTGAGGCTCTACCTAGACTATGTTTTACCTAGTCTACTGTACATGTATATTTTATACTGGCGTTTTATTAGCCTACCACTGGAATAATCTTACATGTAAATGACACCTGTATCAAAGGGCTAACACCATCGTGTCCGGACAGCAGATCCACCTGAGAATTTGTAGATCGATACTACTTATGGCTTTGAGCTAGTCTGCACTTTCGAATCAATCAGGCTGAAGGCTTGATTTTCTTTTTCATTTTTTTCGTCGTCCACTGAGATCACGTGTGAATGAATACCTCTATTCGCAATGTTAAGAGAGTATGGTTTCCGATTAAAGAAGGGATTGTGGTATGGCTAGACCGTCTCGTCCTGTATGTGTAGAAACCAAAGGAAGGTGGATGGAGTCTGAGGTAAGGGCCGGTTCTTGTGTTCCCTTTGTCAAACTGGTACCTGGAACCCAAGACGTTGCCCTTTGAGTCTGAAGTTCAAACCTATCTCTTTCCGTCTCACTAACTTTTCTCATTACACGTTGACTTTCTGTCTGTCTGCTTTATCCCCCCCACCACAACACACAACACACACACACACACACGCGCGCGCGCGCGCAGCGCAGTACGCACACACACACACGACGAACATATGCACACACACACATACACAGACACAACATACACACTACACACACACCACACACGACCACAAAACACGCATGCACGCACGCACACACACACCGCACACACACACACACACACACACACACACACACATTCACGCAAGCACGCACGAACACATACGAACACACACACACATACGCCCACACCACGCAGAACACACACGCACCACACACACACACACACACACACACACACACACACACACACACACACACACACACACACCACACAAACACACGCACCACACACCACGCCCGTGCCGTCGCGCACTCGCGCGCTCTAATCGTCGTCTGAGTTTTGCTTTTTCCTGATTCTTTTCTCTGTCTCGTCTCGCTGTCTTTCTGTCTCTTCTCTGTTCTCTGTCTCTTGTCTGTCTTCTGTCTGTCTGTCTTTTCTGTCTGCTTCTGTCTGTCTGTCTCACTCTGTCTGTCTCTTCTCTGCTGTCTGTTGTCTATCTGTCTGTCTGTCTGTCTGTCTCTGTCTTGTCTGTCTGTTATCTGTCTGTCTGTCTCTCTCTGTTTCTGTCTGTCTGTCTGTCTGTCTGTGTACTCTCTCTCTTTCTTCTCTCTTCTCTCTTCTCTTTCTCTCTTCTCTCTCTCTCTCTTCTTCGCTCTTCTCATTTACCATACACAGAACTACGCAGGCTGCGCACATGCCTCCATCACAGCCTGGTTACTTTGTCCTTTGCCCTTTTCCATTTAACTGTGTTGTTGCCCGCCTGTCTGCTGTTTTGCCCGTTTTTCTGCCTGTCTAATTGTCTGTCGGCCGCTTGTCTGTCTGTCCATTTTCTGCCTGTCTAACTGTCTGTCGGCCGGTTGTCTGTCTGTCCCATTTTCTGCCTGTCTAATGTGTCCTGTCGGCCTATGTCTGTCTTGTCTGTCGCCATTTTCTGCCTGTCTAACTGTCTGTCGGCCGGTTGTCTGTCTGTCCCATTTTCTGCCTGTCTAACCGTCTGTCGGCCGGTTGTCTGTCTGTCCGTCTCATTTTGTTTGTCTCTATCCAATTCTCTGTCTGTGCGATTGTCTGTCTAAGTGCCTATCGGTCTGTCCGATTTGCTGTCTGTCTAATTATCTGTCTGCCGGTTGTATGTCTATCTGTCTGGATTTTTTTTGGTCTGTCTCTGTCCAACAGTCTGTCCAATTGTCTGCCCGATTGTGTGTCTATCTAATTGTCTGCCGGCCTCCCTGCTGTCGGATTGTGCATCTTTTCTAATTGTGTATCTGTCTCTCCGTCTTATTGTTCTGTCTGTCTGTCTGTCTAATTGTCTGTCCGTCAATGTGTTTGTGACGACCTGATGGAATCAAAGAACAATCAAACAGTCTGCCTTCATTTCACTTGATTTAATATACATTCAAAAGCGTACGACAGTGACAGAAAATCACTAGTATTTTATCTAATATCAATAACAACTAATCTGATATAAATAATCATTCACCTGACATCATGATCATTCTTCCGATCAATGATCATTCAACTGATATCAATGATCATTTACCAGATATCATCATCATTCATCTGATGTCAATCATCATCAAACTGATCCATGTATTCAATCATCATTCATACTGAGTGTAACCATTATTCACTGTATCGGTTATTATTCATCTGATACAATCATCATTCACCTGGTATCAGTAATATCATTCACTGATATCAATGATCATTCACCTGGGTATCAATCACATTACATAATTCATACTGATATCAATCATCATTCACCTGTATCAATCATTATTCACACTGATATCATCATCATTCATCTGTATCAATCATCAATCACCTGTATCAATCATCATTCACCTGTATCAATCATCATTCACTGGTATCAATATCATCATGATATCACATCATTACCTGGTATCAATCATCATTCACTGATATCAATCATCATTCACTGATATCAATCATCATTCACCTGTATCAATCATCATTCACCTGATATCAATCATCATTCACCTGGTTCAATTATCATTCATCTGATATCAAACAATTCACCTGATATCAATCATCATTCACCTGTATCAATCATCATCACCTGTATCAATCATCATTCACCTGATATCAATCATCATTCACTGATATCATATCATTCACAGATATCAATCATCATTCACCTGGTGTCAATCATCATTCACTGATATCAATCATCATTCACCTGTATCAACATCAATCACCTGGTATCAATCATCATTCACCTGGTATCAATCAACCATTCACCTGATATCAATCATCATTCACCTGGTATCAATCATCATTCACCTGGTATCAATCATCATTCACCTGGTATCAATCATCATTACCTGTTGTCAATTATCATTCACCTGTATCAATAACCATTCACCTGGATATCAATCATCATTCACCTGATATCATAATATTCATCCTGATATCAATTCATTATTCACCTGAATCAATATTTATTTACCTGATATCAATTACCATTCACCTGATATCAATAATCATTCACCTGATATCAATCATCATTCACCTGATATCAATCATCATTCACCCGATATCAATCATCATTCACCTGGTATCAATCATCAATCACCTGGTATCAATCATCATTCACCTGATATCAATCATCAATCACCTGGTATCAATAACCAATCACCTGGTATCAATCATCATTCACCTGGTATCAATCATCAATCACCTGGTATCAATAACCCCTCACCTGGTATCAATCATCATTCACCTGGTATCAATCATCATTCCCTTGATGTCGATAATCATTCACCTGATATCATTCATTATTCAGCTGACGTCAATTATTTTTTACCTGATACAATTACCATTCACCTGGTGTCAATAATTGTTCATCTGATATCAATCATGATTCACCTGATATCAATCATCATTCACCTATCAATCATCATTCACCTGTTGTCAATTATCATTCACCTGATATCAATCATCATTCACCTGATATCAATAATCGTTCATCTGATATCAATCATCATTCACGTTTTATCAATATTTATTGGCCTCATATCTATCATTATTCGTCTGATCTCAACAATCAATTATCTGACATCGATCATTATTCACTTTACGTGAACAATTATTCATCTGATATTAACAATCAGTCACCTGGTATCAATTATCATTCACCTGATCTCAATAGATAATGGCAAGACTGGAATAAACACTGCTGTATTAATACACATTACCATGGTGTCACTAAACGTTGCCATTATATCAATAAACATTGCCATGATATCAAATGTTGCCTTGATATCAATAAACATTGCCATGATATTCAAATGTTGCCTTGATATCAATAAACATTGCCATGATATTGAATATTGCCATGATATCAATAAACATTGCCATGATATTGAATATTGCCATGATATCAATAAACATTCCACGATATCAATAAACGCTGCCAAGATTTCACTAAACATTGCCATGGTATCAATAAGTATTGCCGTGATATCAGAAAACATTGCCATGTTATCGATGAACATTGCCACGATATCACTAAACATTGCCATGATATCAATAAGTATTGCCACGATATCAGTAAACATTGCCACGATATCAGTAAACATTGCCACGATATCAGTAAACATTGCCACGATATCAGTAAACATTGCCACGATATCAGTAAACATTGCCACGATATCAGTAAACATTGCCACGATATCAGTAAACATTGCCACGATATCAGTAAACATTGCCACGATATCAGTAAACATTGCCACGATATCAGTAAACATTGCCATGATATCAGTAAACATTGCCATGATATCAGTAAACATTGCCATGATATCAGTAAACATTGCCATGATATCAGTAAACATTGCCATGATATCAGTAAACATTGCCACGATATCAGTAAACATTGCCATGATATCAGTAAACATTGCCACGATATCAGTAAACATTGCCATGATATCAATAAGCATAACAATGATATCAAAATATATTGCCACGATATCAGTAAACATTGCCACGATATCAGTAAACATTGCCACGATATCAGTAAACATTGCCACGATATCAGTAAACATCGCCATGATATCAGTAAACATTGCCATGATATCAGTAAACATTGCCATGATATCAGTAAACATTGCCATGATATCAGTAAACATTGCCATGATATCAGTAAATATTGCCATGATATCAGTAAACATTGCCATGATATCAGTGAACATTGCCATGATATCAGTAAACATTGCCACGATATCAGTAAACATTGCCATGATATCAGTAAACATTGCCATGATATCAGTAAACATTGCCACGATATCAGTAAACATTGCCACGATATCAGTAAACATTGCCATGATATCAGTAAACATTGACATGATATCAGTAAACATTGCCATGATATCAGTAAACATTGCATGATATCAGTAATCATTGCCATGATATCAGTAAACATTGCCATGATATCAGTAAACATTGTCACGATTTCAGTATACATTGCCACGATATCAGTATAACATTGCCATGATATCAGTAACATTGCCATGATATCAGTAAACATTGCATTGATATCAGTAAACATTGCCATGATATCAGTAAACATTGCCCATGATATCAGTAAACATTGCCATGATATCAGTAAACATTGCATGTATCAGTTAATCATTGCACGATATCAGTAAACATTGCCATGATATCAGTAATCATTGCCACTGATATCATATACATTGCCATGATATCAATAAGCATAACAATGATATCAAATATATTGTCACGATATCAGTATAACATTGCACCAGATATCAGTAACATTCCAGATATCAGTAACATTGCACGATATCAGTAACATTGCCTGATATCAGTAACATTACCTGTATCATAACATTGCCATGATATCAGTAACATTGCACGATATCAGTCAACATTGCCTGATATCAGTAACATTCCCATGATATCAGTAACATTGCCATGATATCAGTAAACATTGCCCTATATCAGTAAAACATTGCCATGATATCAGTATAATATTGCCTGATATCAGATAAATCATGCCATGATATCAGTATCATTCCACTGATATCATTAGCATTCCACGATATCAGTAACTTTTTGCATGATATAAATAAACATTGCCATGATATCATAAACATTGCACATATCAGTAAACATTGCACGATATCAGTAACATTGCACTGATATCAGTAATCATTGCCACGATATCATTATAACATATCCTCACGATATCAGTAACATTGCATGATATCAGTAACTTTGCATGTTATCAGTAATCATTGCCATGATATCAGTATACATTGCCACGTTATCAGTATAACATTGCCATGATTATCAGTAATCATTGCCTGATATCAGTATACATATCCCATTAGATATCACGTAACACATTGCACGATATAAAAACAGTGCCATGATATCAGTTAACATTGCCACGATTCAGTAAAATTGCAATGATATCAATTAAAACCATTGCCATGATATCATAAACATTGCCATGATATCAATAAGCATTACCAATGTTATCAAATATATTGCCACGATATCAATAAACATTGCCACGATATCAGTAAACATTGCCAACGATATCAGTAAACATTGCCACGATATCAGTAAATTGCCAGATATCAGTAAACATTGCCATGTATCATAACATTGCCACGATATCAGTAAACATTGCCATCGATATCAGTAATATTGCCATGATCATCAATAACATTGCCATCATATCAATAACATTGCCATGATATCAGTAAACATTGCCACGATATAAAGTAACATTGCCACGATATCAGTAAACATTGCCATGACATCAATACACATTGCCATCATATCAAATAAACATTGCCATGACATCACTAAGCAGTGCCATGACATCAATAAACGTTGCCATGAGATTGTAGAGTTGCAAAATTAACTGCACACAACGTTCTCTCTGTCTGTCTTTCTCTCTCTCTCTCTCTCTCTCTGCTAAAAATAATTATATATAATAAAATTATATTATTATATGTGATCTCTTACCTCGAAATCAGTCTGAACTAGCATTTTGGGCATTTTGAGATATACATATCACTAGAAAGTGTACATCCTGCTGATTATTTTGGTACTTGAATAAAGCCTGTACAAAAAAAAAAAAAGTGAAAGTTATGTATGTTTAAAGTCATTAAGTTGTATGACGGCCATTTTGAGAAAACAGCCTCTAAAGGTTTTGTGCGCTCTCCTACACATTTTCCTTAGATTTCTTTATTTGGTGGCTTTGACCCAGTTTGTTTCTAATTTTTGCTGTCATTATCTGAAAGGTGCACCAAAGAGCTTTCCATCAGTATATTACATGTGGGGGTACTGTACAGATTACGGTTCATAATAAGAGACAAAAAAAGGTACTTTTGGTAGGAAATTGCGTTCTTTCTGCTGCGATCAGTGCATTAAAATATCATTTAATATTGATTAATAATATTTTTTCAAGAAAAAAATTTTTGTGGGGGATAGATTATAGTCTACAAAATCAATTTTGAGAAAAAGTCAAAACACCCCAAGACCCGACCTTTTCAGCTCCTAGTGCTGTTCGACTGACTGCGAGTTAAGACTGATTTCGTGGTGGGAGGTCACACACCCAAACACAACACACAACACAACAACAAACAAAACACAACACACCAACACAATATATATATTATTATATATATATAATTAAAAAACGGCTGAAGCGAGAGTGAGATTTTCAACCATTTCTACCACAATCTTCACAAACACACGTGACCAAAACCCACTAAAGGGACATAACTCTCATTTCCTGGTTACTAAAAACAACAAAGGAAAATAACTCTCCGTTCCTGGTTACTAAAAACAACAAAGGGAAAATAACTCTAAGGCCGCAGGAAGTCTTACACTATCAATAAGTATTGTTATTATGTCGATAAAGACAGAACAGGTCACCATAATCAATGGCCATTTCAAAAATAAACTCCTCTAGCGTCACATGTCTCTGTGCAACTACACCCCCACCAAACCACCACACCACCCCCCACTCTGTTCTACCGCCCTTTGACCCCGTAACAGTCAAGATGTCAGTGATGCCTGACGTCATGCCTTTTTTAACGTCATGTACGTGTGACCTCAACATCACGTCACGTGTAAGACCGGAAATAGACAGAGTCACACAAGTCTGTGAACTTAATTTCCCTTCCTTCATTTTCTTCAAAAAACTTGATTCTAACTTTAAAGGAAAAAGTTCACTTGTGCAGATGCTATATTCATTACGCAACATCACCACCACCACACACACCAACACACAACACAACACACACACACACACACACACACACACACACAACACCCCACACTACACACACACACACACATACACACATACACTCAACACACATCAAAACACACAAACCCACACACCAACACACACACACACAACACACACACACTCACACACATCACACAACACAATAACTCACAAACTCACACAACACACATACACCACCAACACACAACACCACACATACCCCACACAACTCAACACCACACACACCACACACACACCACCACACACACGCACCACACCCACAACCACACAACCAATATTTCAGAAAAGATACTCAAAAGAGCACGGGTATTTTTTCTATATTTCGGCCTTTGGCCTTTCTCAGGGTAAAATGACAATCAGATGGCATGTTCATATTCACATTGCAGAATTCATCTCACTTCACTTAATTCATCGCATATTATCATGCGAGGCATGAATGCACACACAAACGCATAAACGCCCATACTCACGTAGACACGGATGCACACATGCACGCGAACACATCATACACACACACACACACACACACACACACACACACACACACACACACACACACACACACACACACACACACACACACACACACACACACACACACACACACACACACGAACAAACACACACACACACACACACACACACACACACAGACAAGTTTTTACGCACAGGAAATTGAACAAAGATATCAATAACCCCATGTGAACTTCATGAACTTAACATCGATCCAGTTCTTGCCCAGCTCACCAAACTTTACACAGATATCAATAACCTCATGTGAACTTCATGAACTTAACATCGATCCAGTTCTAGCCCAGCGGACCAAACTTTATGCACCTTACACACTCACAAACGTATACATATCCATACACATATTTTACCTTGTAGATAAACTTTGCAAAAGTTGTGGCTCCTATCCCTACTCATCATCATCATGTGCCCCGCCACATGGCGTTGGCGATCATGGCCCTCCATACGAATCTATCCCTTGTCTCTGTAAGTACGTCTCCCACCCCCTGTGTCCTCAGCCACTCTGCAAGTCCGAACAATGTTTCCTCCCTGGGCTTACCTGGAGCTCGTTTTCCTTCCAAATGTCCTGTTGTGACTAGACGTTCTAATTTCTCTTGCTTCGTAAAATGTCCTATAAATGTTGCTGGTCTTTTCCAAATCTTTTTCATTATTGTTCTTTTTGTGTCTGCTTCCTTCAAGACTGTCTCCTTTGTTTGTTTGTTTGTTTTTGCTGTCTATGGAAGTTTTAACATTCTTTTCAGAAACCACATTTCATTAGCCTCAATCTCGTTCTGACTTTCAGTGTTGACTGTCTACGCCTCAGAACCGTACAACAATATTGGTTCTATCATCATCATCATGTCGAGCTTGCTCGGCTATCCATGACACGTTTCTTCCATCCTTCTCTGTCAGACATTGCAGTAGGTAGTTCATCATACTGACAGCCCGTATCATCCATCAGTTGTTCGATGAAGGTCTTCTTTGGACGTCATGGTCTTTGTTTGCCGTGACTGGGTCTCCATAGTAGAACATTCCCCACCAGCTCTTCTTTGCTACGCCAGCAGTGTCCCGCGAAGCGCAGTCTTTGTTGACGTATTGATTTACTGATTGGTGGGATCTTACCATATAAGTCTTTGTTAGTTGGATGTTCTCTCCAGGATTTGTTCAGGGCTGCACGCAGCATTGGTGTGTATGCTCCATCAATCTTCTTCTATACAACACCGAAAAACTCTCTTCCTGATGTTAATTGATCGGCATTTGTCCTGGTGCCACTAGTGTTACTATTTCCATCGCTTTTGTACTGTTTTCCTCTAAGCAATGTTTTCTCCTTCAGAGTTGTATGTATGCACATTCATGTAGTGTACTGTGTAAAGGCGTTGTGCTTATGCATTAATTGTCTTTGGTAGGTGTGGGTGCGGTTTTTTTAAGCCCCTCGTATTGAGAATGTCACTTCTCATACACCCACTGTTGGCTTATGTATCATCATCATCATCATCAGGTGCTTTGCCGCATGGCGTTGGCGATTATGGACTTCCATCTGTCTTTATCTCTTGTTGCCCCAAACATCTCTTCCACCTTGTCTTCAGCCACTCAGCAAGTCCGTCTAGTATTTTCTCCCTGGGTCTACCCGGTGCTCTCCTTCCCTCCAGCTTTCCCGTTGTGACCAGATGTTCCAATTCCCCTTTCCTCATAAAATGGCCTATGAATGTTGCCTGCTTTTCCCTAATCTTCCTTATCAATGATCTACATGTGTCTGCCTCCATCAAGACTGTCTCGTTTGTTTTCTTTGCTGTCCTTGGCTTATGTATAAAGTTTCATTTTCATCCCATATTACTATTATCAACATTATGATGAATTGTTCTTGTAAAACGCTATCCTCCAAAGTCATGTGGACTGACTGCTCACTACACACTATGTGATGTTTTAGTGGATCACGATGAACTCAAGCTGTACATGCTGCTGGGTGTGTTCATGTTTCCATCAGGGACCAATCGAACTGGGAGACGGGAAAAAAGAAAAGAAGAGAGAGAGAGAGAGAGAGAGAGAGAGAGAGAGAGAGAGAGAGAGAGAGAGAGAGCGACAGAGACAGACAGACAGACAGAGACAGAAACAGAGACAGAGAGACAGATAGACAGAGAGACAGAGAGACAGAGACATTTTAATCCCATATTACTATTATCAACATTAATATAAATTGTTCTTGTAAAACCCTATCCTCCAAAGTCATTTGGACTGACTGATCACTACACACAATGTGATGTTTTAGTGGAGCACGGTGAACTCAAGCTGTACATGCTGCTGGGTGTGTTCATGTTTTCCATACGGGACCAATCACTGTCACCACTTACAGGGTCTTTCACATGTAATATCATATAACCTGCACGCGTATACATAATAAAAAGGTTCGGACACTAACAGATCTGAATACAATTCGAACTGGGAGAAGGGAAAAAAGAAAAGAAGAGAGAGAGAGAGAGAGAGAGAGAGAGAAAGAGAGAAAGAGAGAGAGAAAGAGAGAGAGATTGAGAGAGACACACACACAGACACAGAGACATAGACACAGAGAGAGAGACAGAGAGAGACAGAGAGACAGAGACATAGAGACAGAGAGACAGAGACAGAGAGACAGAGAGACAGAGACAGACAGAATGGGGGAAGAGAGAGAGGGAGAGAGAGAGACAGAGAGAGCGAGAGAGAGAGAGAGAAGAAGAAGAAGAGATAGATAGAGAAGAAAGAGAAAGAAGAGAGAGAGAGAGAGAGAGAGAGAGAGAGAGAAAAGAAAGAGAGAAATAGAAAGAGAGTCAGAGACAGAGAGACAGAGAGCGAGAGAGACAAAGAGGGAGAGAGAGATAGAGAGAGAGAGAGAGAGAGAGACAGACAGACAGACAGAGAACAGGGACAAGGACAGAGAGAGAGAGAGAGAGAAGAGAAGAGAGACAGAGAGACAAGACAGAGAGACAGAGAGACAGAAGAGAACAGAGAGCGAGAGAGACAAAAGAGGGGAGAAGAAAGAGAGAGAAAGAGAGAGAGAGAGAGAGAGAGAGAGAGAGAGAGAGGGGGAGGGAGAGAGAGAGAGAGCAAAGAGAGAAAGAAAAGAGAGAGAAAGAGAGAAAGAAAGAGAGAGAGAAAGAAAGAAAGAAAGAAAGAAAGAGAGAGAGAGAGAGAGAGAGAGAGAGAGAGAGAGAGAGAGAGAGAGAGAGAGAGAACAGAACAAAACAAAACAAGAAAATACCGTTTACATTCCAGGGGGATTTAACCCAAGACCTTCTGACTGGAAGACTAATGTTTACCCCTCCGGATTATCTCGCCTGTTGATGTATAGTTTAATGGCTTTTCTCAGTTTCAATCTCTGAAGAAGGATACAAGCATTTAACAAGTTATTTTGCTTTTAGACCTTTCATTCTTTTTTCATGTGAAAGCCTTGGTCAGAAACTTGACAGCTGTGGTAAGTTGAGATAAGGTCAATCTTTAGTTCCAGGGGTAATAGATAAGGTCAATCTCAGTTCAAGGGATAATAGATAAGTTCAATCTTTAGTTCCTGGGGGACTAGATAAGGTCAACGTTTATTCCATGAATAACAGTCATTCTTTAACTCCAGGAATGACGGATAAGCTTTGTATGTGACAACGTCAATCTTTATTCCCAGCGTAATAAATTAATCATTATAACTATTGTTTTGTAATGCACCCCTTTTTTAGTTTCAGTTTCAGTTTCTCAAGATGACTTCTCCGTGCTAGGAATAAATTCCGTATGCACTAACGTCAGATGACACTGTGCTAATTGCAGAAAATGAAAGGTACCTACAAAATCTTGTGAATATACTAGAAATAGAAAACAAAGGTAAGGGGTTGGAACTAAACAGCAGGAAGACTGAAGTCATGGTGATCAGTAAAATACATGAAATCCCCTCATGCAAAATAACAGCAAATGGCACAACCTTGACACAGGTTAATAAGTTCAAATATCTGGGAACGGTCATTTCATCAGACAGCAGATGCACATCGGAAATAGCCGGCAGAATCGGCCAAGCCAAAACAGCATTCAAGAAGATGACAAGCGTTCTTACCAACAAATGCCTATCAATTAACATCAAGAAGAGAGTTCTTGAATGTTATATAGAACCAATACTGTTGTACGGATGTGAGGTGTGGACAGTCAACAATCAAAGCCAGAACAAGATTGAGGCAGCCGAGATGTGGTTTCTAAGAAGGATGTTGAGAGTTCCATGGACAGCAAAGAAAACAAACGAGACAATCTTGATGGAGGCAGACACAAGTAGATCACTCATAAGGTAGATTAGGAAAAGACAGGCAACATTTATAGGCCATTTTATGAGGAAGGGGGATTTGGAGCACCTCGTCACAATGGAAAGCTGGAGGGAAAGAGAGCACCAGGTAGACCCAGAGAGAAAATGCTAGATGGACTTGTGGAGTGGCTGAAGACAAGGAGGGTGGGGGAGATGCTTGGGGCAACAAGAGATGAGAACAGATGAAGTTTATGATCGCCAACGCCATGCGGCAGGGCATCTGATGATGATGATGATGCACTAACGTCACATGTGTTATGTGTATGGTGATAATACCAAACTTTAAAGCTGCACATAAACTCATGAGCTGCCTGGTCATAGTTAGCTTAACGTTTCTACCTGTCTTGTTTTTATACTAGTATTGCATCAGTCTATTATAGGAACAATATTGGTTACATATAAAAGTCATTTGTATTTATGGATCTTATCTTCAAAGAAAACAACATATATATATATATATACATATATATAATATATATAATAATATATATATATATAACAATATATAATACAGTAGTAAATAATGAATAATTAAGTCATGAACCACAACATACGAGCCAAGTCTGTATAAACTCGCTCAATCTCAGAAAGGCCCCCCCCCCCCTGCACCGTCAAGTCCCGCACAAAGCCTCAGCTGCCTATTACAGGATGAAGGTAATAGTCCGTAATCATGAACCCGCAGTACTGTCGTCACATTCGAGAAAGGAAAGAGAAATAGATAGCTAAACAAATGAATGAAATAAATAATGAATAAACAGATAAATAAAAAAAAATAGATAAACAAAAAATAAATAGATAAATAGTTAAATAAGCGAAGAAAGAAAGACAGACAGAAAGAAAGAAAGAAAGAAAGAAAAAGGAAAGAAAGAAAGAAAGAAAAAAAAAACTAAAGAAAGAAAGAAAGAAAGAAATATATGAAAGAAAAAGAGTGTGTAGATATATAAACAAGTAAGAAATGAGAAATGAGAAATACCAGTAAGTACATGCATATACACATGCTTTCCACACACAGACCTATACACATTCAAGTAAGAAATGAGACATTTCATCCCTTGTCCCACAGAGAGCTAAAACATCTAAAGGAGTTAAGATAGAAACATATTACGTTTGCTCATGTCAATATGTAGAAACAATATTGGCAAACGTATGGTACAAATATCAAAACCATGAAATGTAAAACATATTTCTTGTGTACATGACAACGAAACTAACTATATTGACAAAACATAATACAGATATTAAATCATTAAACGTGAAACATATCACGTATGTTAATGTCAATACACACACAAACAATATTGCCAAGATGTGATACAGATATCAAATTATTAAACCAAAAACATATCACTTGTGTTAATGTCAATACATAAAAATAATACTGACGAAACATGATACATATATCAAATCATTAAACGTAAAACAGAATAATAATAATAATAATAATAATAATAAAGAGCATTTATATAGCGCCTAATCTGATGAAAAAAAGAGCCCTAAGCGCTTACAGGTATCACGCAGACACAACCAAACACACACACACACACACACACACACACACACACACACACACACACACACACACACACACACACACACACACACACACACACACACACACACGCACACACACACCAGCCGACATTCAAGGCTCAAAAGACAACAAGGGGGGGATTTGGGGAAGTTAGGTGGTAGAGTCTTTATAAGTATCATGAGAAGGACTGGAAGAGATGGGTTTTCAGAGAGGACTTGAAAGAAGTGAGAGTCGCAGAGTGGCGAACAGAGACAGGGAGCTGATTCCAGATTACTGGGGCCTGATAGGAAAAGGAGCGTTGACCATAGGTTTTAGTGCGACAGAATGGTATGCGGAAGGTACGAGTATCAGCCGAGGAACGAAGTTGACGAGAGGGGGTGTACAGATGGAGGAGGTCAGAGATGTAAGGGGGTGCAAGACCGTTGAGAGACTTAAAACATACTTGTGTTAATGTCAGTTCACACAAACAATATAGACAAAAAGATGATACAGATATCAAATCATTACACGTAAAATGTATCATTAGTGCACATATTTTAAGCACAACAAGTATCGATAAACATAATGGTAATAGTGAATCACCACACATGTAAAATAATACGCAGAGTACAGCAGCCAGGATGCCATTATGCAGTTTTAAAAAAAAAAAAAAAAAAAAGAGAGAGAGAGAGAGAGAGAGAGAGAGAGAGAGAGAGAAGAGAGAGAGAGAGAGAAAGCGAAGGCTAGGAGAATGAGAGTACAGTAAAAGAATGCACACCATACAAATTAATAGGTTTTACTGCTATTCATCTAAATTTCTAAAATGCGCGCGAGCGCACACACACACACACACACACACACACACACACATACGGAGAGAGAGAAGAGAGAGAGAGAGAGAGAGAGAGAGAGAGAGAGAGAGAGAGAGAGAGAGAGATTGAGAGAGAGAGAGGTAGACACAGAGGGGGCAGAGAGAGAGAGAGAGAGAAAGAAAGAAAGAAAGAGAAAGAAAGAGAGAGAGAGAGACAGGGAGAGAGAGAGAGAAAGGGGAGAGAGAGACAGAGAGAGAGAGAGAGAGAAAGAGACAGACAGACAGAGCAAGTGAGAGAGAGAGAAACACAGAGAGACAGAGACAGATAGACAGGCAAACAGAAAGACCAACCGACAGAGAGGCCGACAGAGAGAGAGAGAGAGAGAGAGAGAGAGAGAGAGAGAGAGAGAGAGAGAGAGAGAGAGAAAGAAAGAAAAAGAGAAAGAAAGAGAGAGAGAGACAGACAGGGAGAGAGAGAGAAAGGGGAGAGAGAGACAGAGAGAGAGAGAGAGAGACAGACAGACAGACAGAGCAAGAGAGAGAGAGAAACACAGACAGAGACAGACAGACAGGCAGACAGACAGACCAACCGACAGAGAGGCCGACAGAGACACAGAGAGAGAGAGAGAGAGAGAGAGAGAGAGAGAGAGAGAGAGAGAGAGAGAGAGAGAGAGAGAGAAAGAGTAACAATAAAGGCTTGAAATGTCCCAAAGGAAGTAGAAGGCGTTCTCTCCACTTCCCAGCATTCCCCAGCACGTGCACACACTCCACGTGACAGTGTCCGCTAAAGGGACGTCACTCTTGAGGCCCTGGTCAAGAAGGAAGGGCGACCACTCCATGGTGCACTTCACTCTTTCTTATTTGTCCTCCTTTCATTAGAGTGGCGTGCGCTGACAGACAGTGGCTGGCTGATACGTACTGGCTGATACTCACTGGCAAACCATGACTGGTAGACCCTGACACCAACTGGTTGACACTAACTGGCTGAGACTGACTGGCTGATGCTAGCTGACTGACACTAACTGGCTGATACCGACTGGTTGTCATTAACGGGTTGACACTAACTCGCTGACACTAACTCGCTGACATTAACTGGCTGACATTAACTGGCTGACATTAACTGGTTGACACTAACTGACTGACATTAATTGGCTGACACTAACTGGCTGACATTAATTGGCTGACACTAACTGGCTGACACTAACTGGCTGACATTAACTGGCTGACACTAACTGGCTGACACTAACTGGCTGACACTAACTGGCTGACATTAACTGGCTGACATTAACTGGCTGACACTAACTGGCTGACACTAACTGGCTGACATTAACTGGCTGACATTAATTGGCTGACACTAACTGGCTGACATTAATTGGCTGACATTAATTGGCTGACACTAACTGGCTGACATTAACTGGCTGACACTAACTGGCTGACATTAACTGGCTGACATTAACTGGCTGACATTAACTGGCTGACACTAACTGGCTGACACTAACTGGCTGACACTAACTGGCTGACACCGAAGGGATGACACTGGCAGGCAGACACTAACTGGCCTGACTGGTCATCAACACCGTTTAACCCTTTGACTCCCGGCATCCTATCCATCACCTGCAAAAACTTAACCCTTTGATGTGGGTGTGGGGTTGGGGTGGGGTGGGTGTGAAGGTTGGGGTAGGTGTGGGGAATGAGGTGGGTGTGGGGATTGGGGTGGGTGTGGGGATTGGGGTGGGTGTGGGGACTGGGGTGGTTGTGGGGATTGGGGTGGTTGTGGGGATTGGGGTGGGTGTGGGGACTGGGGTGGGTGTGGGGATTGGGGTAGGTGTGGGGATTGGGGTGGGTGTGGGGGATTGGGGTGGGTGTGGGGATTGGGGTGGGTGTGGGGATTGGGGTGGTGTGGGGATTGGGGTGGGTGTGGGGATGGGGTGGGTGTGGGGATGGGGTGGGATTGGGGTGAGGTGTGGGGATGGGGTGGGTGTGGGGGATGGGGGTGGGGATTGGGGGGGTTATTGCAGAGGGCACGATGTAGAACTGTCCCGAAGGAAGAAAACGAACTTGTTATTTCTACCTTCTGTTTGAGTTGCATCAATTGTTTTTCCTCGACTGAATTTAACGCTTGTCACAAAGCAAAATGTCTGTGGGGGATGAGATGGAGGTGGTGTGTGTGAGTGGGCGTGATGTGTATGTGTATGTGATCATCATTGTGTCACACATTCTACCAGCAAACACAAAATTCAACAACATTATCCATCAGCATGTATACACGACCCATCACTGATAAAACAACAAAACAAACAAAAAAAAACAAAAAAAAAAAAAACAAACAAACATAAAAACCCAACAAACAAAACAACAAAATAAAACAAACAAAACATATAAAAAAATAACAAGACTAAAACAAACAAAACAAAACAGAAAAAACCCAAAAAACAGGGAAACAAAACACTAACACAGAATGCGAAATAAAGACAGGAAAAAACAAAAAACAAACAACAGAAACAACACAACAATACACAAACAAAACAAAAACAAAAAAAACAAAACAAACAAAACAAAAAAACAACCCAACACAAAAACAAACAAAAAAAACAAACAAAACAAAACAAAAAAAAACAAAAAACAAAACAAACAAAAAACAAAAACGAAACAAAACAAACAAAAACAAAACAAACAAAACCGCATTGATATAAAGGAAAAATATACAAGGAGTTTAAAACCAGGACCAGTTGTCCATGAAATAATATAAGAGAAGAGAAACCTACGGGAAAACAGAAACCTTACAGCAGAGATGGAAAAAGGAAGGAGGAAAGAAAGAAAGAGAGAACAAGGCAGGCAAAAACACATGTTGTCACGTCAACTGGGGACGAATATGCTGTGCTGTGGCTGGAAAAGACACAGAGATTCAGACTGTAATCAGAGGTGAGATCAACAAAAAAACTTGTTTCTGATTAAAGGCGATAGAAGACCAACACACTACATAACTACAGAAGCGTTGAGAACCTGAGACTGGAGACAAGCACACAAAACAAGTGGATCAACAGATAGATAGGAATTGATGAATCAGAGTCGTTAGAATATGAAGCGAATTGAATTAGGATTGGATGATAGCGAAGTTGAAAAACATGCACGATCGAGCGCGTGCGCGTGCGCGCGCACCACATCACACACACACGCGCGCGCATGCCACATCACATACACACGCGGCGCCACACACACACACACACACACACGCACTGGACACACCACACAGACACACAGACACACAAACACACACACGCACACATACACACACACACACGAGACTTACACACACAGAGATACACATACACACAAACACACAAACATACACAACACACACACACACTCCCACACACACACACACACACACACACACACACACACACACACACTTCGTTCAAAACACACACACACACACAACACACACATACACACACACACACACGCACGCGCGTGCGACGCGCATACACACACACATACGCACACATTCACCCACTACTCATCACAACATAGACACACACAACAATACACACACGCCCACACCACACCCTTCCCCAGTACACACACACACTGACACATCACTCATCACACACATACATACACACACATACATACACACACGCGCACACACGCCACACACGCACGCACACACACACACAACACACACACACACACCACCACACACACGCACGCACATATACCCACGCACGCACAAACGTGCTACAGCTGCACAATCTGCATATGGAATTGCTTGTCCATCACGTGAATATCATGAGTTTGAATTTCTGAGCTGTTGGACTTTCAAACTTCAATCACATCTGAGCTCTTCGCATGACTAGAGCCAGCAGTGAAAAGACACAAGTGATGTTATTTACTTATTTATTCATTCGTTTGTACTTTATTCACTGGACCATTTAAAAGTGTCAATGGGCGGTTGCAAAGGTCCAAAGTGGAAATCAAATCAGCTAATACATCAGCTCTGTGAACTTTGGACAGGGTAAGTATCTTTCTTTGAACGTATTTTAGACTTGCAACGATAATGGCGGGTACGACTTTTTAACTGTTGTCTTGTTACTTTACCTGTGTGTCGTTTTTAACGTGGTGTTAGCCCTGATATGGCTCTAGTAGTCGGCTGGGCTATAAGCAATATGAACCTGAACCTGAAAGAAATTTATCTTCTTTCTTAGTACGTTATAACCCTGCTGTCTGATTTTTACAGAGGTTATTGGCTCTGTTGATAGATTAATCGACTCAGTATCTAGTGTCTCGAGTTCAATCCCAGTGGAAACTTAAAAACTGGCCTGTTCGTTGCTCATTTTAATGTTTCAGTAACACTTATGGGGGTAACTTTGTGTTTCTCAAGTAGGCCTCCCTCCCCCCCCCCCCCACCCGTGGGGATACAAGGGGCTCTTTCCGTAGTATCCCCACCTTCTGGAAAATCTGTGCTGGACATGTCCTCTTTTCCTGTACTCTGTTTCTGCCTTGTTCCTTTGCTTTCTGTCATTTCATTTCTACTTATCATTTTCTGCCTTAATGGTCCATTCATCTGTATGCGTTCGTTTCAGTTTCAGTTTCTCAAGATGACGTCTCCGCGCTCGGAACGAATTCCATATACATTAAAGTCACAGGTGCCATGTGTATGGTGACCATGGCACATGCCTTAACCCATTAGCTGGCCAGGTCCTGAGCCCCTACCTAGACTGTTTCACATAGTCTATATTTTATACAGGTATTTTATCAGCCTACCACTGGAATAAAATCGGTTACATGTAAATGACATGTGTATGTGTGTATCTTACCTTCAAAAAAAGAACATATGTATAAAATAAATAGATGATCTGAATCACAACCCAACTAGCTGTTCTGTATAAACTCGTCTCACATGACAGAATCCCCCTCCCCCCTAGTCAATGCCCAAATGCTCAGCCATCTATTAACTAGGTGAAGCCAAAATTCTCTTGATCATAGATAAGTAAGTGTGCAAGTAGGTAAGCAAGCAAGCAAACAAGGAAGCGAGTAAGGAATAAGAAGTAGGTGAATAAATTAATACGAAATAAAGGAGTATGTAGATAAATAAACAGGTAAGAGATGAAAATAGCAAATAACAGTAAGTACATGCATATATCCACATGCCCTCACACAGACATATACATGTACATACATTCATACAACACACCCATATCGGCACAGCATGATGGCCGACAACAGCTACACCAACAGCAACACCACCACCACCACCAGCAAAGAGGAGACACCCATATATACATATCATGACAAACTTACAGACATATCGGGATAAAAATCAACAACACACACACACACAGACGGTTTGGCCAACTTGCTTGTTCTTCGGTTGTCTTTTTCTTAATTTATTTTGTCTTTACCTCTGTTCCAGGAAAAGCCCAAACACTTTCCATTCCACGCTGTAAGAGGATGTATGTATAAGTCTTACGTACTTTGTCTTTGTCTTAGGATTGATAACTGGGTACATGTATTAAATGCATTTTTGGCTGTGGGGAGGTGGGACATGCAGAAGCAATTTTCGGTAATTTATGCCTGTTTTTATACATGTTTTGGTGTCCTTAGGCATGCTTATATTTGTATTCAGTGTTTTTTAATGCCCCTGTGCGATAAATTGGACGAAGTGGTCAACGCCAGGGGCATGTCCTCTGATTACGTGCGCGGGTGCATTAATATGTGTACTTTTTTTTCCTTTTTTCCCCTGTTGAAGTTTTGAATGTTTTGAGTGGTTATAGCCATATGGCTCTACGCAGTCGACTGGGCTTTAAACAATAACAATAACCTCCCTCCTCCCCGTTTAAAGAACTAATCATCACGTAAGGGGTTTTACGCAGGTTCAAGGAATAGGATCGGGTAATTGCTGCCAGATTCTGGTGGAGCGTATATGGAATTGTCTGAGTGCAATGAATTAATCTTGAAACTCTAAACTTTAAAACGCTGATAACAACCCCCCTCCCCTGTTGGATGCTGGGGACTCTTTCAGTATAAATCATATCCCCCACCTTCTGGAAATTCTGTGCTAGAAATGTCCTCTTTTGTCACTTTGTTTCTGCCTTGTTCCTTTACTTTCTGTCATTTCTATCATTTTCTGCCTTAATGGTCCATTCACCTGTATGTGTTCGATAAAGTCTTACATACTTAGGATTGATAATTGGGTACATGTATTAAATACATTTTTGGCTCTAGGGAAGTGAGATATGCAGAAGCAATTAATGCCCTGGTGTCCTTAGCCATGCTTAAATTTCTTTTCGGGTTTTATAAACCCCCTGTGCGATAAATTGGACGGAGTGGTCAACGCCAGGGGCATTTCCTTATATTATGTGCGCAAATGCATTGATATGTGTACTTTTCTTTTCTTTTTTACCTTGTTGAAATTGTGTATGTTTTGAAGCCATTATAGCCTTGATTTGGCTCTACGCAGTCGGATGGGCTTTAAACAATAACAATAACACCCCCCCCCCCCCATGAGGGATGCCAGTGATTCTTTCAGTATGAATAATAACCCCACCTTCTGGAAATTTTGTGCTAGAAATGTCCTCTTTTCTGTCACTCTGTTTCTGCCTTGTTCCTTTGCTTTGTCATGTCTTCCTATCATGTCCTGCCTTGCTGGTCCATTCACCTGTATGTGTTTGATAAAGTCTTACGAACACTCGCCTAGGATTGATAATTGGGTAAATGTATTAAGTGCATTTTTAGCTTTACGGAAATGACATGCGGAAGCAATTTAAGTTAATTTAAACCTGTTTTTATGTATGTTTTAGTGTCCTTAGTTATGTTCAAATTTGTATTCATGTATGATTTTTAAACCCATTGTGCGACAAATTGGACGGAGTGGTCAATACCAAGGGCATCTCCTTAGATTATGTGCGCGAATGCACTGATATGTGTACTTTTCTTTTTTTTTCATGTTGAAGTATTGTATAATGTTTTGAATCAGTTGTAGCCCTGATATGGCTGTACGCAGCCGGCTGGGCTTGAAATCAAATACAATAACAATAACGATAAAGCTGATCAACCTAGGATACAGAAAACCAGATTCCATTACTGATCGTATGTGTCTGCCCTCCCCTTTCCATTAGACCTTGAGTGGTAGGTCTGATTGCTAGTCTTTAAGATGAGATAATAAACTTAAGTCCCGTACACAGTATACATCTAGCGCACGTTGAAGATCATACGGTAATAAAAGAATTTGCATCTGTTAAAATTCTGGAGAAAAATATGGTTAATGAATAAACAAAAATACACTCTAAAAGTGTGACAACGCACTTTGGCGATTTCCTTTCCCCGGAAGGAGCGGCCCGTTTGTCACACGTAAATTATCGTTGTGAACAGCAAAACACCACAATCCAGTTCAGTCCAAGAGTATATCAGAATCTGAAACAGTGCGCCTTTTTAATCCTAAGCACAACGAACACATGATCAGAATATCGTGAACCATGGTTATTACCGTTTTTATCCAGAACGGTGCGCCTTTTTAATTCCAGGCACAACTAGCACAAGACCAAAACATCGTGAACCATGCATGATTGTTACCGTTTTTATCCAGAACGGTGCGCCTTTTTAATTCCAGGCACAACTAGCACAAGACCAAAACATCGTGAACCATGCATGATTACCGTTTTACCAGACGGTGGCCTTTTTATTCAGCACAACTACACAAACAAATATTGTGAATCATTTTTTGTATTTATCTAGAACAATGTGCCTTTTAAATCCCTGTTACAACAAATATATGACTAGAATATTGTAAATCATAATTATTGTTTTACATTCTACTAAAAGTTTCCTGTGTTAACAGAAAGATGATTGTGATCCTCCTTCACTGTGCCTTCAATTTCAGTGGACAAAAAGCCCCGCACATCCAGGACCTGTATCAACACCCCAAGACACCACAAGGCGTCATTTACACCTTTTCCCACCGTCTGGTCCATCTCGTCTGATCTTCATGATTACCCGGTAAGTAATTAGACCAAGCCTGAAAACTGGGGGGTGGGGGTGGGATGGGATGGATAGAGGAAGGGGGAGGGGTTGTGAGGTGGTGAGGATCTCAACTTTTCTAGGGACCAGCATTGTAATGGCTGTGCCAATCTGTTCTCCATCTGAGGACGGACTGACTCATCCCAATACATCGTTGGCATCTAGAACACTGAAGATCCTCCCATCCTCTGTTCTGAGTCGGCTTGTGTATGTCCTTCAGGGCCTTGAGATCTCTTTGTTCTGTTCGTGCATGATATCCTTGGTTTTCCTCTTTTGTGTTTTCCTTCGTGCAAAAATGTGGCAGAGTGGTTAAGACGTAAGCCTGCCAATAACTAAATTCGCGGCTCTAGGGTTCGTTTACCGTAAGAGGCGTCGTCTTTTGTTCTTAGTTTGACCGGAAAATCAAACTGGATGTCTAGTCCTTCGGAAGGGGACGAGAAACGAATCGAACTCGTGTACCTTCTGGCTTGCGCACCCTAAAGAACCCACGGCAGTTGGAAGTCGTGAAAAGCAGACATTCGCTCGGCTGACCTGGCAAAAAAACTATCTTTATTGGAGACAAAGGTTCACTTCTCTATTCCCTTCCCTTGAGACCCATTGGTGGTGGTGGGGGGGGGGGGGAGGTGACAGAGAAGACAGTTTGGGTCAATGGTCATTTGTCGAACATGCTTGAGTGTACTCTAAGTTAGCATCGTGTGTGTGTGTGTGTGTGTGTGATGTGTGTGTGTGTGTGTGTGTGTGTGTGTGTGTGTGTGTGTGTGTGTGTGTGTGTGTGTGTGTGTTCGCGTGCATGCGTGTGCGTGTGTGTGTGTGTGTGTGCGTGAATGTGTGCGTGAGACATAAGATGATGGCTTGGGTCAGAGGTCACACGCCCTGCTCCTGTCCTGTTCCCCTCCACCCAACCCCTCACCCCCCACCCCATTTCGCGTCTGTTTGTGCCATGGAGGTTTGGTCGATGTTGGCGATTACTTTAAGTGATGGGAGAGCATGCCTTGATTTCAATCTTGGATCAAGATTTGGGGCCTTACTATTATCATTTTTTGTCATTGTTATGTCCAGTGAAAGGCAGTCTGGATAATGTGATTCTGCTCTCTTCGAGTAGTTACTGCTTGAGATGGTGATAGGCCAGATGATTCTCTGATTCTTCAAACGTTTCTTATGTGTAGGGTTGACAGCTTGATAAGGTCGCTGTCTGTCATCCTCCATCATTCTGAGCCTTAAAGTGAGGTGAAAAGGACACGCTCTGGTACAATTCCACTGGGTATTTGTATTGTATATTGGGGAACTGGTGAGGTGACTGTTCCCAGACATTCAAACCCTTCAACCTGTCCCATCATGCTGTGCAATCTACCGTCACTCTGCATGAGGGGATTTGTCTTTCACCGACCACCATGTCCCCACTCCTCCGGTGATCTCACCAGGCGGCGGATGCACTTTGAAGATGGCTAGAAGAGCCGGATAGGCTAAGAAAGTATTCAGCGTTCTTGACAATAGATCTGTCGATTGGCACCGGGGAGACAGTTCTTCAGTGTTATGTAGAACCGATGTTGTTGTATAGATGCGACGCGTGGACAGCCAACACGCAAAATCAATAAGATTGAGGCAGCTGAAATGTAGTTTCTAAGAAGAATGTTAAGAGTTATATGTAGAGCAAAGAAAACAAACGAGGCAGTCTTGAAAGAGGCAAACACAAAAAAGAACATTAATGAATAGGATTGGGGAAGGACGGGCAGCATTTGTAGGACATTTTATGAGGCAAGAGAAATTAGAGTACCTAGTTACAGCATGAAAGGAAGAGGCAAAAAGAGCACAAAGTGGACCTAGGGAGAAAATACTGGACAGACTTGTGGAGTGGATGAAGAAAGAGGGTGGGAGATGTACTTGCAGCGACAAAAGATAGATTCGTATGGAGGGCCATGATCGCCAACGCCATGCAGCAGGGTACATGAGGATTTGGGGAGATCTCCTCACGTTGTTCAGCATTCTGAGCATGTTGATGGTCTTGCTGAGACGATGCTGGATGGTGTCTGCTCATCCATCGTGTCTCCCTCAGATGTAGACACTGCATGTCCTCCTTCAACTTCATCTTTGGCAAGAGTCCTGCTTCACACTTCTGCAAATATACGTATATAACAAAATGCATTGTGTGTCTGTACAGACCTTGTACATATACAGAAGCATAACGGACAAAACATTCTTTTACATGACATTTTCTCTATTTATGAATGTAAATATGAAATCAACGTTCGAGAAATTGCCATCATCTACCAAACACCAACCACCACCACCATTTACCACCACCACCACCACCACCACCACCACCACCATCACCAACCACCAACTACCACCACCACCACCACCACACGCACAGGCAATAGGAATACATTTGATACCTTCTCCTTATTGACAGATGACTGAAGAAACTTCATGAACAACGTCTAAGCTGGACACCATTCCAGATATCCCCAGAACGGACAGTACTGATGAGTTCCAGGACTTATCTGCTTTACAGCAAAGGACGAAAACTGACGTCTGCCTTTGTCAACGTGGCTGACAAACCACACAGCCACACATCTAAAGGCCCTGCATGTATTCGACGAAGGTAACTGAACAGAACGTGGTGTGTGTGTGTGTGTGTGTGTGTGTGTGTGTGTGTGTGTGTGTGTGTGTGTGTGTGTGTGTGCGTGTGCGTGTGTGTGTGTGCGCGCGCGCGCGCGCCCGTGTGTGTGTGTGTGTGTGTGTGTGCGCGCGCCCGTGTGTGCGCGTGCATATGTGTGTGCATGTGTGCACGTGTTTGTATGTGTGCGTATGTGTGTGAGTGTGTGTGTGCCTGTACTTGTGCCTGTTCTTAAAAGCGTGCGTGCGTTGAATTGCTATGTATTTGTGGAGCGACAAATTTCCAAACGCCCTGGTCCTAGCATGCGCTGGTCTCCCCACCATGCACACAATGCTCAGACAATGCAGGCTATGCTGGCTTGGCCATGTGCGCCGGAAGGAAGATGGCCGTATCCCAAAGGATAACCTTTACAGTGAACTAGCCGCCGACAAGAGATCTGTTGGCCGCCCCAAAAAGTCGTCTGCAAGCGCGATATGAAAGCTTTGGACATCAACACAGAGAGTTGGGAAGACACAGCAGCCGACCGCGATAGATGGCGCAATGTGCTCTAGAAACAACTCGGGTTGGGGTAAAAGAAGATCCAGATCTTAGCTGAGGTGAGAGCCAGGTGGAAAGCTCTAGTGCAGGCAATCCCATGCCAGTATCCATACATGCATCCAATGTCGCAGAGACTGCCTTTCCCGCATCGGCCTTACCAGTCACAGCGGATGCTGCTCCAGAGGCGTCAAACTCGAATCGACACGACACTAGGGCGCATCATCCATAGTCGATGTCGACTGACGGAGGCCTACCACTACTAAACCCTTCTCATAGGCGAGATTTTGAGGTTTCTATCTAACTTAGGAAAAAAATCTAAGGCGAAGATTTGAACCCCAGTCCTCTTGCCTAACAGGCGGTGATATTGACAAGTATACTACTGAGGATCACACAAATGGTCGTCTGTTGTGAATTTAATCACACAGTTTCAAACGCTGTGTTGATTCTTCTGGTTTCATGAGACACGCTACGAAAGCCACAATCCAAGAGTCTGTATTTAAAACAGAGTATGGCCTAGTGGAAAGAGTACTCACCTGGAAATCCAAGTTATATTCCCATCAGACGGTGATTTTTCTCCTCCCTCCACTACACCTTGAGCGGTGGTCTGAGTTCTAGTTTTTCAGATGACATAGTAAACCGAAGTGCTGTACCCGAAAAGGGGTGTGAGGTGGGGTGTGGATGCCGGAGGATCTTTAGTACAGATGGCATCACCACCTTCGGAAAATTCAGTGCTAGAAACTTCCTCCTTTCTCTCATTCTCTGTGTTTCTTTCTTGTTCCTTTAATTTCTATCATTTCTTCCCGCCATTTTCTGCTATGCTGGATCTATTGATCTGTTTGTGTTCTGTGCAGTCTTTCATGCTTTCTAAAGATATTGGCTGTTGGTACATGTACAACATTTTTGGCTCTATGGAAACACGTTAGGCAGATGCAATTTTTGGTAATTTAGGCCATGGTTTCACATGTTTTAGTGTCGTTAGTGATCTTTATGTTCGTGTTCAGGTTTTGTTCGTAAACCCTCATGGAGATAAATTTAAGGGAATGATCAATGCCGGGAGCATATCTTTAGGTTAGTGTGCAAATGCATTATCTGCACTTAATTTCCTTTACATTTTATTTTGTCAGGGTCATCGAGATGTATACATTTTGCTATGGTTGTAGCACTGATATAGCTCAGCACAGGCAGCTGGCAGCTGGGCTTTAAACAGTAATAATGATTGTAATAAACGGAGATGTTGTAAGCAGCAATTATTTTGGGCATGTTGAACATCTGCGCGGGAAAGTTTTCCTTGGCAAACGAAAACACCCTTAGGTAAACAAAAATACATGCACATAGATATAACAAAGGGAGGTTGCGCCGTGCGATGGCGATGTGCTTTCTCCATGGTCAACCCCCATTTCACGTGGTAAAACTGCCCAAAACAATGAACCCAATGCCATCCCATCCAATCCAGTCTAGTTTGTTCGATCAAAGCGACGAGAAAATTGTCCAATTGAGATTTTCTGTCCTGTTGTGAAATGTTAGTCATACAGAGTAAAATGATACATCCTTCAAACCAAGAGGAGTTCATTTTTTAAAAATAAACGGAAATAATCCCTAATTTGAGTGCAGTGACCTGAAATGCTGCTTAAATTTCCAGAACACTGTTATTTCCTTTTGAATCTGTTCCAGATTCGTGCAACTGTGCAATCGTTCAGAGACTAATTGGCTTGTTTGTATGTTAAGTGCGTATGACTAATTGATTGTCTGTTTTGATTGTTTGTTTTTCCGGTGTGTGCATGTGTTTTTGTTTTCCTAAGAAAGCGAGTTTTCTACACGATTTTGCCAGAGGCAGTTCTTTTGTCGTGGAATCTTGTACTTCCATCCATCTGTCCGCCCCTGTCTATCGATATGTCTAAGCAGGCATCCACTGTCTACCTTGTATGTCTGTATCCGTTTACGTTAAATCATTTGGACTTTTCAATTTTTCTATTTATCTATTCACGCATTTGTGTAAGTCTTTGCACATACAATTTTGGTCTCAAACTGTTGCAGTTTGCCCGCAATGACCTCACACCACGCCAGGATAGTATCGTACATTCTGCATCGTAAAAAGCAGCAGTAGTAGTAGTAGCAGCAGCAGCAGCAGCAGCAGCAGGAAGATCAAAACCAAGTAAGTCTTCCATTATATATGTTACAGAAACCAGAAAAAAACAAAGGAGAAACCAAACAAGAAAACAAGAAAAACACATAAAACAAAACTCACTAAAAATAGTAAAATCAAAAGAAGGAACAAAAAGATGAAGAAGAGGAAATGAAAAAGACACAAGGGAACACGAACAAGAAAGGCAAGAACAAGGACAAGAAAAATAGAAGAGGGAAAATGACAACAGATGCGACATAAAACTGAACAAAAAGAAAAGGAACAATCACAAAGCTTGCAGAAACTAGAAGAAAAGCCGACCAGTACACAATATAAAGAAAATTCATGATGTCAGTACGCAGTTGAAAACAACAGCCAGAACAGGAACAACATGGAGAAACAGAAATGGAAACGAAAATAGTGGCAACAAGCACAAAAACGAGAACAAAAACAAGAACAGGAAGAACGAAACGATGAACTAAAACAAAAGCAAGAAGGAAAAGAGCAAGAAAAAAGAACAAGAATTAGAAAAACAAAACAATAATAAGAACAAGAACAAGACCAAAAGCAAGAACAACAACAATAATAGCAAGAACACGAAGATACAGAACAAGAACAAGCAGAATAAGAACAAGAAAAGCAACACGAAAAACAACCCGAAGAACAACATGAACAATAACAAAAACAAGGACGTAGATGACGATAACGATGACAGTGCAGGCAGCAGCGAAATTTCGAGAGCGACGCCAAAAAAAGTAACGAAAGCAGCCATGAAAAACAACGAAAACGACGACAAACCGGCAATAACAAAAAAAAAACAACGAAAACAGGTAAAGAAACAGGTACTGAGGAAAAATACAGAGTAAACTGTCAATACCAACAATGGCAAAAGCATGAAAAGAATATCAACGAACTACCAAACCACAACATCAGGAGCATCCAGAATATCAGGAATAAGAAAACCTATGAAGCAGAACCAAAGCAGCAAGACAAAAGAAAAAAAAACGAAAACCAAAATCAAACAAAAACAAACCCCACAAAACCACATCAGCATGATCAACAAAAACAAAAAGAAAACAAAACAATATCAAGAAAAAAAAGCAAAGACGACAAGAAGTAAGACAAATACACAAAAGTCAACAAGAACAAGAAGAAACACGAGCACAACAACAAGAACAAACGTGACGAAGTAAGAGTATAAGAATATCAACAGCTACCAGAACTACTACACCAAGAGCACCACCAACAACACGAAAAAACGAAAACCACTGAAACAAGCAAAAACAAGAAAATAACAAACAAAAAAACTAGTGAAAAAGTCACAAATGCACAGAACAGGAAGAGCAAAATACAAAACAGAAATGAAAATAAAACAAACAAAAAATTCAAACACGAAACATACTAGCACGACTACCAAAATTAAAAACAAACTCAAACAAAAAACTCAAGAAGTCGAGCAAAAAAAAAACAACAAAAAAACAACAACACTTAAGTCAACAAGAACCAGAAAAACACCAACCGAAAAACACAAAACTATAAAAGCAAAAACGACAACAGCAAGAATGCATGTCAAGAAGGGAATAAAGGACCAATCGAAGGAACTAAACAAAAAAAAAACCAAAACAAAGAACCAACCCAAACGGAAAGCAATGCACACAAAACAAGATAACAAAGAAACAAACCAAATAAACAAAAATGGATTTAATATAAACGGGAAGAAAGAAACAAAGAGAGAAGCAAGCAAAGGAAGAGAGACCAAAACAAAGGAACACACGAAGAAGAAAGCAAAAGGAAGAAGCGAAGTCGGAACAATAGATACAAGGGGAAAAAAGAAACAAAAGCTGTCCACGCGCTGCATGATCCATTCGGACCCGGTCATAAATTACCGTGTTTACAAACCGAATGGCAAGGTGGGGAGATAATTGCACCAGAACTGAAACAAGACGACTACCACAACCACCAAGACAAGAAATAAGACTGCAACAACAACGACGACGACGAGGAGAACAACAACGTCGACGACGAGAACAGCAACAACAACGTCGACGACGAGAACAGCAACAACAATGACAACGACGACTACGACAACAACAACAATGATGACGAGAACAACAACAAAGACGAGAACAACGAGAACAACAACAAAGACGAGAACAACAAAAAACGAGAACAACGACGAGAACGAGAACAACAACAAGAACAACAACAACGAGAACAACAACGAGAATAACAACGAGAACAACAACAGCAACAACAACAATGACAACAACGAGAACAACAACAACAATGAGAGCAACAGCGACGAGAACAACAACAAAAACGAGAACAACAACGAGAGCAAAAACGAGAACAATAACAAGAACATAAACGAGAAGAATGAGAACAGAAACAACAAAAACAACAACAATGAGGACAACGAGAACAAGAATAACAAGAATAACAACGAGAACAATAACTACGAGAACAACAACAACGAGAACAATAACGAGAACTACAGCAACAAGAACAACGTGAACTACGACAACGAGAACAGTGACAATGAGAACAACGAGAACAACAAGAAAAACGAGAACAATAATAACGAGAACAGCAACAGCAACAAAGAGAACAACAGAACAACAGCAACAACGAGAACAGCAACAACGAGAACAACAAAAACAAGAACGAAAACGACATGAGAACAACGAGAACACAAAAACAAGAACGACGAGAACAAGAAAAAACGAGAAGAATGAAACCACGAGAAGGTGAACAACGAGAGAACGAGAAGAACGACATCCAGAAGAACGACAGCGAGAAGAAACGACGACAACGAGGAGAAGAACGACGACAACGAGAAGAAGAACAACGACAACGAGAACACGAGAAGACACGACAACGAGAAGAACAAGAATGACAACGAGAACAACAACGACGACAACGAAAAGAACGACAAAGACAACGAGAAGAAGAGTAACGACGACAACGATGACAACGAGAAGAAGAATAACGACGACAAACGCGAACAACAACGACGACAATGAGAAGAATACAACAACGAGAAGAACAGCGACGACGAGAACGAGAACAACAGCAAGAACAGAAACAACAACGAGAACAACGGGAACGACAAAAAGAACGAAAACGACGAGAACAACAACAACAACGAGAACAAGAAAACAATAACGAGAACAACAATCAGAACAAGAACAACAACGAGAACAAAACAAGAACAAGAACAACGAAAACAAGAACAACAACAACGAAAACAAGAAGAAAACAACAGCAATGAGAACAACGACAACGAGAAGAACAACGACAACGGGGAGAAAAACGATAACAAGAACAACAACGAGAACAACTAAAACGAGAACAACAACGAGAACAACAGTGAGAGCAACAACAAGAACGAGAACAACAACAAGAAAACAAAACAGCAACGAGAACAACCAGAAAACCAATGGGAACAAGAACAACAACGAGAACAAGAACAACAACGAGAACAACGATGACAACGAAAAGAACACAACAAGAACAACGACGACGAGAACAAAAACAACAACGTGAACAACGAGAACAACGAGAACAAGAACAACGAGAACAACGACAACGAGAAGAACATCGACAACGAGAAGAAACGACTACAACGAAAAGAACAAGAATGACGACGACGAGAACAACGACGACAACGAGAAGAACAACAACGAAAACAAGAACGACAACAACGTTAAGAACAATGACGGCAACGAGAACAACAACAACGACGACAAGAAGAAGAAGAATAACAACAACCACAACGAGAATAACAACGACAACGAGAAGGACGACGACAACGAGAACAACGTCAACGAGAAGTAGAACGACTACAACGAGAACAACGCGACGACAACGAGAAGAACAACGAAAATAATGAGAAGAACAATCACGACGACAAGAACAACAACGAAGACAACGAGAAGAACAACGGCGGCGACGAGAACAACGAGAACAGCAATGAGAACAACAACGAGAAGAACATCCAACAACAACGAGAAGAACATCAAACAACAACGACAACAACAACGACGACAACAACAACGACGACGAGAAGAAAACGACGAGAACAACAAAAACAACGAGAACAACAAAACGAGAACAGCATCAAAGAGAACAACAATGAGAGCAACAGCAAGAACAGGGGAACAACAACAACGAGAACAACCACCAGAACAACACGAGAACAAGAACACAGAACAAGAACAGCAACAAGAACAACAAAGAGAACAACGACGACAACGAGAAGAACATGTACGACAACGAGGAGAGGAACAACGACGCACGAGAACAACAACAAAAACAACGAGAAAAGCTACAAGAATGAGAGCAACAACGACAACGAGACTACAACAACCAGAACAACAACGAAACAACGAGAACAACAACGACGACGCAACGAAAGAAGAACGAAGACAACGAGAAGAAGAATAACAACAACGAGAAGAAGAAGAACGACGACAGCGAGAAGAACAACGACGACAACGAGAAGAATAACAACGAGAAAAAGAATAACGACGACAACCAGAAGAATAACGACGACGACAACGAGAGGAACAACGGCGACGACGAGAACAACCAGAACAAGAGGTCAAAATCAACGGGGACAACAACTAGAACAACAACGAGAACAACAAAGACGACGACAATGAAAAGAACAACGAAGACAACGAGAAGAAGAATAACGACGACAACCAGAAGAAGGACGACGACAGCGAGAAGAACAACGAGAACGACGATAACGAGAAGAACGACAACGAAAACGGAACAATAACAAAGAAACACCGAGAACAACGACGAGAACGAGAACAACGAGAACAACGAGAACGGAAGAACAAGGACGACAACGAGAAAAACGACGACAACGAGAAGAACCGACGACACGAGAAGAACAACGACGACAAGGAGAAGAACAACGATGACAACGAGAACAACAACAACAACGACAACGAGAACAACAACGAAGACAACGAGAACAACGAAGACAACGAGAGAAAAAAAATGGCGACGAGAAGAACGACGACGACAACGAGAAGAACGACATCTAGAACGACAAGTAGAAAAAACCTGACGACAACGAGAACAACGACGACAATAACGAGAAGAAGAACAACGAGACAAAGGGAATAAGGAAAACGACGACAAAGAGAACAACGACGACAACGAGAAGAATAACGGCGACGACGATAACAACGAGAACAACGAAAACAACGAGAACAACAACAACGAGAACAACAACGAGAACAACAACGAGAAACAACAACAAGAACAACAACGAGAACAACAACGAAGACAATGAGGAGAAGAACAATAACAAGAAGAACTACGACGACAATGAGAAGAACAACGACGACAACGAAAAGAACAATGACGACAACGTGACAAAGAACAATGACGACAACGTGACAAAGAACAACGACGACAAGAAGAAGAGGAACACAACGACAACAACGAAAAGAAAAACAACGATGACAACGAGAACAACAACGATGACAACGAGAACAACAACGAAGACAACGAAACATCAACGAAGACGACGAAGAACAACGACAACGAGAACAACAATGACGACAACAAGAACAACGACGACGACAGCGAGAAAAACAGACAACGAGAAGAACGACGACGACGAGAAGAACGACGACAACGAGAACAACAACGAAGACAACGAGAAGAAGAATGACAACGAGAAGAACAACGGCGACGACGAGAACAAAAACGAGAACAACGAAAACAAGGAGAACAAAAACGTTGACAACAGCAAGAACAACGAGAACAACGACAACAACAACAACAACGAGAACAACAACGAAAAGTACAGCAACAACGAAAACAAGAACGAAAATGACGAGAACAAGAACGACGACGACAACAACTAGAACAACAAGAAAACAACGAGAACAGCAACAACAAAACAACAGCAACGAGAACGAGAACGACAGCCAGAACAACAAGGAGAACATTAACAACAACAACGAGAACAACGACGACTACGAGAAGACGAACAACAACAACATGGAGGAGAACAACGACGACGAGAACAAGTACAACAACGAGAACAAGAACAACAACGAGAACAACAAGAACAACGAAAACAGCAAGAACAACGAGAACAACAACGACGAGAACAACGACGACGACAACGAGGAGAGCAACGCCGGCGACGAGAACAGGTGAGGGGGAGAACAGGAGGGAACTCGTGACGTAATGCGGGGAGGGGGGGAGGGGAGAAGAGAGGGAACTACGGACGTAGGGGGAAGGAGAAGAGAGGGAAGAAACTCCCGATGGGGGGCGGAAGAAGAGAGGGAGGAAACTCCGGACGTTGGGGGAGGAGGCGCGAGGGAGAAGAGAGGGAGAGAACTCCGGATGAGGGGTGGGCGGGAGACGAGAGGGAGGGTACTCCGGATGGTGAGGGAAAGAGAAGAAAGGGAAGGAACTCCGGACGTGGTGGGTTGGGGGGTGGAGAAGACAGGGAGGGAACTCCGGATGGGGGTGGGGGGCGGGAGAAGAGAGGGAAAGAACTCCGGAGGGTAGGTGAGAGCGAAGGAACTCCGGATTGGGGGGGGGGGGGGAGAACAGAGGGTGGGAACTCGGGACATATAGGAGGGAGAGAAGAGAGGGACTACGGACGTGGGGGGAGGGGGAGGGAGAAGAGAGGGAGGGAACTCCCCATGGGGGGCCGGAGAAGAGAGGGAGGGAACTCGGGACGTAGGGGGGCGGGAGAAGAGAGGGAACTCCGGAGGGAGGGGGCGCGCGGGAGAAGAGAGGGAGGGAACTTCGGATGATGGGGGGGGGGGGGCGGAAGAACAGAGGGAGAGAATTCAGGGGGGGGGGGCTGAAGAAGAGAGGGAAGGAGCTCCGTATGTGGGGGTGGGGGCGGGAGAAGAGAGGGAGGGAACTCCGAATGGTGGGGGGAGAACAGAGGGCGCGAACTTCGGATATGAGGGGGGGGGGGGGAGAGAGAGAGGGAGGGAACTCAGGACGTGGGGGGGTAGGGGGGCAAGAGAAGAGAGGGAGTAAACTCCAGATTGGGGGGGGGGAGAAGAGAGGGAGGGAAATCCAAATGGGGGGCGGTGGGAGAAGAGAGGGAGAGAACTCCGGACGTGGGGGGTGGGAGAAGAGATAGAGGGAAATCCGGACGTGGGGGGGGGGGGGTGAGGGCGGCGCAAGAAGAGGGAGGGAAATCCAGATGGGGGGCAGTGGGAGAAGAGAGGGAGAGAACTCCGGACGTGGGGGGGGGGGGGCGTGAAAAGAGAGGGAATCAGGACGGGGGGGGGGCGGGAAAAGAGAGGGATGGAACTTCGGACATGGGAGGGGGGAGAACTGAGTGAGGGAACTTTGGATGAGGGAGAGAAATGAGGGTAGGAAAGATGGCAATCTGGGTGGGGTGGGGGAAGCAGAGGTAAATCCTGGTAGGTTGGGGGCAAAGGAGGGAGGGAACTGCGGGTGGGGGGACGAAGGGAAGGAACTCGGGGTGGGGTGAAAAGAGGGAGTGAACTCCTGATGGTAGGAGACCAGAGGGTGGGATGTCCTAAGGGAGGAAAAGAGGGAGGGAGCTCGTGAAGAGAGGAAACAGAGGGAGGGACTCCAGAGTGGAGGGGCTCAAGAGGGAGGGAACTCCCAATGGGGGGAAAACAGACGGAGGAAACTGGGGGGGTGGAGAAAAGAAGGGAGCGAACTCTGGAGGGGGGAGAAATGAAGGAGGGAACTCTAGAGGGGGAGAACAGAGGGAGGGAACTCCGGAAGGGGGAGAACACAGGCGGGGTACTCAAGGGGGGGAGGGGGATGAACAGAGGGTGCGAACTCTGGAGGGGAGGGATAAATGAAGGAGGGAACTCCAGACTCGGGGGGGGGGGGGACTTCAGATGGGGGTGGGGTGGGGTGGAAGATCAGAGGGAGGGAACTCTGGATATATAGGGGGGCGCGAGAACGGAGAGAGGGAACTCTGGGTGGGGAAATGGAGGGAGGGAATTCTGAAGGGGGGAATAAATGAGGCAGGGAGCTTTAGGGGGGGGGGGGGTAAGAAGACAGAGGGATGGAACACCAGACGAGGGGGGAACAGAACAGAAGGAGGGAACTTAAGACAGGAGTGGGGGGGGGGGGGAACAGAGGGAGGAAACATCAGACAGGGAGGGAGAAAAGAGGGAAGGAACTCTGGAGAGAGAAAAACGAGGGGAGGGAACTCTGAAGGGGGAGAAATGAGAGAAGGAACTCCAGATGCAGGGGGGGGGGGGGGAACAGAGGGAAGAAATCAGGGAGGAGAAGAAAGGAGGGAAGGAACTCTGGGTTTGAGTGGGGAAAAGAAAGGGAGGGAACGCCGGATTGGGGTGGGGAGAACAGAGGGAGGGAACTCTGGAGGGGGGGGGGGGGGACAGTTCCTTTCCAAGGGGGAAGGAATTACAGGGCAAGGAGAGCAGTGGGAGCGAACTTAAGATTTGGAGAGGAAGTATCAGAGGAGAACGGAACCAGTGCCAGGGAACTCTCAGGAGGGGAGGGGAGGTTTGGTAGATGGACAAAATGTAAGGGAACAATGGGGTGGAATGGGGAAACAAGCGGAAGGGAACTTCAGGGCCGAGTGAGCAAGGGAAATAAGCTTCAGGACAAAGAGACGAGAGAAGGAAACTTCGATGGAACTTTTGGAAGGGTGGAAGGGAACCTAAAGGAACCTAAAGGAAGGTGGAGAGAGGGAGGGATACAAGTTGGAGAGAACTCTGGGTTAAGTGGAAGGGAGGTGTACAAGTAGGATGGAAAATAGGGAGAAACAATTTAGGGGGTGGGGGTGGGAGGAGACTCTTTGGGAGAGACAAACTGGATGAAACTATGGGTCGGGTGGAGTAAACAAGCGGATGGGAAGTTCAAAAAGAAACAGGGAAAGGAAACCTGAGGCAAGGAGACCAAGGGGAGGGAACATCAGAGGGATTTATTGGGGTAGAGAACAGAGGGAGGGAACTCAGGATGGGGGCAGACCAGAGGGAAGGAACTCCAGATGGGTGACGAACTGAGGAATGGAACTCCAGGTGGGGGGGGGGGGGTGAAAAGAAAGGAACTCCAAGGGGTAGAACAGAGGGAGAAACTCCAGAGGGAGTAGAACAAAAGGATGGAACTGCAGGGGGGGGGGGGGTTAGAACAGAGGTAGCGTACTCCAGGGGTGTAGAACAGAGGGAGGGAACCCTGGATGGGGGGAGAACAAAGGGAGGGAACTCCGGAGGGCGGTGGACGGGAACAGAGTTAATGAACTCAGGGGCTGGGTGAGGGGAACAGGGGGGGTGGAACTTGGGGGGGGGAGACAGGAGGACCTTGGGGGGGGGGAGACAGGGAGGACCTTCAGGGGGAGGGAGCAGAGGGAGGGAACTCCAGGTTAGGGGGTGGGGGCAGAGGGAGGGAACTCGGGGTGGGGTGGGGTGGAGAACAAAGGGAAGGAACTGTGGATGTGGGGTGGGGAACAGAGGGAAGGAACTCTAGAGAGGAGGAACAGTGAAAGGGAACTCTGGGTGGAGGGGTGGAGAACAGAGGGAGGGAACTCTGGGTGGGGGGAACAGTGGAAAGGAACTCCCCGTGGGGGGGGGGGGGAAACAGTGGGAGGGAACTCTGGGTGTGGTCAAAAGAGGAAGGGAACTCCAGGTGGGGGAAATAGAATGAGGGAACTCTGGGTGGGGTGAAACAGAAGAGGGGACCTCCGGTTGAGGGGGGGGGGGGGACTGAAGAAAGGGAGGGAACTCTGGGTGGGGGAACAGAGGGATACAAATAGATAGGAGCTTCAGGAAGTAACACAGAAAGGCAAACTATAACTTTGGAGTGGACACTTCGGAGAAGGAAGTGAATTCTGGGTGAGCAAAACAAAATGGAGGAACTCAGCGTGGAGGACACTATGGGAGAGAACTCTAGGTGGAGGTAATAAAGGAAGTAAAAGGCGGAGTACAAAATAGGAAGTGGACAAAGCTGGAAGGATTTTAAGGGGTGGGGGGGGGGGGGTGAGGAGAGGAACGAAAACAAGGGTTGTGTGTTGGGAGGAGGGATTTAGGAGGGAACCATAGGGTGGAAATTTTGGAAAGAACCAGGGGGGTATATGGGATATACGAGTACATGTAATTTTGAGGTGGAAAGAGGGGGCAAGTTGGAAGGAACTTCAAAGGAGAACCACAGGGAAGG
>JAPXFY010000015.1:74106385-74113885 GCA_030674185.1 Monoplex corrugatus
TGAGATATACATATCACTGGAAAGTGTACATTCTGCTGATTATTTTGGCACTTGAATAAAGCTTGTACTCAAAAAAAAATGTAGAAGTTATATATGTTTAAAGTCATTAAGTTGTATGATGGCCATTTTGAGAAAACGGCCCCTTAAGTTTTTGTGTGGTCTCCTACACATTTTCCTTAAAGTTCTTTATTTGATGGCTTTGACCAGTTTGTTTCTAATTTTCGCTGTCATTATCTGAAAGGTGCACCGAAGAGCTTTCTGTCAGTATATTACACGTGGGGGTACTTACAGGTTACGGTTCATAATAAGAGACAAAAATAGGTACTTTTGGTAGGAAGCTGCGTTCTTTCTGATGCGATCAGTGCACTAAAATACCATTTAAAATTGATAAGTACTATTTTTTCAAGAAAAACGTTTCTGTGGGGATAGATTATAGTCTGCAGAAATCAGTTTTGAGAAAAAGTCAAAACACCCCAGATAGACCCTCAGTCACCTTTTCAGCTCCTAGTGCTGTTCGACTGACTGCGAGTTAAGACTGATTTCGTGGTGGGAAGTCACAATTAGTCCCTCAGGACACACGCAGATTCACCACCAGTTGTAAACTGCTTTACCATAGTAATCATCATGAAGTGATGGCTGTGTGCATAATCTGTTCGTTGAATGGGCTCACTTGATGTCAGAACGTGCCCATGGATTGTAGGACGCCCAAATCTAACATGTTTGCTCAATGATGGTGGACCATTTACCATCATCATTACTATCATGTGACATGCCGCTTGGAGTTGGCGATCATGGCCCTCCATACGAATCTACCCCTTGTCGCAGCAAAGACATCTCCCAACCTCTCTGTCCTTGTCCACTGTGCAAGTCTGTTCAATCTTTTTTGTCTGAGTCTACCTGGTGCTCTTCCCCCAAATTTCCTGTTATGATCAGGTGCTCTAATTTGTCTAGCCTCATGAAATGTCCTATACATGTTGCTTGTCTTTTCCTAATACTCTTTACTAATGATCTTCTTGTGCCTGCCTCCTTCAAGACTGTTTCGTTTGGTTCTTTGATGTCCATGGAACTCTCAGCATTCTTATTAGAAACCACATTTCACCCTTTACAATGTGGAGTGGTTTTTTTTGTTGTCATTTGTCTTCTGTGAATTGTGACTTTCAGAGGTTTAGAAATTGTTTTCCCATAAACATCGGTTACCTGTTTCTTTACAGCGCTTCCCACTGCTGTTACGGAGGCTGTTGTGGTGTTTTGATGTTTTTTAAACTCTAGTACCCAGCGTTGTGGTAGTTCATACCATGTACTAACTGTGGCACCCATCACAATTCATGTATCAGACCACGGTACACGTTTTGCCTATTTCTGTTTTATCCCTAGGGTGCTCCACGTGTGATGGCAGTCTTAAATGGCGTATGCTAGACAACATGTGCAATTTGTGTAATAATTCATCAAGAAAATGTTTCATAAAACATGTTGCGTGATCTCCGCATATTGTTATTTCTGTTTTAGAGAGAGAAAGAAAGAGGACACAGACAGACAGAGAGACAGACAGAGAGACAGACAAGCAGAGGCAGATACAGAGACAGAGAAATAGAGAGAGAGAGAGAGAGAGAGAGAGAGAGAGAAAGAGAGATGGAGAGAGAGAGAGAGAGAGAGAGAGAGAGAGAGAGAATTCAGATCTCAGAATAGATTAATACTCAAGGAGAGCAGCATTTGGTCCCATTAGACCTGTCGTAGAGCTAGTCTTTGCGACTCTACACACGAACTATAAATATTTAAGACAAAGCACACACAAAACCACATAAATACAAGTAAATGGTGAAACAAGTTATAACATGAGTGTGTGCGTGTGTGTGTGTGTGTGTGTGTGTGTGTGTGTGTGTGTGTGTGTGTGTGTGTGTGTGTGTGTGTGTGTGTGTTTGAGAGAGAAAGAAAGAGAGAGAGAAGAGAGAAAGAGAGAAGAGAGAGAGGAGAGGAGAGAGGAAGAGAGAGAGAGACAGAGAGAGAGGCGGATGCAATAATTATACGTTGTCACTGACTACATCATACCCTGTTATGAAGGTCATTTCCTCTTCAGACACAGACAAGAGGGAGCAACCCACCAACAGCTACTCATTTTCCATGATTATGTTTGCCATGGGCATTGCTGGGTCTGATAATACACTAGTACATTACCACACTGCCTTTGACAGGCTGACCAAGAATTTTAGCAAGACCATGGCGTCAGACTTGCCTCAAACGTTGCTGTGTATTCAGCGGTAGTCCTGAGCTCCCTTCTGTATTGCTTTGAGAACTGGACTACCTACCAGCAATTCTTTTAAAAGCCTAAACGGTTCCGCCAAAAACTTATGCCAAAGATCTGCAACATCATGTAGCATGATCGAGTATCTAACGTTCATGTTCTGAATAAATGATGTTTGCCAACTATCATCATCATCAAGTGCCCTGCTGCATTGCGTTGGCGATCATGGCCCTCCATACGAATCTGTCCCTTGTTGCTGCTAGTACATCTCCCACCCTCTCTGTCCTCAGCCACTCTGCAAATCCGTCCAGTATTTTCTCCCTGGGTCTACCTGGTGCTCTCTTTTCCCTCCAGCTTTTCTGTTGTGACTAGGTATTCTAATTTCTATGTCTTTTCCTGATCGTTATTAATGTTTTTCTTGTGTCTGTCTTTTTTAAGACTGTCTCATTTGTGTTCTTTGCTGTCCATGGGACTCTCAACATTCTTCTTAGAAACCACATTTCAGTTGCCTCAATCTTATTCTGACTTCGCGTGTTTGCAAAGTATACAGGAACTAATATCATTGTAGAAGAAATGGGATTTGCAAATATATTTTCTGTGATTTCAGTTTGAATAAAAAGGACAGTGTTGATATTTTGGAAATGTTGGTATGTCAAAAAGATTTTAGGAAATGGTTGAGGAATTGTTGAAGTGAAAATGTGTCAACTGTGCAAAGATCAGACTTACTGAAAACGTAATCTTATTGGTGTAGATGAAAACATTTGATTTGGTAATTCTTCTAGGAAAGTATGTATTTATAAGTACAAACTCGGTGAAAATTACCGGAATATGGTTATTTTACAAGACACCACAACACAAAATATCGCTTAGAAGAATGCGATGCAAAAGTGACATGGAACTTGCACACCTTTAGACAAAAACGGTAGCCATATCTGCTACTTGTTACAGATGAAGTTTACTGTAATAGTTTATTTATGCATGCAATATGAATGTATGTCAACGTTTTCCCGCAAATGTGTTTTCTTATACTTTATATACTTTACGCTTTGGTGCTTATGACATTTCAGTCAAACATATCTGTTCAGTTCTGTTTTATGTCTGTCTGGATTTGTTAAATATATTTTTGTGTTAGAAATCTTTCTCCAAGGCTGAATCAATCTACTGGAGTTCAGTTTCAAAATGCTGATGTAATTTTACACATGTTAAAAGCCAAACCACTGTAAGCCCAATTTTTTTAAAGAAATGAAAAATGAAAACAACAAACAAACAAAACAAAAACAGAAAAAAATGTAAAGAAACGGAAAAAAAAATGTTAAGAAAAGAAAAAAAAAAAGAAAAGAAAAGAAAAAAAGGAAAAAAAAAAAAGAAAACAGGAAAAGAACACATTCAAAAGAAATGTCTCCATAGTTATTTTTAAGTTATTATTTTTAAATTACATGAAAGTATTCTCACTGCAATTTCCTGTCAGCAAAGTGGCGGTCACACAGACCTGGACCCTGACCACACCATGCACAACACAACACAGCACAACACAAACCCTGTATTCACTTCCAACTGCCAACGACATCAAACATGAAAGCCAGCCCAGCAGGCAATGCAAACAGAATAAATCAAGGAAGAGAACTGTAAAGTAATGCACTGACACCCGATTCCCGCTTGCCGATGAACTCCACAAAAACACGGCGAGTGTTTACCAGGGCGCCACTTAGAGGTCAGCAGGCCGGAGTGAATGGCTACCACTGTCAGGCTTTGAGTCTTTGAGGCTCGGTCCAATCCAATGATCGCCCCCTGTAAATTAATGGCTGCAAATACAGGGGACAGCACTCCCTTGGAATTAAGCAGAGATTTGCACGCCCTGAAAGTGAGGGTTTGTGGTGTTGACACGGGGCTGAGCTGTGTGTTTTTATCATTATGTTTTCACCTTGAGCTTTGCCGTGCTTCTTCATTGAGAGAGAGAGAGAGAGGGGGGGGGGGGTAAGAAGGGAAGGAGGGACAGAGACAGAGACAGAAAGAGACAGAGAGGGAAAGACAGAGAAAGTGGGTAGGAGTAAAGGAGTGGCAGTGAGAGGACAGGTAGGGGGCAGGAGGGAAGGAAAGACAGTGAGAGAAAGACAGAGATAGAGAGAGATAGAGAGAGAGAAAGACACAGAGAGAGAGAGGGCATGGGAATGGACAGAAGGACGGAAAGAGAGAGAGACAAGTAGACAAGCAGAGAATGGGGGGCAGAGAGAGTGGAGAGGAAGGGTGGGAGGGAGGGAGGGAGGGAGGGAGGGAGAGGAATGCAGAAGGGAAGGAGGAAAGTGTGAGAGAAAAAGATTGTGAGAGAGGACAGAGATTGAGACAGAGATACAGAGACAGAGACAGACAGAGAGAGAGAGGAGAGAGAGAGAGAGAGAGAGAGAGATGGAAAGAAAGAAAGAAAGAAAGAAAGTATGAATATAGGGAAGAAGGGAGAGAGAGAAAGAGAGAGAGAGATGGATAGATAGATAGATAGAGAGAGAGACAAACAGACAGACAGACAGACGGTGAGACAGACAAACAGACGGTGAGACAGACAGACAGACAGACAGACAGAAACACAACAGACAGGCAGACAGAGAAGTTCAACGTTTCGTCGAATCAGTAAAAAAAAACAAAAACGAATCGATGAACAGCTTCATACTCCGTTTGTCCATTAAAATAAACTGCACCATGTTTAGATAAGAGGATAATGCCTCACGCTTTAAAATAGAAGTCCCCATTCACCGATGTCTACCGTGAAACGTTGGTAAACGTACAACCCTTTCGATTCCCTCAGGCTATTGGTCTTGCCAGCATTCTTCTTTGTCAGCCATGACAAGCAAAAGCAAAACTTTAACCCTTCGACTCCCTCACCCTCTCTACCAGTGTCCGGCTTCCTTCCTGCAGGAAGCTGGTGGTGTGGTGATGGGAGTCGAAGGGTTAAATTCTTGCTGTTGGTGGTGGTGGGTAGAGTGTGGGAATCAAAGGAGTAAAAGTGAGTGAGAACAGCGTCTCTTGTCACAAGTGTCTATGGTACAACTTTGGGGCCTGTGTCTAATTTTTTTCCCCTGCTGTAAAAACGAATTGGACTTTTACATCGTTCACTGATTGCTGAGGTTGGAAATTGCTGATTCAACAGACACATATGAATGGCTAGGGAGGAGGAAGAAGGATAGAGAGGGATAAGGGAAGCGATAGGAGAAAGGAATAAGAGAGAGGGATAACAGAGGGATAAGGGAGAGGGATAGGAGAGAGGGATACGGGAGAGGGATAGGAGAGAGGGATAAGGGAGAGGGATAGGATATAGGGATAAGGGAGAGAGATATGGGAGAGGGATAAGGATAAGGGGAAAGGATAGGAGAGAGGGATAGCAGAGAGGGATAAGGGAGAAGGACAAGGGAGAGGGATAGGAGAGAGGATAAGGGAGAAGGATAAGGGAGAGGGATAGGAGAGAGGGATAGGAGAGAGGGATATGAGAGAGGGATAAGGGAGAAGGATAAGGGAGAAGGATAAGGGAGAGGGATAGGAGAAAGGGATAGAGATGGATAGGGGAGAGGGGTAGGAGAGAGGAAGATAGGAGAGAGGGAGAGGGTGGAGAGATTTTGAAGAAACGCTTGTGAAGGCAGAGACTGGATGGAGAGGGATAAGGGAGAGGGTGGAGGATGATTGAACAACAATTGTAGAAGAATAGGGTGGAGGGAGGGAAAAGAGTGATAGGGAGGAGGGAGATGGAATAGGGAGAGTGTGGAGGGTGATTGAAAAACCACTGTAAAGAGAGCGAGATAAGGGAGAGGGATAAGGGAGAGGGATAAGGGAGAGGGATAAACGAGAGAGAGATAAGGGAGAGGGATAAGGGAGAGGGATAAAAGAGAGAGATAAAGGAGAAGGATAAGGGAGAGGGATAAAAGAAAGGATAAGGGAGAAGGATAAGGGAGAAGGATAAGGGATAAGGGAGAGGGATAAAAGAGAGAGATAAGGGAGAAGGATAAGGGAGAAGGAAAAAGGGAGAGGGATAAAAGAGAGAGAGATAAGGGAGAAGGATAAGGGAGAAGGATAAGGGAGAGGGATAAGGAGAGGGATAAAAGAGAGAGAGATAAGGGAGAAGGATAAGGGAGAGAGATAAGGGAGGATAAGGGAGAAGGATAAGGGAGAGGGATAAGGGAGAGAGATAAGGGAGAGAGATAAGGGAGAGGGATAAAAGAGAGAGAGATAAGGGAGAAGGATAAGGGGAGAAGGATAAGGGAGAGGGATAAAAGGGAGAGAGATAAGGGAGAAGGGAGAAGGATAAGGGAGAGGGATAAAAGAGAGAGAGATAAGGGAGAAGGATAAGGGAGAGAGAGATAAGGGAGAGGGATAAAAGAGAGAGAGATAAGAGAGAAGGATAAGAGAGAGGGATAAGGGAGAGGGATAAGGGAAAGGGATAAGAGAGAAGGATAAGGGAGAGGGATACGGGAGAGAGGGATAAGGGAGAGGGATAAGGGAGAGGGATAAAGGGAGAGGGATAAGGGAGAGAGATAAGGGAGATGGATAAAAATGAGAGAGATAAGGGAGAGGGATAAGGGAGAGAGATAAGGGAGAGGGATACGGGAGAAGGATAAGGGAGACGGATAAGGGAGAGGGATAAGGGAGAGGGATAAAAGAGAAAGGATAAGGGAAAGGGATAAGGGAGAGGGATAAAAGAGAGAGAGATAAGGGAGAAGGATAAGGGAGAGGGATAAGGGAGAGAGATAAGGGAGAGAGATAAGGGAGAGGGATAAGGGAGAGGGATAAGGGAGAGGGATAAGGGAGAGAGATAAGGGAGAGGAATGAGAGAGAGGGATAAGGGGAAGGGATAAGGGAGAGGGAAAGGGATAAGAGAGAGGGATAGGGAGAGGGCTAAGTGAGAGGGATAAGGAGGGGGGTAAGGGAGAGGGATAAGGGAGAGGAATAAGCGGGGAAGATATAATGAAGGGGGGATAAGGGAGGATGTTAAGTGACAGGGATAAGCGAGAGGGATAAGGCAGAGTGATAAGTGAGGGGATAACGGTGGGGATAAGAGAGAGGGATAAGGGAGGGGGATAAGGGAGGGGATAAGGGAGAGGGTAAGAGAGGGGATAAGGGGGAAGGATAATGAAGGGGTATAAGGGAGAGAGATAAGTGAGAGCGATAAGGGAGAGGGATAAGAAAGGGATAAGGGAGAGGGATAAGGGAGAGGGATAAGGGAGAGGGATAAGGGAGAGGGATAAGGGAGAGGGATAAGGGAGAGGGATAAGGGAGAGGGA
>JAPXFY010000015.1:74118885-74121385 GCA_030674185.1 Monoplex corrugatus
TTTGTAAAGCGTCTGACCCAATGGTACATAGAAATGAATATTATTTTGTACTTTTTTCCTATCAACTTCTTTGATTTTGTGTGTTTTACATGTATGTAGTGCATCTGTTTTCATCACAGCAATATTGAGTTAACGTGCTTAATCTTTCCCTTGTTTCTTTTTCAATGCTTCTTGGCCGTTTTACTAAATTATATATGTTTATGTTATATGTGTAAAGGCGCAAAGACTAGCTGTAAGACATGTCCAACGGGACCTAACGCTACTATCCTTGAGTAATACAGCGTCTTGAAGATGATTTTTTTCCTTTTCTCCTTTCCTCTCTCCCTCCCTCCCTCTCTCCCTCTCCTTCTCTGTCTCTCTGTCTGTCTGCCTCTCTGTCTCTGTCTATCTCTGTCTCTGTCTATCTCTCTCTCTCGTCTCTCTCTCTCGCTCTCTCTCCTCGCCTCTCTCTCGCTCTCTCTCTCTCGCTCTCTCTCTGTGTCTCTCTGTCTCTCTTTCTGTCTCTCTCTGTCTCTGTCTCTGTCTCTGTCTCTCTCTCTCTCTCTCTCTCTCTCTCTCTCTCTCTCTCTCTCTAGCGATTGTAAATTTCACGTGGACAGCTCTTCCCTGCATTCATGCCACTGTGAAATGCCTGCAACAACTTCTAATTTGTCGAACTGTTAAAACAAATCAAGTGAGCTTTGTTTATGTTGACACACGTTGTGTGTGTTGTGTGTGTGTGTGTGTGTGTGTGTGTGTGTGTGTGTGTGTGTGTGTGTGTGTGTGTGTGTATGTGTGTGTATGTGTGTGTGTGTCTTTGCGTGTGTGTGTGAGTGTGTGTGTGTGTGTGTGTGTTGTGTGTGTGAGTGTGTTTGTGTACATTTACGCGTCTGTGTTTGTGTGCGACTATGTATAGATAAATGCATGTCTGTATGAGTGTGTTTGTGTATGTGTGTACATGTGATGTGTATATGTGTATATGTTGTGTGTGTATGTATGTGTGTGAGTGAGCATGTGTGTGTGCGCGCGTGTGTACGTACGTGCATGTGTGTGCAAACAATATGTCAATAAATAATTGTCTGGTATTTACGGAAAACGCTTTTATTTCAATCAGTCCGAAGTGTGAGTGAATAGAAAGTCTTGAATACACAGATCGAGGTGGGTATGACCTTTCCGTTGATTACAGTAACACACACACACACACACACACACACACACACACACACACACACACACACACACACACACACACACACACACACATGTTCACCCCCCCCTTCACACACACACACACAATACGCACACACACACACACACACACACACCGCACACACAAACACACAGACACACACACACACACACAACACACACACACACACACACACACACACACACACACACACACACACACACACAACATGAAACTGTCTGTGCAGGGATATGACTGCTGTTGATCAGTGAGGTTTTGTCAAACGAGATTCACTTATACATTATCACTGTAAGTTTAGAAATAGCCAGGAGAATCGGCCAAGCCTAAACAGCATTCAAGAAGATAAAAACATTCTTACCAACAAACGCCTATCAGTTAACATCAGGAAGAGAGTTCTTGAATGTTATATAGAGCCAATAATGTTATACGGTTGTGAGGCGTGGACAGTCAACAAGCAAAGCCAGAACAAGATTGAGGCATCCGAGATGTGGTTTCTTAGAAGAATGTTGAGAGTTCTATGGACACAAGAAAACAAAGAGACAGTCTTGATGGAGGCAAAGACAAGATCTTGATAAGGAAGATTAGGATTGATTGATTTGGTTCAGTTTTACGTCGCCACCACTCAGGTGATATAGCCGACGGGGATAACCATCCAGGGAAGTGGGAGAATGAGACCTATCTAATCATATAGTGACCACCAGAACAACAATGATGTTAAGATGGAGCAGTGAAAGGCAGTTTTAATATAGCGCACCCCGAGATTCGAACCGCAACCATTAGCATGTGAATCCGACGCTCAAACCAATGAGCTACTGGAGCTCACAGGAAGATTAGGAAAAGACAGGCAACATTTATAGGCCATTTTATGAGGAGAGGGGAATTAGAGCACCAGGTCACTGCGGGAAAGCTGGAAGGAAAAGAGCACCAGGTAGACCCAGGGAGAAAATATTCGACGGACTTGCATGGTGGCTGAGGATAGAGAGGGTGGAAGATGTAATTGCGACAACAAGGGATAGATAAATATGGAGCGACATGATCGCCAACGCCATGCGGCAGGACACTTGGTGATGATGATGATGATAAATATAGAGTTATATTCTCCATAGACACTGAGATGTGGATCACGGAGATGCCGCTGGGTAATCAGAATACTATCGGTTAGAAAGAAGCGGAGCGTGTGTGTACGAGGTCAATACACTTGTATTACTCCAACACCGAGTTGAACCCTAAGGGAAATAACCCTTCGACTGTTTTGTGACAAAGTGTCTGCATGTGGTCTCCAGCTCAGCCAGCTGTGAATGGCTACCTGAC
>JAPXFY010000015.1:74128885-74131385 GCA_030674185.1 Monoplex corrugatus
AAATTAACCCAGCTCCCAATGTCAAGATTGTGCAAGCAGACATATGAGATGTTACTGAATCAGTTAGATTCGGGGAAACAAAACTGGGCATATTTCGTTAAGGAAATGTTAACTAAACATGGATTTGGTAGGGGAGCGATTGGTTATGAACAAGGATTTATTTCAGAATTTAGGGATAAACTAGTTGATTCGTACAAACAAAACTGGCATGCTCAAATGGAAGAATCTGAGAAATATGATTGGTTCCTTTCCTTTAAAAGTATATTTCAAACCGAAAAATATATAAAGGCCGTAACAAATAAATGGCACAGAAGCAATCTTGTTCGTTTTAGACTAAGAGCCCTAGGGTAAATGCAACAACAAGATGGTTTTACTCAAATTCATCCGCACACAGTATTTGTCCCATGTGTGATGCAGAGGCAGAAGATGAAATGCGTTTTGTGTTTGTTTGCAGGTCGTATGAAAGTATACGACAAAAATGCATAATCTTTGATGAGGACATTTCAAGTTAAAGGGTCATTACCAGAATACTCATGACTGAAGATGAAAAATATCAAAAATCCCTCGCTAAATTTATCGCCCTTGCTTGGGAAAGTCGGAGAAAGAAAACAACACAGCAATAAATTAATGTAAGTTTATCTCCAGTGAAGATATCTCTTTGTTCCTCTTACTTATATGACTAATTACGTCGGGTGGTCAACTGTTTCTTCAACTTTTTGTTCAACATTTTGTTTAACTTTTTTCCTTCAATTTTTTTTTTGTTCATTAGGAAAAAAAATTAAATGGATGTAATGTCAGACATGACTGTATATATAAATCTTTATTTCGCGAAAACGTCACCGTAAAATTTAATGACTGTTTTATGCTCCTTGCCACAAGAACAAAAACGTCAATGGCAATAAACCATTTTCAGTTTCAGTTTCCTTCTCTCGCTTGCTTCTGTTTCTATATGTTTGTCTGCCTGCTGCTCACTCTCTCCTCTCCTCTGTCTCTAATTGAATGTTGTTGTGGGGTCGTAGTGGCAGTTCTATAACAGAAGACATGATGGTGTATGAACAGTGTCTGTGACAGGACAGGCTGCAATATATCTCTATACCTCCTCTCCTCTTTTCCGCTCTCTCTCTGTCTGTCTGTCTGTCCGTCTGTCTGTCTTTTTCTCTATCTCTCTGTCTCTCTTTCTGTCTCTCTGTCTCTCTTTCTTTCTTCCCCTCTCTGTCTGTCTGTCTCTCTTTCTCTCTACCCTGCTCTGTCCTCGATGTATGCAAGTTGAAGAAGATGATATATCTTTTGTCCTGTGTCCAGCTTTAGATAAAATCAGTTCAAGATTTATCCCTCAAAAGTGTTATAGATGCCCAAATATGTTTAAATTAAACTGTGTCTCTTAAAATGTGTTCAATTTGTTTCGATTTTGTTAAGAATTTGGTTTGTTCCTGCTTAATGCAGATCAAAATCAGGGAAATTGCTTTATCGCAATTTAAGTTTACTTTGTTTTTGCCTGTTAATCTTATACAATATGTTATCTGATTATTTCATTCTGCTTAGAAGCACCCCTTCTGCAGGGGCTATGGCCTTTTTTTAATGCAATTGTGAAGTCTGAAGAAATCTGAAGTTTCTCTCTCTCTCTTTCTGTCTGTCTCTATCTCTGTCTGTATCTGTCTCTCTTTGTCTCTCTGCCTCTCTCTCTCTCTCTCTTTCTGCCCCTTCTCTCTCACTTTGTGTTTGTCTCTATATGTATTTTTGTTATTTCTCTCTTTAAGACATGACAAATTACCGAAAAATTGATTGCTCTTAAAAAATGTTCGTGTATTCTATGGCACAATGTGTCACCTCCCAGCTGTCAGTCCTTGAACACACGACGATTGCTCTGTGTTGGCGATGTGTTTTAAACAGAAGATGCATGGAGAAGGGGGGCTGACTGGTTCAGATGTTAGCCAGCCAATAAGTAAACTCGAGATTCCAGGGTTCGTTTCTAGTCCAGGCCTTAATTTTTCTCCTCAGTTTGACCGGAAAATCGAACTGAATGTCTACTCCTTTTGGAAAGAGACGAACACGAGTCGGACTTCCGTGTTATCTGGCCTGCGCATGCTAAAGATCCCAAGGCAGTTGAACATCGTGAAGAGCAGGGCTTTCGTCTGGCTGCCCTGGTACAAAACATTGAGGGGATAGGTTGATTTCTCAGGTACCTCCTCTTGAAGGCCAATTAGCTTTCTTGCCTTTCACAGAATCAGATGCCCAGAGCAGCCCATGAAAGAAAAAGGAAAGGAGACAAAAGGAAACAAAGGGAAGAGTCCACTATAAATACAGCCCAAAGACGACAGAGAGAGAGAAGAGAGAGAGAGAGAGAGAGAGAGAGAGAGAGAAGAAGAAGACAGACAGAAGACAGAAGACAGAGCAGACAGAGAGACAAGAAGAGACAGAGAGACAGAGACAGAGAGAGAAATGCAATGAATAGTAGGCCAAAATGCATGCACCATCTTTGTCCATCTAAGGTACATTAAAA
>JAPXFY010000015.1:74136385-74138885 GCA_030674185.1 Monoplex corrugatus
TGTGTGTGTGTGTGTGTGTGTGTGTGGTGTGTTTTGTGTGTTTGTGAGAGTGTATATTTGTGTGTGTGTGTGTGTGAGTGTGTAAGTGAGTGTGTGTGTGTGTGTATGTGTGTGTGTATGTGTGTGTGTGCGTGCATGCGTGTGTGTGTGTGCGTGTGTGTGCGTGTGTGTGTGTGTGTGGTGTTATACGATCACCCTGACAAAGCTAACTAAAAAGCCAGCATAGGTACTGGCATACTATTGTCTACATACACGTTGTACTCATCAGTCATTGATCTCCAACTACTGTAGATGTTTTTCTGTCAGACAACACCAGGCTTGTGTAGCCTATACCTGTCAGCCTCCCGAAAGGCAAAGAAGCTGTGAATCGACCGCTACTGACAGCCACCATCAACACTGTAGTCCTCGTCGAACATATGATACTGTTTGTTATGCACACTGTATACTAGTGTAAAAATGAAATTTTGTGAGAACTAATGAAAATGTTTTTGAATAAATAACTACATTCAAGATGTCTTGTTGCTGCTATTGTTTAATTTAAAGCACAGCAGACTGCGTAGAGCCATAGCAGGGCTATAACCGCTTCAAAACGTTACAAAACTTCAACAGGGAAAAAAAAAGAACAGAAAATATACTACACATATCAGTGTATTCGCGCACATAATCTAAGAACATGCTCCCCGGTGTTGATCACTCTGTCCAATTTATCGCACAGGGGATTAAAAAAACACACACCTGAGCGGAAATTTAAGCGTACCTAAGATCACTCAAACATAATTATATAAAAACAGGCCTAAACTACATAAAATTCCTTCCGCATATCTCACATCCTTTGAGCCAAAAATGCACTTAATACATGTACCCAATTATCAATCCTAAGGAAAGTACGTCAGACTTTACCGAACACATACAGGTGAATGCAACATTAGGGCAGAAAATGATAGAAAGATGACAGAAAGCAAAGGAACAAGGCAGAAACAAAGAGAAGACAGAAGAGAGGAACTTTCTTGCAAGAATTTCCAGAAGATGGGAATACTGTTTATACTGAAAGAACCCCCTGACATCCCCACGGGGGTCACACAGTCTGATAGAAGGGTATAATGCCAAAGTGTATCTGAATTTAGCACGGTGGTCCGTTAAGTGGCATCATTACAAGTCTTGTTCTGACTTCGCCAGCAAGCAAGCAAAGTCAAAACAAGATTAGAGACATCTAAAATGTGGTTTCTAAGAAGAATGTTAAGAATTCCATGTACAGCAAAGAAAACCAACGAGACAGTCCTGAAAGAAACTAACGCGACAACATCATTATCGGAGAAGATTAGGAAAAGACAAACATCATTTATAGCATATTTCATGAGGCGAGAGAAATTTGAATACCCAGTCCCAACAGGAAAGCTGGGGATGGGTGGGTGGAGAGTATCAGATAGACCCAGGGAAAAAAAAGTTTTTCAGAGTGGATGGAGACAAAAAGGGTAGGAGATATTCAAGTAATGACAAAACAGATTCGTATGGAAGGCCATGATCGTCAATGCCAAGCGGCAAGGCACATGATGTGGGTGCTGCTGCTGCTGCTGCTGCTGCTGCTGATGATGATGATGATTGATTACAAGTGTATTATTCTTTGGGTTACATAAAGTTCTTTCTCTTTGTTCTTTACGAGATCAATTATTTTTCCACATGTGTTATACCAGACAATGCATGTGTCTACTAACAATTGCATTACTGTCTGTTATTAATTCATCAACTGGCAAAATGGTACTATCTTTATCATTGATCTTTTACTGATGTATTTACCTCGGCATATGTGAAACCACTAAGTTTGTGTAATGACTGATAGAACGGCAACAGTACAGTTGTACCTGTTTGAGTGGCTCACCGTCCCTAACCGTTTTGTAACTATCAGCATAGTCCACGTCGACAATCTTCATCGCATGCATGGCTGCATGGCGTTGGCGATCATGGCCTTCCACACGAATCTATCCCTTGTCGCCACAAGCACATCTCCCACCCTCTCTGTCCTCAGCCACTCTGCAAGTCCCTCCAACATTTTCTCCCTATGTCTGCCTGTTGCTCTCTTTCCCTCCTAGCTTTCCTATGGGACTAGGTGCTCTAATTTTTCTTGTCTCATAATATGTCCCGTAAATGTTCCTTGTCTTTTCATTCAATACAACGACAGGAGTGCATTTGCCAACTGGGCTTTGTCAAAGCGCAAGATCACAAACAAACAAGCAAACACTAGATTCAAAATTAGGAGAAAAAGACTTCCTTGTTGTTCCGTCCAGTGCGAGAAAATGACTTAATAGTTACTCTCTCTCTCTCTCTCTCTCTCTCTCTCCTCTCTCTCTCTCTCTCTCTCTCTCTCTCTCTCTCTCTCTCTCTCTCCCTCTCTCTCTCATTCTGTCTGTGTGTGTCTTTCTGTGTCTGTTTCTCTGTCTCTGTCTGTCTGCTGTCTCTCTGTCTCTCTGTTTCTCTGTGCATCTCTGTCTGTCTCTGTCTGTCC
>JAPXFY010000015.1:74146385-74148885 GCA_030674185.1 Monoplex corrugatus
GAAATAAATCAAGAAATAAATAAAAAAAATAATGAATAATATATAAAAGAAACAAACAAAAACAACAACAGCACAACAAATGAATAAATAAATAAAATAACATGAAATAAAATGAAATGAAATAAGATAAAAAAAATTTAAAAAGCCCGAGGTAAGTGACAACAATGCCGACATAACAGATACCATACTCGTGTCGTTTATAGGTCTGTGATGTCACTGTGTCTTCTAGATAAACCTAACGTATGTGTACAAGAAACATTGTACACGAAAAAACACGTAAAACGAACCAACTAAAATAAGAATGGACTGAATTGGCAGAAAGTAAATCTGAAAGAGTGATCAAACTACCTGAACAAACAGGATTCGTTTCCAACCGTATCATCAAATAAACTGATGACCCGGTCACCAAGAATCACTCTGAATGGGGAAAACTCACAGTCACACAGAATGGAAGCACTATACATAAAGACAGTACCTCCACTTACCGTTGGAAGTAGAGGCAGTCAACCTCCAGTTAGCCGATGGAAGTAGATGCAGTCACGCAAGCCCTAACACGGTCCGCTTCAAAACCAAACATGAACATCCGTGTTCAAGCCATTAGTCATCATGAAAGCACACAAATAGAACCAGGACGTGTCTTTAACCTAACAAGACAAGATAGTCGCACTTTTTCGGCTTTTAGCTTCACTGATGGAAATGACAGAAAAATCTTGTCTTCATCTTCACTGTCTGCATCAGGTTACTATACTTTCAGTTTTAATTCCACTTTCTAAAATTAGCGTCTTCTTGGTCAGACTAAGTGTTGTATGTCCTGATGGTACAGATGCCAAGGGATGGATACAGTTCAAAACGATCATGGCATTACCTGTACCCTGGCGCATAAGTCCTGGATGCAACTTCTTAGGGAGAAGAGTGGCAGAATGGTTCAGACGTTCGCTTGCCAGTAACTAAACTCGAGGTTCCAAGGTTCGATCCCCGTAAAGGCCTGACTTTTCTCCTCGGTTTGACCGGAAATTCGAACTGAACGTCAAGTCCTTCGGAAGACAAAAAACGAGTCGGAACGTGTGCCTTCTGGCTGTGCACGCATAAGATCCCACGGCACTTGAAAATCTTGTCAAAGCAGACATTGCCCGGCTGTCCTTGCTATAAAACATTGGAGAGATAGGTTGATTTCCCAAGTCCCACCCCTTGAAGACCAATTAGCCTTCTTGCCTTTCTGAAGTCTTGGTTAAAAAAAATGAACATGAAAATGAATTCAAAGCGAGGGAGGGGAGATGGGCGCCACCCTCGTGGCGCTGGCCCCGGGAAAAGTTGAGGTCTTTCCCACCTATTCCCTTACGACCCCAGGTTATGGAACTATCTAGGTAGGACCTCTGGACCTGGCCAGCTCATGGGTTTATGTACAGTCTTAAGGCTTGTTCCGTGAATCATTCTGGATCTTCTCCATCACATGGCACCTGTGCATTCGTACATATGGAATTCATTCCGAGCGGAGAGATGTCATCTTGAGAAACTGAACTTGAAAATGAAAAGTAGGTCCTGGATGCGGCAAGAACTGTAGGTTCTATTTAGGGTTGTGTGGGTACTTCGTCAATTCTTGCCTCAACCTGTCATTAAAACAATTTACACTGTATTAGAGTGAAATGTAAGATGTTGCATTGAAGTGAAACGCAACTTGTATTGTAGTGATCAGATCTTTTGAAACAGCTACGTGGTTCAGAGTCGCGCGTAGAACTCAACACAAACATGCATGTCTCTGTAAAACCTTATCACACACAAACACCTATCTGTCCTTCTGGACTCTTTGAAATGAACACTCCTGCCTGATCCCTTCCTCTGACAGTTGGAGTTTTCGAACTACCCCCTTTCAAGCGAAAGAAACATGGCACCAGAGCATTCCCTCATTCTGCTGTAATATTATGGAACTCACCACTTCCGTTCAATCTATGCCATGCTGTTTGTTTAGGTCCCCATTAAAAAAGCTCATACCTTCAAAAGACAATTGTTAAACTCCACCTAAACTCTGCCTGTTTCATCATCTTTATCATATGCCCTGCCGCATGGCGTTGGCGGTCATGGCCTCTCCAATATGAATATATCTCTTGTCGCTGCAAGCAGCCTACCTCTCCTGTTTAGGTGTACATTTTATACGTGTATGAACGTACCCAACTCCATGTGAGTTTTGCTGTCAGTACATGGGCGTGTGTGAATGGGGGGGGGGGGGTTCGTGAGTGTTTGTACGTCCGTGCGTGCATGCGTGCGTGCTCGTGCGCCTGGGAGTGCGTGTGGGCGGGCAGCGGCAGGCGTGTAAAAACGTGTGTGTGTGTGTGTGTGTGTGTTGTGTGTGTGTGTGTGTGTGTTGTGTGTAATTGTGCGTGTGTGTGTGTGTATCTGTGTGTGTACGTGTGTGTGTGTGTGTGTGTGTGTGTGTGTGTGTGTGTGTGTGTGTGTTCGACATCAATGTGCTAATCAGTGAAGCGCCCTGTAGCCTGGGTAATTG
>JAPXFY010000015.1:74156385-74166385 GCA_030674185.1 Monoplex corrugatus
ACAAACAAAGTCAGAGCAAGATTGAGGCAGCCGAGATGTAGTTTCTAAGAAGAATGTTGAGAGTTCCAAGGACAGCAAAGAAAACAACGAGACAGTCTTGATGGAGGCAGGCACAAGTAGATCATTCATAAGGAAGATTAGGAAAAGACAGGCAACATTTATAGGCCATTTTATGAGGAAGGGGGATTTGGAGCCTGTCACAACGGGAGAGCTGGAGGGAAGGAGAGCACCGGGTAGACCCAGGGAGAAAATGCTGGACAGACTTAACTATAACTATAACTACAATATTTATATAGCGCAAAATCTTGATAAAATCAAATCTAAGCGCTGAAACACACACACACGCACGCACGCACACACACGCACGCACGCACGCACACACACGCACCCACGCACACACACACACACACACACACACACACACACACACACACACAACACACACACACACACGGCTATAAATGGGGAGAAAGAATAAAAACAATGGAAAATTATAGAGAGCATATTATATACAATTATATGTATATTGCAATGTGATTCCCCTCCGAGAGGAGACAGGCTGCAGAGGGGATTGAGTGAGGTCAGGATTTTATGCAGAGGAGAAAAGGTGAGTTTTGAGAGCGGACTTGAAGGAGACAAAAGTAGGTTGCTGACGGACTGAGAGAGGAAGTTTGTTCCAGGAGAGCGGACCAGAAACAGAGAAGGCTCGTGTCAGACTTGCAGAGTGGCTGGTGACGAGGAGGGTGAGGGAGATGCTAGGGGCAACGAGAGATAGAGACAGATGGAAGTCCATGATCGCCAACGCCATGCGGCAGGGCACCTGATGATGATGATGATGATGATGATGCTGTTGGTGAAATTTTTACTTAACCTCATTAGCATGCGTATGCATGGAATGAAAATGGTCTCACCTGTCTCCCTGTCGGCGTCACCGGGAACAGTGTTGGCCGCTGCACATGATGTCCTCACAAGTTGCCTCCAGCACTCTCGATCTTGGCTAAGTCTGACCACCTCCTGGAGTTTCTTGCCACTGATGTTTGTGATGTTTCTAGCAAGTGATGCAGGTGGCCGTCCTCTGTTTCTCTTTCCTTCCACTTTACCTTGGAGGACAGTGGACATCAAGTCTGTTCTGGACATCAAGTCTGTTCTGTGGTACAAACATTTAAATATGAAAATTTTCACACATGAAATGATGAAGATTAATTTTTCAACGTTTTTAGTGGTAGCAGGCTATTCAGGCTTTTTGGTAAATAATTATTACAACAGCTTGTACCCAGTGATAGCAGACCATTAAGGCGTTTGGATAAATTGTTCCATTAGGTTGTACCAAAATATACAAAACTGGATTTATAAAGATCCAGTCTTGTTTTAGGCCATACCAAAGTGAAAAAGGTGAAACGTTTAATTATGAAAATTACCATACATGTAATGATTTAGATTAATTTCAAACATTTTTGTATTGATAGTAGATCAGGCTTTTCGGGAAATTATTTCAACAGGCTGTACATTAATATACTAGACTGGATTTAAACAGATCCAGTCTTGTTTTAGACAACATCAAAGTGCCTGTCTAAAGTTTGTTTCATGTTTCTCTTCGCAGGAGATATTTTGTTCCAGATATGAAGGAGCTTCATTATTGATATAATTATGCATTTAGATGGACTTTGTATGTTTGAGATGATTAGACAACGAAAGAGGGACCAGCAACATACCTTGCTGTCTGTAGATTTTCAGAGCAAGCTGCCACACAGATTCAGTTTTCTTGTATGGCGTTGTGTACAGTTGTCCAACATATCTGAAGCACGAGTTACTTTAGACATGATACGGGCATAAAGGAGCGTGTGACAAGCTTCAAGACTTTGAAATACGTCGCTGATGAGCTCCTAATAAATATAGAAAAAGACACAGAATTAACAAGCCGACGAAGAAGAGTCAGACCGACCGAATGACAGACAGACAGACAGACAGACAGACATACAGACAGACAGACAGACACACTTACTGCTCTGTCCACCGAACAGAGAGGCGACAGACACACATTCAGACAAACAGACAGACACAAACCAAATTCGGTTATTCTCCCATCTGCGTTTTTCATCGGCAGGAGAAGACAACCCCACTGCTAATAAAGCCCCGTGTTGTCCCTCTTTGTTCACCAGCCAGAGGTTGTCGTCCACCTCGCATGGAGAGCTTTGTGGACGTAGCACAATAGTTCATCAGTCCATCCCTCCACGTGCCTGGCTCATCCACATCCTGTTTTTACCAGCATTCTCCCTGACTGTTTTGGCTCTGACATATGTAAAAGTTATTTAGGACTGGTGTCTGTATTATCAAGTTTCGTCTGTACGTGTTTGTGTGCCTGTGTATGTGTGGTGGGGTTAATTCCTAGAAAGAAAGAAAGAGAGAGAAAGAGACACAGAGAGAGAGATAGGGAGAGGGAGGGAGAGAAAGAGAAAGAAAAAGAAAGAGAGCTAGAGAGAGAGAGAGCGAGCTAGAGAGAGATAGAGGGGGGAGGGAGAGGGAAAGGGAGAGAAAGAGAGAGAAAGAGAGACAGAGAGACAGAGAGAGCTAGAGAGAGAGAGAGAGAGAGACAGACAGAGAGACAGAGAGACAGAGAGAGAGCTAGAGAGAGAGAGAGAGAGAGAATGAGAATGAGAAAAAGAAAGAAAGAGAGAGAGAGAGAGAGACAGACAGAGACAGAGACAGAGACAGAGAGGGACCGAGAGAGACAGAGAGAGACAGAAAGACAGACAAGCAGACAAGCACACAGAGACAGAGACAGAGAGGGAGGAAGGGTAGAAGGAGGGAGAAAAAGAACAAATGGATGTATTATTCAGTACAACCAGCGTATTATCCCAAAAGGGGAGAAAAAACAACAACATGGAGATTGCATTAATGTATGATATGAAACACCATACTGGAATTTATTTTACGTTATCATTAAGTAGATATGAACAAGGGAATATCAATATGGACCATGATCATATCATTAACCTCATCAAAATAATATGAAGACATTTGCTCATTAATTACATTTGTGACCTCCCACCACATAATCAGTCTTAACTAGCATTTTGGGTATTTTGTGATATACATATCACTGGAAAGTGTACATTCTGCTGATTATTTTGTTACTTGAATAAAGCTTGTACTCAAAAACATGTAGAAGTTATATATGTTTAAAGTCATTAAGTTGTATGACGGCCATTTTGAGAAAACGGCCTCTAAAGTATTTTGTGTGCTCTCCTACACATTTTCCTTAAATTTCTTATTTGGTGGCTTTGACCCAGTTTGTTTCTAATTTTAGCTGTCATTATCTGAAAGGTGCACCAAAGAGATTTCCGTCAGTATATTACATGTGTGGGCACTGTGCAGGTTACGATTTATAATAAGAGACAAAAATAGGTACTTTTGGTAGGAAACTGCGTTCTTTCTGCTGTGATCAGTGCATTAAAATACCATTTTGAATTGATTAATAATATTTTTTCAAGAAAACAAATTCTGTGGGGGATAGATTATAGTCTACAGAAACCAATTTTGAGAAAAAGTCAAAACACCCCAGATAGACCCTCAGTCACCTTTTCAGCTGACTGCGAGTTAAGACTGATTTCGTGGTGGGAGGTCTCATTTCTTTTACATATTTTGGATCACTGCTTTGTTAGGTCTCCAAGACACACCACATTCAAGTTTATTCAATCATTGTCCCAGTACCAGACGACCACTGAAGTTAACAATATCCAGTTGCTGTCAGGCCACTCGCTACAGAAATCTCTTCTTGTAGCTTTTTTCCCTGTCACATGCTGTGTACAGATGTTCATATGCCAGTTTCCCATTATATCCTGTGTGCAAATGTCTATGTATCATTTTCCCATCATACCCTGCGTGCAAATGTTTTTTTTTGTACCATATTCCTGTCATATCCTGAAAGCAGATGTTCATGTTCCAATTTCCCATCATGTCCTGCTTGAAGATGTCCATGTATCATTTTCTCATCAAATTATGAGTGTAGATGTTCATATACCAATTTCTCATCATATCCTGTGTGCAGGTGTTTATGTACCATTTTCCCATCATATCCTGAGTACAGATGTTCATATACGATTGTTCCATCATATCCTGTATGTAGATGTTCATATACCATTTTCCTGTCATATCCCGAGTGTAGATGTTCATTTGCCATTGTCCCATCATATCCTGTGTGCAGATGTTCATGTACTATTTTTCCATAATACCTTGAGTGTAGATGTTCATATGCCGATTTTTTCAGCACATACTGTTCGTGTTTTTTAAACATTTTCCCCCTTGCATCATATTTACAGAAGTTCATGTAACAATTTCCCATCATACCATGTGTGCAGATGTTTATGTATCAATTTCGCATTATATCCTGTGTGCATGTGTTTATGTACCAATTTCCCATCATATCATTTGTGCAGGTACCAGAAAAACACGAAAATAGACTCAGAACGCGTATTTGATACAACAATTGTATTAAATGAGCGTTTTGGTTCTATTTTTTTTCTGGTTCCTGTTTTCTTGAATGCGGGCAGTCGCAATTTGTTTTGGATTCTGTATAACCAATTTCCCATTATATCCTGTGTGTAGATATTTATGTACCATTTCCCCATCATAATATCCTGTATGCAGGTGTTCATATACCATTTTCACATCGTATCCTGTGTGTTAGATGTTCATGTGCAAATTTCAAATCAATTCAGCTCAATTATAGTATTCATAAGCACCAAATCTTGACAATCCAAATCAAAGCGCACTCACGCACTAGGCATACGCAAACATTCGACAAAGACCAATTTGCAATATCTAAAACACAGACTAATTTGATTGTTGGGAGAAAGAGGTGGGTTTTTAAATTGGATTTAAAAGCAAAAAGAGTAGGAGTTACTCGAAGACAAAACGGAAGTCTATTCCAGGCTGACGGTCCTGAGACTGCAAAATAACACTTGGCCAACACTTGATACCAAAGGAAAAGGAAATACCAAAGAAAATAAGAGGGAAGCAGGGAGAATTTTAAATATCTACTAAGTAACATAACTCTTGAGAGTCACGGAGTTATCTCCCATGTAGAATTTCTCAAACCCAACACAGTTTGCGCTACCCATTCAGCTAGCATAGACGCAACCACAAAGCATAAATTGGTAAGCTCAGAACATTCCTTAAAAAAGGAATGCCCAAGTTACCCATATACCCTGCAACTACGCTACATACAACACTTGATAGTTTAAATCTAGGGACATGAAGGGAAAGAGTGTCTGAAGCTGAGCGCAAGGTGCGAGTTGGCGTATGAATATTAATGTTGCCACAAAAACATGACGGAGCAGACTGGTGAATATATTTGTAACAGAAATCCTGTGTGTAGGTGTCCATGTATCATTTTTCCATCATATCATAAGTGCAAACGTTCCATGTACCAATATTCCGTGTGTCGATGTCTATCATTTCCCATTATAATGCCTGTGTGTAGATGTTTGTCTATCATTTCCCATCATAATGCCTGTGTGTAGATGTTTGTCTATCATTTCCCATCATAATGCCTGTGTGTAGATGTTTGTGTACCATTTCCCATCATAATGCCTGTGTGTAGATGTTTGTCTATCATTTCCCATCATAATGCCTGTGTGTAGATGTTTGTCTATCATTTCCCATCATAATGCCTGTGTGTAGATGTTTGTCTATCATTTCCCATCATAATGCCTGTGTGTAGATGTTCATGTACCAATTTCCCATCATACTACCTGTGTGTAGATGTTTGTGTACCATTTCCCATCATAATGCCTGTGTGTAGATGTTTGTGTACCATTTCCCATCATAATGCCTGTGTGTAGATGTTTGTGTACCATTTCCCATCATAATGCCTGTGTGTAGATGTTTGTGTACCATTTCCCATCATACTGCCTGTGTGTAGATGTTTGTGTACCATTTCCCATCATACTGCCTGTGTGTAGATGTTTGTGTACCATTTCCCATCATAATGCCTGTGTGTAGATGTTTGTGTACCATTTCCCATCATAATGCCTGTGTGTAGATGTTTGTGTACCATTTCCCATCATAATGCCTGTGTGTAGATGTTTGTGTACCATTTCCCATCATAATGCCTGTGTGTAGATGTTTGTGTACCATTTCCCATCATACTGCCTGTGTGTAGATGTTTGTGTACCATTTCCCATCATAATGACTGTGTGTAGATGTTTGTGTACCATTTCCCATCATGATGCCTGGGTGTAGATGTTCATGTACCAATTTCCCATTATATCCTGTGTGTAGGTGTCTATGTACCATTTCCCATCATAATGCCTGTGTGCATATGTTCGTGTGCTATTTCTGTATCATAATGCCTGTGTACATGTGTTTATGTGCCTGTTTTCCATCGTATCCTGTGTGTAGGTGTCTATGTACCATTTTCCCATCATATCTTGTGTGCATATGTTCATGTGCTAATTTCTCATCATATCTTGTGTGCATATGTTCATGTGCTAATTTCCCATCATATCCTGAGTGTAGAAGTTCATGTGCCAATTTCCCATCACATCCAGGGTGTAGAAGTTCATGTGCCAATTTCCCATCATATCCTGAGTGTAGAAGTTCATATGCCAATATCCCATCATACCTTGTGTGCATATGTTCATGTGCTAATTTCCCATCATATCCTGAGTGTAGAAGTTCATGTGCCAATTTCCCATCACATCCAGGGTGTAGAAGTTCATGTGCCAATTTCCCATCATATCCTGACTGTAGAAGTTCATGTGCCAATATCCCATCATATCTTGTGTGCATATGTTCATGTGCCAATTCCCCCATCACATTCTGTACAAGAACATTTTATAGGACATTTTATCAGGAAAGAGAAATTAGAGCACCTGGTCACAACGTGAAAGCTGGAGGGATGGAGAGCTCGAGGTAGACCCAGTGGGAAAATATAGGACAGACTTGCTGGGCCGCTGAAGACAGGGAGGGTGAGAGATGTACTTGCAGCGACAAGAGATGGATCGGTATGAAGGGCCATGATCGCTAACACAACGCGAAAGGGCATATGATGATGACGACGACGACGATATGATGATGATGATGATGATGATGATGATGATGATGATGATGATGATGATGATGATGATGATGATGATGATGATGATGATGATGATGATGATGATGATGATGACGACGATGTTGATGACTATTTGTGTGTGTGTGTGTTATTTCTACTGTCTTCCCATTGCATCACATTTGCAGATGTTCATGTGCCGGTTTCCTCATCCATATTTCTCTGTATAAATAGCCTTGCTAATATTTCTTTGTTGCAGGGGGGAAAAAAGTCCCTGTTGTCTCCCTTTGGTCAACAGCAGGGAGCGAAGTCAAATCCCAAATGTTGTGCATGCAACAGAGTAGTTCATCAGACCATCATCCGACGTAACGGGATAATTAAGGTGATGCGTAGTGTGATACTCCCCCTGTGTCGTCTGTCTTTAAACATACGTGACGTGAATTACGATTGATTGGTTGATGAGCTGAGGGGTGTGTGTGTGTGTGTGTGTGTGTGTTGTGTGTGTGTGTGTGTGTGTGTGTGTGTGTGTGTGTGTGTGTGTGTGTGTGTGTGTGTGTGTGTGTGTGTACGTGTGTGTGTGTGTGTGTGTGTGTGTGTGTGTGTGTGTGTGTGTGTGTGTGTGTGTGTGTGTTTGTGTGATGGTGTGTGTGTTGTTGTGTGTGTGTGCATGGATGGGTGGGGTAGGGGGGGTTGTGTGTATGTGTGTGTATGTGTGTGAAGGGAGAGGGGATTGTGTGTATATGTGTGTGTGTGTGTGTGTGTGTGTGTGTGTGTGTGTGTGTGTGTTGGTGTGTGTGTTTGTGTGTTTGTCTTTATGTTTCTGTGTGTGTGTGTGTTTGTGTGTTTGTCTTTATGTTTGTGTGCGTGAGTGTGTGTGTGTGTGTGTGTGTGTGTGTGTGTGTGTGTGTGTGTGTGTGTGTGTGTGTGGTGTGTGTGTGTTATGAGTGGAAAGGGGGTCGTGTGTGTGCGTGTGTGTGTGTGTGTGTGTGTGTGTGTGTGTGTGTGTGTGTGTGTGTGTGTGTGTGTGTGTTTCTCTCCCTGTCCCCCTCTCTCTGTCTCTGCCTGTCTGTCTGTCTGTCTCTCTCTCTCTCTAACCCTCTTTCTCTCTTTCCATGTGTGGTTGTGTGTGTGTGTGTGTGTGTGTGTGTGTGTGTGTTTGTGTGTGTGTGTGTGTGTGTGTGTGTGTGTGTGTGTGTGTGTGTGTGTGTGTGTTTGTGTATTTGTGTGCATGTCTATATGTGCGTGTGCGCACTTGTGTATGTGTCTTTCTATATGTATGAATAGATTTGAGATCGTTTAAACCAATCAGCATTTAAAGGATTTGTTTGTGTATATATATAACTATATATATATATATATATATATATATATATATATATATATATGTATATGTGTGTGTGTGTGTGTGTGTGTGTGTGTGTGTGTGTGTGTGTGTGTGTGTGTGTGTGTGTGTGTGTGAGTGTGTGTGTGTGTGTGTGTGTGTGTGTATTTAATTAAGTCACTTTATTAACGTTCGTGGCTTGTTTACCACTGTTTCATGATAATTCATCTGATTTGATCATAGCCGGAGATATTGAAGGAAAATCAATTCAGTAAAGTCCAATTATTATTGAGCATTACTGTATTGATCCATCTATGAAGGAATCGAATAGCGACACAGTGAGTGCGACTCTAGATCACTGCTGACAACAGCCAAGTCACACCAACAGACCCTTGACAGAGTCCAAACCAGACAATGTGGTGGTGGTCTTTGATTTAATGTCTATTCACTAAAGTGATTTTAGACCCAAAATAAAGGCGGGTGGTGGGGGGGGGGGGGGGGTGGTGGTGATAGAGGAGTGAAGAGGATATTTTAAAATTGTCAATTTTGGATTTGAGAAAAGATGATCAAGAAAACAACTGTTTCGAGGAAGGGAAGGTAAAACTAACAAATAACGTTACCATAATTAACGATGTAAACAAACTAACTAACAAACAAAATTAATAGATATCTAGAAGAAATGAATAAAAAATAAAACTAAGAATTGGTTAACCATAACAGTGAACAAGTGAAATATATTTTTAAAGGTAATATACGCTATAGGACTTTTTGACAGGCTAACAAAAAAAATCATATAGTAATGATGAAGAGGCACATATATGTCAGAAACTGTACTCAAAGATAGTATAGGAATATGTCGTTTTACCCTAACGCAAGAAAGAATATGTTTTATCTTCTTTCCACACAGACACACTATGTTCTTGGTGTATTTTGTTTTGAATGCATCTGTATATCATTGCGCCTGTCTTGTCTTCTTGTATTAAATACTATTCTTTTTTTTTATTTTTATTTTTTTTTAGTTCCTGTTTGCTTGATCGTCGCCATTCACACTTGTTTTGGATTTCGTCAAATCTCTGTTCAGAGCACCCCACATACACGACAAGTTATCACCAGGTGTTGTGGCAAGAGCAAGTCATCATCCCCCACCTTTGGTCTTGACATAACACAACAGACAGAACCATCAGATGAACTGGTGTTTCAGACTTGTACCATCACCCTGGTGCCTCTGTGAAGAAGCTGACCAGATAGCAAAATGTTCCCCTGGATTGTGAGAGCTACTGGTTGCTGAAGGAGGAGATTGGGCCGTCAAGTCTGCCAGATGTGATACAAAAGACGAATTACCTCGTCGTCGTCATCATCATCATCATCATCCTCATCATCCTCATCATCCTCATCATTATTATTATTATTATTATTACTATTGTTATTATTATAATTATTGATGTAATTATTATTATTATCATTATATTATTATTATTATTGTTATTATTGTTGTTATTATTATTATTGTTATTATCATTGTTATTGTTATTATTATACTAAACAAGTAACAGATAAAGTTAGGTCCTCCCGGTCATGTTGTCTTGCTGTTCCTCTGTCGTCATATTTTCCGTCCGTCTCGT
>JAPXFY010000015.1:74171385-74176385 GCA_030674185.1 Monoplex corrugatus
TCTGTTCTCTTCTGTCTTTTCTCTTCTGTTCTCTTCTGTTCTGTTTCTTCTGTTCTCTTCTCTTCTGTTCTCTTTCTGTTCTCTTTCTGTCTTCTCTTCTCTTCTGTTCTCTTTCTGTTTCTCTTCTGTTCTCTTCTGTCTTCTTTCTGTTCTCTTCTGTTTTCTTCTTTCTGTTCTGTTCTCTTCTGTTCTCTTCTCTTCTGTTCTTTTCTCTTCTTTCTCTTCTGTTCTTTTCTGTTCCTTCTCTTCTGTTCTCTTCTGTTCTCTTCTGTTCTCTTCTGTTCTGTTCTCTTCTGTTCTCTTCTGTTCTCTTCTGTTCTGTTCTCTTCTTTCTTTCTCTTCTGTTCTCTTCTGTTCCCTTCTTTCTGTTCTCTTCTGTTCTCTTCTCTTCTGTTCTCTTCTGTTCTCTTCTGTTCTCTTCTGTTCTCTTCTGTTCTCTTCTCTTTCTGTTCTTTTCTGTTCTCTTCTCTTCTGTTCCTTCTCTTCTGTTCTTCTGTTCTTTCTCTTCTGTTCTCTTCTGTTCTCTTCTGTTCTTTCTGTTCTGTTCTCTTCTGTTCTCTTCTGTTCTCTTCTTCTCTTTCTGTTCTCTTCTGTTCTCTTCTGTTCTCTTCTGTTCTTTTCTCTTCTCTTCTTTTCTCTTCTTCTTTCTTCTCTGTTCTTCTTCGTTCCTTCTGTTCCTTCTTTCTCTTCTTTCTTTCTCTCTTCTCTCTGTTCTCTTCCTCGTCTTCTCTCCTCTCTTTCTCTCCTCTGCTCTGTCTCTTTCTCTTTCTTTTCTCTTCTGTCCTTCTCTCTTTCTCTCTTGTCTTTTCTTTCTCTTCTTTCTCTTCTGTCTTTCTCTCTTTTCTTTTCTCTGCGTCTCTTTCTTTTCTTCTCCTGCTCTCTCTCTTTCTTCTGCTCTTTCTTCTCTCTGTCTCTCTTTCTTCTCTTTCCTCATTCTCTTCTTTCTCTCTCCCGCTCTCCTCACTCACGTCCTTCTCCTACGTCCTACTGTTCTTCTATTCTTTTCTCCTCTCACACACACGCACCACACCCACACAGATCTCCTCTACACTACACACACACACACACACACACACACCACACACACACACACACACACCACCACCAACACAAATCGTTTTCCTTGAAGTCAACACAATGAAATATATGTAACAAGCAGACGTTCAGTGGAGCGGATCAAAGCCCTCAGTCACACAGTGCACCTCCATTGCCTTCACATTGACTGGGGTGGACAAGGCGAGACAGGGTGCAGTTTGTGTGTGTGTGTGTGTATGTGAGAGAGAGAGAGAGGAGAGAGAGAGAGAGAGGTGAGGTGATTTGTGTGTGTGTGGTGTAGTATGTGTGTGTTGTTCAGTGGTTGGGCGGTGATGGTAGTGTTGGGTGTGTGGTATGATCCCATGATCAGTAGTGCTTTTCTCACGTCAGGTTTGGTACGGATGATGGATGAGAGATTGGTGATGTGTACTGATGATGAGTCATGTCCGTTATTGGGCCAGAGATAGGATGTGAGGATGATGTGATGTCCGTTTGACAGAGAGCTGTGAGGATGATGTGATGTCCGTTTGGACAGAGAGCTGTGAGGATGATGTGATGTCCGTTTGACAGAGAGCTGTGAGGATGATGTGATGTCCGTTTGACAGACAGCTGTGAGGATGATGTGATGTCCGTTTGGCAGAAAGCTGTGAGGATGATTTGATGTCCGTTTGGCAGAGAGCTGTGAGGATGATTTGATGTCCGTTTGGCAGAAAGCTGTGAGGATGATTTGATGTCCGTTTGGCAGAAGCTGTGAGGATGATTTGATGTCCGTTTGGCAGAGAGCTGTGAGGATGATTTGATGTCCGTTTGGCAGAGAGCTGTGAGGATGATTTGATGTCCGTTTGGCAGAGAGCTGTGAGGATGATTTGATGTCCGTTTGGCAGAGAGCTGTGAGGATGATTTGATGTCCGTTTGGCAGAAAGCTGTGAGGATGATGTGATGTCCGTTTGGCAGAAAGCTGTGAAGATAATTTAACCGTGGTCAGCTTTTTTCTTTTTGAGTACAAGGCGTACAGCATTGTTTTGAATGCGCTGTAGGATGTGAGTGGTGGAGGCAGGAAGACCGGACAGGAGTGAATTGCAATAGTCAATGCGAGACATTATGAAGGAGAGAACGAGTTTTGCAGTTGTTTCCACAGAGAGATACTTCCTGATCAGGCTTATACGATATATATATATATATATATATATATATATATATATATTGTGTGTGTATGTATGTATTGTGTGTGTGTGTGTGTGTGTGTGTGTGTGTGTGTGTGTGTGTGTGTGTGTGTGTGTGTGTGTGTGTGTGCGTGTGTGCGTGTGTGCGTGTTGTTCCAGAACAATGCGACAGTTGAATGGACATAAAAATGAAGCAATGCTCATTGGCAAGACAAGACAAGACAAGACAAGACAACACAACACAACACAACACAACACAACACACACACAACACAACACAACAACACAACACAACACAAACAACACAACACAACACAAGACACCGAATACCGCAGTGCATCACAATAGATAATTACAACATTGTTTCGATACATGCATCGCTTTCAATGTGCTTGCATCCAACAGAATGCGAAATACACCTTTTGCCCCCTTGTTGTGTATCATATCCGTCAACGGTGACACATAGGTAATGATATTATGACTATCTTTGCTTTCTTCCCTTAGTGTCCTAATGGTATATAGTCACAATAGACTAGTGATGAACTGTGCCTGCTTGTACTGTATACAGCTATGGAGTCAAGCCAGTATGACGTATACACGTAGAGTGAAACAAAGCGAAGAATGCTGGTCTGTGTGTGAATACCAACCCAACGTAGCTGTTCATCACATCTTCATTATTATCGCCCACATCGTAACGACTCGTCAGAATATTCATCGCATTGTTCCAGATTCTTGGGCTTTTCTTACTCTGCTCTTAGGAAGAATATAGTTTGGTTTGTTCTCTTACATGCTGTACACAAAGTTAATTTTGTTTGGAGTCTTTGGTGGCATCGGTTTAAGGCGGATGTTGTTGTACAGGTGCACAATGGGCTCCTTACTAGGGTGTTGACTTACAGCTGATGGATCTGGCAAACTTACCGAGGTCGTAAGGGGGCAGTGTATCACTGAATGTTGAACCAGTTGCCTTCAGCTCTTAGGGTTGTGGACGAGTGCCTTGGTTGTGGCGTACTTCTTTCCCCGTCCATCGTGAAATTAGTTCATTGTGCGATTTCTTTCTCTCTGCTTCTTCTACTTTTCTCCTTTTGATATTTCCTGGAGGAAAATCTCTCAGCTTTATCTCTGTCTCTGTGTGTCTCTGTTTCTCTGTCTGTCTGTCTCTGTTTCTCAGTCTGTCTGTCTGTCTTCTTGTCTGTCTGTCTGTTTGTTTGTTTGTCTGTCTGGATATCACGTCCTTATAATCTCTCAAATGTTGGACGCCGTTTCTGTGAGTTTTGTAATTTATTTGTTTATTTGTTCATTTATTTATTTATTCATTTTATTATTTTTATTCATTTGTTGATATATTTATCTATCCATTTATCTATTTGTGTGTTTATTCATTTCTTCATTCATTCATTGTTCTATTTATGTATGTATTTATTCATTCATACATTCCTTCATTTAATGATATTTCTTTCTCCTTTCCTTGTAACTGGATGACAGACTTGAGAGTCTATGATTAAGGAAATATTATTTTCATCTCGTTGACAAGAAATGAAAGCTTTGTGTATTGACTGGGGGAGGGGGGAGGGGACTTTCCGTGGTATGAGACAAGTTTACATTCAGTGGCTAGTTGTGTTTTGATTCAGTCCTTTTGTTTTATCTTTTATTGCGATTTATTGTTATTTATTTACTTATTTTTGAAAATGAAATAGTAATAACAATAACAATAATAATTACAATATTCATATAGCGCAAAATCTTGATAAAATAAAATCTAAGCGCTGAAACAGACACATACGCACGCAGGCACTCACACGCACGCACGCACACACACACACACACACACAACACACACAGACACACACACACACACACAAACACACACACACACACGCATGGCTATAAATGGGGAGAAAGAATGAAAGCAATGGAAAATTATAGAGCATATTATATACAATTATATATTACAATGTGATTCCCCTCCGAGCAGAGACAGGCTGCAGAGGGAGTTGAGTGAAGTCAGGATTTTATGCAAAGGAGAAAAGGTGAGTTTTGAGAGCGGACTTGAAGGAGACAAAAGTAGGTGCTGACGGACTGAGAGAGGAAGTTTGTTCCAGGAGAGTGGACCAGAAACAGAGAAGGCTCGTGGACCATAGGTATTGAGCAAACACACGTCATTACAATGTAACCAGAGATAGACTGATACAATACTAGTATAAGATTGAAAACTCATAAGCTAGGTATGACTTCACTAGGTATGACCTCACTAGGTATGACCTCACTAGGTATGACCTCACTAGGTATGACCTCACTAGGTATGACCTCAGGACCTGGCCAGCACGTGGGTTTATGTGAAGGCTTCAGACTTGGGCCATGTGTCATTCTGGATCTTCAAGATCAGACTGCAGTTGTGACATCAGTGCATATAGAGTTCATTCAGAACGTGGAGATGTCATCTTGAGAAACAGCTGTCCATCTTTCTGGCCGTTTGTCTGTCTGTCTGACTGTCTCTTCTACCCCCCTCTCTGTCTCTGTCTGTTTGTCTGTCTGTCTGTCTGTCTGTATGTATGTACATATGTATGTATGTATGTATGTATGTATGTACGTATGTATGTACATCTATGTATGTATGTATGTATGTACATCTATGTATGTATGTATGTATGTATGTACATCTATGTATGTATGTATGTATGTATGTATGTATGTATCTATCTGTCTGTCTATCTATCTATCTATCTATCTATCTATCTATCTATCTGTCTGTCTGTCTATCTATCTGTCTATCTATCTATCTGTCTATCTATCTACTTGTCTATC
>JAPXFY010000015.1:74181385-74206385 GCA_030674185.1 Monoplex corrugatus
GCGGGCGGGCAGAGAGTGGGATGGCGTGTCTGGTGCCAGTGAGCGCACAGTGCCAGACCTGTCTCCTGTCGCCATATAAAGGTGCCTCGGTGCCAGGCCGGGTCCTAACACTGCCATACAGCGTGCGCCGCTGATCGCCCGTGCGTGACGGCCACTCCACCTGACTGACCACTGGCCCTGAGAGTTTTTAAAACACACAGACAGCCTGTTCTGTAGGCTGGTCCAAGACAGAGAGATAGTCTTGTCCTGTAGGCCGGACCCTGGGACACTTACAAGGTGGGTCCTGTATTCCAGACTCTGTGGCACTTCTTGGGAGTCAGCTTCTTTGCCTTTTAGTCAAACACTTCTTCTTATTTCGTGAAACAATCAAACAAAAGTATTATGTTGTGTTTCGGTGTGCTTGTTTCTGCGGCTGTATGAATGATTGTTTTTTTTTCTGTGAAATAAATCTTGTGAAGGAAAAGTCAGTTTCCGCCTTCTCCTTCTCCGCTTCTTCTTCTTCTTCTTCTTTTCTTCTTTATTTGTCCTCTTCTTCTTCTTCTTTTTTCTCTCTTCTTCTTCTTCTTCTTCTTCTTCTTCTTCTTCTTCTTCTTCTTCTTCTTTTCTTCTTCTTCTTCTTCTTCTTCTTCTTCTTCTTCTTCTTCTTCTTCTTCTTCTTCTTCTTCTTCTTCTTCCAATTTTTCCAATTCTTCTCCTCCTTCCTCTTCGTCTTCGTCTTTGTCTTCTTTCTCGTCTTCTTTTTCTTCTTTTTATTTTCTTATTCTTTTCTTCTTCTTCTCTTGTGTTTTTCTTCTTCTTCTTTTGTTTTCGTTTGTATTGTTGCTGTCGTTTGTCTTCATCTTCTTCTTTTTGTTCTTGTTGTTCTTCTTGTTTTCTTCTTCTTATTCTTCTGGTTCTTCTTCTGCTTCCTATTCTTATTCCACTGTTGTTGTTGTTGTTTTCTGCTCCCTTTTAGTCTTATATTCCTTTTTCTTCGTTTTTACTTTTCTCTTCTCGTTCTTCGTCTGCTTCTACGTCCTGGTGAAGAGCTTGTGCGCCAATTTCTTCACTGTTAGTGAAATGTTAATATTCATCTCGTCTTCTCTCGTGAAATAATCATTCTACTGCGTCTTGTACATTTGTGTTTGTGGGTGGATCCTTTGTAATTGTGTGTGTGTGTGTGTGTGTGTGTGTGTGTGTGTGTGTGTGTGTGTGTGTGTTGTGTGTGTGTGTGTGTGTGTGTGTATGTGTGTGTGTGTGTGTGTGTGTGTGTGTGTGTGTGTGTGTGTGTGTGAGGGGAAATCTTGTCCTTTCCATCTCCACCTCGTATCCGTTTTTGTGATCGGTCTGTTTGTCATGCAGGTGGCATTTTCTCTCTTTTACCAGTGATTCTTGGTGTCATCTTCTTCAGTTGGAGTGGAATACTTCTTCTTTTATTTCAAATGTTAAATCCTTTTGTTTCAGCGTGTTTGTGTGTTGTGTGTGTGTGTGTGTGTGTGTGTGTGTGTGTGTGTGTGTGTGTGTGTGTGTGTGTGTGTGTGTGTGTGTGTGTGTGTGTGTGTGTGTTATTTGTCTTTTATTTTCTTTATCTTTTTTTGGAGGGGGTGTAGGAATGCTTGTAAAATGAATTGTAAAAAAATCAACATCAATAGCTTTCCATTTTTTCGTCTTCCCCTAGCGTTTCTCCATCATTATCGTCATCTGCTTCGTCGTCGTAGTGGTCATCGCGATCGTCGTCTTCATTATCATCATCTTCTATTTCTCCTTCTTCTTCTTCTTTTTTTTCTCTTTTTCTTCTTCTTCTTCTTTCTTCTTCTTGTTCTTCTTGTTCTTCTTGTTCTTCTTGTTCTTCTTGTTGTTGTTGTTGTTCTTCTTCTTTTTCTTCTCGCCCTTCTTCCAATTCTTTTTCTCTCTTCTTCGTGTTCATTTTTTTTTCTTTTTCTTTCTTTCTTTCGATCTGTCGTTTCTCCTTTCTTTCTCTCTTCGTGTCTTTTCTTTTCTTGCTTTCATTCTTTTTTTTCCTTTCTTCCTTCACAATCATCAACTCACATAGTCCCAGAGTTGATGCTCACGCCACCTGTGTTGGTCTTTCGTGTTACGAAAATTTTGTTTTACACCCTGGATTTGATGAACAGTTTTGTCCGTTTAAGAGTGATCAATGTGAGTCAAATTGCTGCTTTTTATTATTGGAAATACACTACTGAACATTTTGAATGATTTCTTCATGCTTGTAATTCTGAAAGAAAATTAAAAGTAGTTATAACTTCTATCATTCTGTTAAAATAGCTGATGGCAGCAAAGAATAGTTCCCAGCCAGAATTCTCTATTTTTGACAGTATCGATATGGATAGTAAACAGTTTTATAATTATTTTCGTTCACTTCTAGTTTTGGGTTTTATTGCATGTTTTTCTGACTAAAGAAGACAGGAAGAGAGATGTTTTGAAGACTGCATAAGTGTGTCGCCTTGGACACCGATTATCGTTCTTTCTTTTCTTTCTTTCTTCTTTCTTTCTCTCTCTTTCTTCTTTCTTTCCTTCTTTCTTTCCTTCTTTTTTTTTCTTTCTTTCATTTACATTTCTTACCGTGCATTTGTCAATGTTGTGTGTATACTTATCAAGACCTTCACCGTTCACAAATCTCAGTATGTTCAAATTTCGTTCATCGGGGTTCATCATCATCTTCTTCGTTTTTCTTGTCTTTGTTTAATTTATGTTCTGTTTCTATTGTCCTTTCATTCTCTCTTTTTTTCTTTCTTTCTTTCGGTCTCAAAGATCGTCATGGTCTGGCAGTATGTCATCCGTGGCATTCCTTTATTTTCTTTGGAAAAAAAAGGAATGTGGAAGGGAAGTCCGTATGATCATTTTTGTGTATCTGTGATTCAGATGTACAGGTTAATACATAAACAAAATTGTTCAGGATATTGCTCTGCTTGTGATTACTGGACATGGAAAGTCACATTGAAGCAAAACGCTTTCACAAACAGTATGGGAAGCACAGTGGTTCTCTCTCTCTGTCTCTGTCTCTGTCTGTATGTCTGTCTGTCTCTCTCTCTCTTTACCTTCTCCCTTTGTCTTTATCTCAGGGAGAGAGAGAGAGAGAGAGAGAGAGAGAGAAAGAGAGACAGACAGACAGACAGATACACAGACACACAGACAGACACACATACACACAGACAGAACAGAGAGACATAGAAACACAGAAACACAGAGAGAGGTTGAGATTAAGAGAGAGAGAGAGAGAGAGAGAGAGAGAGAGAGAGAGAGACAGAGACAGACAGAAGAGAGAGACAGACAGAGAGACAGAGAGAGAGACATGAAAAGAGAGACAGAGAGAAACATAAGAAAGAGAAGAGAAACAAAGAAAGAGAGAGAGACAGAGAGAGAGACAGACGAAGAGAGACAGGGAGAGAGAGAGAGGACAAAGAGCGAGAGAGAGAGAAAGAGAGAGAGAGAGAAACAAGCAGACAGACAGAGAGACAGAGAGAGAGAGACGAGACAAGAAGAGAGACAGAGACAGAGACAGAGACACAGAGACAGAGAGAGAGAGAGAAAGAGAGAGAGGGAGAGAGAGAGGGAGGAGAGAGAGAGGAGAGAGAGAGAGAGAGAGAGAGAGAGAGAGAGAGAGAGAGAGAGAGAGAGAGAGAGAGAGAGAGAGAGAGAAATGGAAAGCATAGTTGCTAGATTATCGAAATGTAAAAGCACTAGTAACCTAAACCTTAAAAGAATTTCTTCTTCTTTTCTTCTTCTTCTTCTTCTTTTGTTGTTGCTGTTCTTCTTCTTTTCTTTCTTTCTTTCTTTCTTTCTTTCTTTCTTTCTGTCCGCCTATCTTTGTTTCTCTCTTCTTCTTCTTGTTTGTCTTTTTCTTGTTTTATGGTAAAGATTAATCTTTTGCTTCAAATAATTGGATTATGTTTTTTTCTATTTATTGGTAGGAGTAGCTTATATTCAAGTTCTCTTTGTTTTTATTTTTCGCAACACTATGTCTGTCTCGCTATTCAAAAAAAAAAATAGTGTAAAACCAGTGGATAACGTATTAAGATAAATAGTTCCTTTCTGTCCTGTTTTTATCTGGTTCTTGTTCTCTGTCCTTTGTTTTATGCTTTTGCTCTTTGTTGTCTTTGGCCTACGTTTGACAAAGGCCAGCAGGCGGAAAATTTACGCCTGTCTTGTTTTGTGAATTAAATACGTGTTCTCTTTCCATTTCCTGTGTTTTTGAGTTTTGTTTTTGTCTTAATGAACCCTCTCGTTTTCTTATCTTTTTGTTTCTTTTTATCCTGTTCCCCAATTTTGTGTGATCATTATAACAATGCTTCCATTGTCCCTAACTGGCAGTCACTTCACATTTAATCGATCCATTTCCTTCCCGAGATTAAAAACACAAATTCTTTGCAGACTGCTATTTTGTGTTGTCTTTTTCTTTTCGTTTTTCTTTCTTTCTTTAATTCTCTTCCTCTCTGTTACACGTTTTGTTTTCCAATTGAGGTAATATGGTGCGTGATACAATATTCGTCTGGTCAGATGAATCTCCACAATTCCTTTTTTTTTATCTTGTTTTTCCTTGTCCTCCTTCTTTTCCTTTCTTCTTCTTCTTCTGGGTTTACTTTTTTCTTCTTGTTCTTTTTCTTGTTGTTCTTATTCTTGTTGTTCTTGTACTTGTGCTTGTTGTTGTTGTTGTTGTGTTGTTGTTGTTGTTGTTGTTGTTCTTCTTCTTCTTCTTCTTCTTCTTCTCTTCTTCTTCTTCTTCTTCTTCTTCTTCTTCTTCTTCTTTCTTCTTCTTCTTCTTCTTCTTCTTCTTCTTCTTCTTCTTCTTCTTCTTCTTCTTCTCTCCTCCTTCTTCTTCTTCTTCTTCTTCTTTTTCTTCTTTCTTCTTCTTCTTCTTCTTCTTCTTCTTCTTTCTTCTTCTTCTTCTTCTTCTTCTTCTTCTTCTTCTTCTTCTTCTTCTTCTTCTTCTTCTTCTTCTTCTTCTTCTTCTTCTTCTTCTTCTTCTTCTTCTTCTTCTTCTTCTTCTTCTTCTTCTTCTTCTTCTTCTTCTTCTTCTTCTTTCTTCTTCTTCTTCTTCTTCTTCTTCTTCTTCTTCTTCTTTTTTCTTCTTCTTCTTCTTCTCTTCTTCTTCTTCTTCTTCTCTTCTTCTTCTTCTCTGGCTGTTTCTCCCCTCTCTTTCATTGTCTTTTGTCGTCTTATTTTCTGATCTATCCTTCATTTTCTGTAGCGTCTTCTCCTTGTTTTCCTTTTCACTTCGTGTTGTTCTTGTCAAGTTTTCATCTGAATTCGTAGACTTCTTTTATTTCTGATTTTTTTTTCTTCTAATTCTTTTTTCTCATCTTCTTCTCCTCTTTCTTGTTCGCCGCCTCCTTCTTCTGAATGATCTTTGATCTTCAAGTGGAGCAAGGAACTTAACCCCCTGTTGTTCCACCCTGCGTCCTTGAATGTTCATCTGTCTTCAAACAGTCAGAGGATGTTCATCTGTATTCAGACAGTCAGATGATGTTCATCTGTCTTCAAACAGTCAGAGGATGTTCATCTGTCTTCAAACAGTCAGAGGATGTTCATCTGTCTTCAAACAGTCAGAGGATGTTCATCTGTCTTCAAACAGTCAGAGGATGTTCATCTGTCTTCAAACAGTCAGAGGATGTTCATCTGTCTTCAGACAGTCAGAGGATGTTCATCTGTCTTCAGACAGCCAGAGGATGTTCATCTGTCATCAGACAGTCAGAGGATGTTCATCTGTCTTCAGACAGTCAGAGGATGTTCATCTGTCTTCAGACAGTCAGAGGATGTTCATCTGTCTTCAGACAGTCAGAGGATGTTCATCTGTCTTCAGACAGTCACATGATGTTCATCTGCCTTCAGACAGTCAGAGGATGTTCATCTGTATTCAGACAGTCACATGATGTTTATCTCTCTTCAGACAGTCAGAGGATGTTCATCTGTATTCAGACAGTCACATGATGTTCATCTGTATTCAGACAGTCACATGATGTTCATCTGTATTCAGACAGTCAGAGGATGTTCATCTGTATTCAGACAGTCACATGATGTTCATCTGTATTCAGACAGTCAGAGGATGTTCATCTGTATTCAGACAGTCAGAGGATGTTCATCTGTATTCAGACAGTCACATGATGTTCATCTGTATTCAGACAGTCACATGATGTTTATCTGTCTTCAGACAGTCAGGGGATGTTCATCTGTCTTCAAACAGTCAGAGGATGTTCATCTGTCTTCAGACAGTCAGGGGATGTTCATCTGTCTTCAGACAGTCAGAGGATGTTCATCTGTATTCAGACAGTCACATGATGTTCATCTGTATTCAGACAGTCACATGATGTTCATCTGTATTCAGACAGTCAGAGGATGTTCATCTGTATTCAGACAGTCACATGATGTTCATCTGTATTCAGACAGTCAGAGGATGTTCATCTGTATTCAGACAGTCAGAGATGTTCATCTGTATTCAGACAGTCACATGATGTTCATCTGTATTCAGACAGTCAGAGGATGTTCATCTGTATTCAGACAGTCAGAGGATGTTCATCTGTATTCAGACAGTCAATGATGTTAATCTGTATTCAGACAGTCACATGATGTTTATCTGTCTTCAGACAGTCAGGGGATGTTCATCTGTCTTCAAACAGTCAGATGATGTTCATCTGTCTTCAGACAGTGAGATGATGTTCATCTGTATTCAGACAGTCAGGGATGTTCATCTGTCTTCAGACAGTCACATGATGTTCATCTGTATTCAGACAGTCAGAGGATGTTCATCTGTATTCAGACAGTCAGAGGATGTTCATCTGTATTCAGAGAGTCACATGATGTTTATCTGTCTTCAGACAGTCAGGGGATGTTCATCTGTCTTCAACAGTCAGAGGATGTTCATCTGTCTTTATACAGTCAGAGGATGTTCATCTGTCTGTATACAGTCAGATGATGTTCATCTGTCTTCAGACAGTCACATGATGTTCATCTGTCTTCAGACAGTCAGAGGATGTTCATCTGTCTTCAGGCAGTCAGATGATGTTCATCTGTCTTCAGACAGTCAGATGATGCTCATCTGCCTTCAGACAGTCAGAGGATGTTCATCTGTATTCAGACAGTCAGAGGATGTTCATCTGTATTCAGACAGTCACATGATGTTTATCTGTCTTCAGACAGTCAGGGGATGTTCATCTGTCTTCAAACAGTCAGAGGATGTTCATCTGTCTGTATACAGTCAGATGATGTTCATCTGTCTTCAGACAGTCACATGATGTTCATCTGTCTTCAGACAGTCAGAGGATGTTCATCTGTCTTCAGGCAGTCAGATGATGTTCATCTGTCTTCAGACAGTCAGATGATGTTCATCTGCCTTCAGACAGTCAGAGGATGTTCATCTGTCTTCAGACAGTCAGAGGATGTTCATCTGTCTTCAGACAGTCAGAGGATGTTCATCTGCCTTCAGACAGTCAGATGATGTTCATCTGTCTTCAGACAGTCAGAGGATGTTCATCTGTCTTCAGACAGTCAGATGATGTTCATCTGTCTTCAGACAGTCAGAGATGTTCATCTGTCTTCAGACAGTCAGAGGATGTTCATCTGTCTTCAGGCAGTCAGAGGATGTTCATCTGTCCTCAGACAGTCACATGATGTTCATCTGTCTTCAGACAGTCAGAGGATGTTCATCTGTCTTCAGACAGTCAGAGGATGTTCATCTGTCTTCAGAGAGTGAGATGATGTTCATCTGTCTTCAGACAGTCAGAGGATGTTCATCTGTCTTCAAACAGTCAGATGATGTTCATCTGTCTTCAGACAGTCAGAGGATGTTCATCTGTCTTCAGACAGTCAGATGATGTTCATCTGTCTTCAGGCAGTCAGAGGATGTTCATCTGTCCTCAGACAGTCACATGATGTTCATCTGTCTTCAGACAGTCAGAGGATGTTCATCTGTCTTCAGACAGTCAGAGGATGTTCATCTGTCTTCAGAGAGTGAGATGATGTTCATCTGTCTTCAGACAGTCAGAGGATGTTCATCTGTCTTCAAACAGTCAGATGATGTTCATCTGTCTTCAGACAGTCAGAGGATGTTCATCTGTCTTCAGACAGTCAGAGGATGTTCATCTGTATTCAGACAATCACATGATGTTCATCTGTCTTCAGACAGTCAGAGGATGTTCATCTGTATTCAGACAGTCAGATGATGTTCATCTGTCTTCAAACAGAGGATGTTCATCTGTATTCAGACAGTCAGGGGATGTTCATCTGTCTTCAGACAGTCAGAGGATGTTCATATGTCTTCAGACAGTCAGAGGATGTTCATCTGTCTTCAGACAGTCAGGATGTTCATCTGTCTTCAGACAGTCAGAGGATGTTCATCTGTCTTCAGACAGTCAGGATGTTCATCTGTCTTCAGACAGTCAGAGGATGTTCGTCTGTATTCAGACAGTCAGAGGATGTTCATTCGCCTTCAGACAGTCACATGACGTTCAGCTGTCTTCAGATGTTTATCTATGTTCATCTGTCTTCAGACAGACGCATGATGTTCGTTTGTATTCAGACAGTCAAATAGATTCCTGATCTAATCTGATGTCTGCCAACAGACTGCTGGTTTTCAATGAACATGTATGATTACACTCTGTGTGTTTTCATAAATAGCACCACAGATGTTCCGATAGCTTTAGTACCTACTTTCAACAACTTATTTTCAATATCAGCAGGGAATCCAGCGCCATGTTCCCCAGTCAAAAGTATGTGCATTCAGTCTGCCTTAAAAACCACACCAAAGCTGGTGTTTTACATATTGGCTGTTCTTTTGTTGTTGTTTTTTTTTCCTACAGAAAAAATCCCTTCGTTGTTCAATTTGGTGAATCAAATGGTAACAAGATTGTCCCTGTTCCTGATTTTCACACAATCTGCTTAAACTGAGCCATTACTTTGGCTTTGTTCCCAAACACTTGATTTCTGTTCTATCGTGTTTTTTTTTTTTTCGAACTTTCTTTTTCTTATTTTTATTTACACCATTTTTTTTCTTTTGCCCTTCTTCAGTTTATTGTTCCTGTTGCTGTTTCTGTTTCTTCTTCTTCTTCTTCTTCTTCTTCTTCTTCTTCTTCTTCTTCTTCTTCTTCTTCTTCTTCTTCTTCTTCTTCTTCTTCTTCTTCTTCTTCTTCTTCTTCTTCTTCTTCTTCTTCTTTCTTCTTCTTCTTCTTCTTTTTCTTTCTTTCTTCTTCTTCTAATTCTTCTTCTTCTTCGCAATTCTTCTTCTTCTCCAATTCTTCTTCTTTCGCAATTCTTCTTCTTCGCAATTCTTCTTCTTCGCAATTCTTCTTCGCAATTCTTTTCTTCGCAATTCTTCTTCGCAATTCTTCTTCGCATTCTTCGCATCTTTCTTGTTTGTTTTTCATCTTGTTCTTGTTCTTCTTGTTCTTGTTGTTGTTGTTGTTGTTGTTGTTTTTGTTGCTGTTCTTCTTCTTCTTGTTCTTCTTCTTTCTTCTTCTTCTTGTTCTCTGTTTTGTTCTTGTTCTTCTTGTTGTTGTTGTTCTTGTTGTTGTTGTTGTTCTTCTTCTTCATCATCATTATCATTACTAGTATCACTATCATTGTTGTCATCGTTGTTGGTGTTGCTATAATAACACTGCTGTCATTATTTTTCTTAACTTTTTTTCTGTGTAACGCGGCTTTTTCCTTCTTTCACTGTTCATTTACTGTCATGCTGTCTTTTTTTCTGTTGCTCTTTCTATGTTTTTCACTTCTATCTGACTGTCTTGTTTTCGTAAGTTCATGTTTGCCGTGAACTTTTTTGTGTTTTTTTTTTCTCATGTTGAGTGTACAAACCTTACTTACTCTACTTTTTTCTTTCGTTTGTTCGTTCATTCGATCGTGATTTCTTTTATTTCTCTTGCATCCTTTTTTTTTCTTTGTTTTCATTCCTTTTTTTCTTCCTTTGTTTTCGTCCTTCTTTTCATTATTTCCTTTCTAGATTGTTGCTGTTGATTCACTGGTTTCTTTATGGAGGCGTGTGAATGAGGTGGGTAGGGATTGTCTTTGCAATGTGCCATCTTTTTATCTTTTTTTCCTCTTCTTCTTGTTAGTATTTTCTCCCAACACTAGTTTTGACTGACTTTTTTCATTCTACGTGACTGTCACTTGTCTTGTTCGTCTCTTTTCTCTCTCTGTCTCTGTGTCTGTCTCTGCGTCTGTCCCCGTCTCGGTCTCTGTTTCTGTCTCTGTAAGTCTGTCTCTGTCTGTCTGTCTGTCTGTCTTTCTGTCTGTCTGTCTGTCTCTCCTCTCTCTCTCTCTTCGCTCTCTCTGCCCCTCTCTCTTTCTCTCCCTGTCTCTCTGTCTGTCTGTCTGCCTCTCCTCCCTCTGTCTCTCTCCTCTCTCTCTCTTTTCTCCTCTCTCTCTCTCCTCTCTCGCCCCTCTCTCTCTCCATCTCCCTCCCTCTCTCTTTCTCTCTTCGTCTGGTCTGTCTGTCTGTCTCTTTTACTGCTTCGTTCTGTCTTGCTGCATTTCATTCTTCGTGTCTATGTGTCGACCTGTCGCATTGTCTGTCTGTTGATCTGTCTGTCTACCTGCTTCGTTCTGTTCTGCTGTCTTTTATTCTGTCTGTCAGTCGATTTGATCCGCCTTCATGCTTTTCATTTTCTCTGTCTGTCTGTCGACCTGCCTTTCTACTTGTCGATCAGTCTGTCTGTCTGCTTTGCTCTAACTTCTTGTCATTCATTCTGTCTGTCTGTCTGTCTGTCTTTTTGTCTTTCTGTTTCTGTGACAGTCATTCAGTAATATTCAAAGTCAGCTGATCAATTACAGCATCAGCAGGAATATGCCGCTTGGCATTTGAAGAGTTTCCTGACAAAGGTATTATTTCTACCATGTGTATTGTAGTCTGTTTGTGAAAATAGACATGTACACAAAAAAAAAAACACAAAAAAACACGGCATTGCTCAAGACTGGCCTTTGTACGGTCGATCCGTCTGCGTGGTTGATTTTTTCCTTTCCTGTTTAACTGTCTTTTGACAGGAATTATCAAACAGCTTATTAACAAATCTGGTTAAAAGACATCCAGCAAACAAACAATCAAACGTACCCACAAACAAACACACAAACAAGCAAACAAACAGCCAACCAATCAACCAACCAGCCAACCAGCCAACCAACCAACCAACCAACCAACCAACCAACCAACCAACCAACCAAACAACCACGAAACAACCAACCAAGCAACCAACCAAACAACCAACCAACAACCAACCAACCCACCAACCAACCAACAACCAACCAAACAACCAACCAACCAACCAACCAACCAAACAACCAACCAACCCAACCAACCAACACACCAAACAACCAAACAACCAACCAACCAACCAACCAACCAACAACCAAACAACCAAACAACCAAACAACCAACCAACCAACCAACCCAACCAACCACACCCAACAAACAAACAAACAACCAACCAACCAACCACCCAACCAACCCCAAACCAACCACCACCCAAACCAACCACCAACCAACCAATCAACCAACCAACCAACCAACCAACCAAACAACCAACCAACCAACCAACCAACACCAAACAACCAAACATCCAACCAACCAACCAACCAAACAACCAAACAACCAACCAACCAACCACCAACCAACCAACAACCAACCAACCAAAACCAAACAACCAAACAAACAACCAAACAACCAACCAACCAACCAACCAACCAACCAAACAACAACCAAACCAACCAAACAAACAACCAAACAACCAACCAACCAACCAACCAACCAACCAACCAACCAACCAACCAACAACCAACCACAACAAACAAACAACACCACAAACCAAACAACAACCAACCAACCAACCAACCAAACAACAACAACAACCAACCAACCAACCAACCAACCAACCAACAACCAACCAACCACAACCAACCAACCAACCAACCAACCAAACAACCAACCAACAACAACCAACCAACAACCAACCAACCAACCAACCAACCAACAACAAACAACCAACCAAACAACCAACCAACCAACCAACCAACCAACCAACCAAACCAACAACCAACCACAACCAACCAACCAACAACCAACCAACCAACAACAACCAACCAAACCAACAACCAACCAACCAACCAACCAACAACCAACCAAACCAACCAACCAACCAACCACAACCAACCAACCAACCAACAACAAACAACCAACAACCAACCAACCAACCAACCAACCAACCAACCAACCAACAACCAACCAACCAACCAACCAACCAACAACCAACAACCAACAAACCAAACCAACCAACACAACCAACCAACAACCAACCAAACCAAACACAACCAACCAAAACCAAACAAAACTAAAAGAAGTAAAGCAAGAAGCAGCACATAACTGAACAGACCAAGATTTATTATCGGAGTTGTTTTACTGAAAACAGAATGACACAACACGACAAACAAGACGGAACGATATATAGCTTGCACAATCTATTAACCCTTTGTCTTCGGCACCCTTTCCACCAACTGCTAAAACTTAACCCTTAAACTCCCTCACCCTATCCACCAACTTAAAAAATCTTAACCCTTTGAATCCCTCATCTTATTCGCCAGCTTCCTGCAGGAATCTGGTGGATAGGGTAAGGTAATCAAAGGGTTAAGTTTTTGCTTCGCTAGCATGGTTGACAATACAGGATGCAGGGCAGGGTGCGGGAGTCGAAGGGTTAAATGCCTTCATGATCCGACTTCACACGTTTACAAAAAAACAAAACAAACAAAAAAAATCGTGCTTTCTGACATTGAAGAACATGGTGAACTGTTTACATATTTGGTTATATCACTTCATTGAACTCTAGGTAAACTGTGAGACACTCTGTAAGCTGACGATGTTTCCATTCCTGCAAAATCAATTTTAGAATGGGTGTGACATTGGCATTGACAGTCAGTGGCAGTGTCTGTGTGCCCTGCCTTCATCCAGTTACTATTGTCGTCTGCTTATCGTTTTTCGATAACGCTGACACTGCTTGACTTCACAAGCTGTAAGTGTATTCCACAATCTGTATCACAAGTTGTACTCATCATCATCATCACCATCATCACCATCATCATCATCATCATCATCATCATCATCATCATCACCACCACCATCATCACCACCACCATGTGCCCTGCATCATCATCATCATCATCATCATCATCATCAGGTGCCCTGCCTATCAATACTAACATTCCACAATCCGTACTAACATCCCACATGCTATATTAACATTCCATAATTTAAACGTATCACAGTACACTTTTATGTGAATGACGTTAAACAGTAATTTGATTGGATAACGTCGGATAGCGTGACGTGTGTTGACGTCAGACGGAAGCCTTTTAACGGATCTCAGGATAGACAATATGTGATGTTTAACACATACTGCTACGTCACACATAAATCCCCACCCTCTCTCTCCCTCTCTGTCTTTTTCTTTGTGTCTCTGTCTCTGTTTGTCTCTGTCTGTCTGTCTGTCTGTCTATCTGTCTATCTGTCTCTCCCTCTCTGTGTCTCTCTCTGTGTCTCTGTGTCTCCGTCTCTGTCACTCTGTCTCTGTCTGTCTCTGTCTCTGCCTGTCTCTCTCTTTCTGTCTCTGTCTGTCTCTGTCTGTTTGTCTGTATGTCTGTCCGTCTCTCTCTCTCTCTCTCTCTCTCTCTCTCTCTCTCTCCAAATACACAAATACACATTCATATCTGGACAAACCAGGTACAGTATCTATTAAACAATAACCGAATGAATTAAAAGGATACTTGTTCCCAAAATCCCTGTCTTTCTCTCTGTCTCTGTCTCTGTCTGTCTGTCTGTCTGTCTCCCTCCCTCTATCTCTGTCTCTGTCTATCTCTATCTCTGTCCAAATGAACGTTCCCAGCTGGACAAACCAGTCCCATGGCGGAGTTGTCTATAGTTAAATTGAAAATATAGCATGGAACAGTATCTGTCAAACAATAACTGAATGAATTAAAAGGATACTTGGACACTTGTTCTCAACATTGTTCTCCTTCTCTCTGTCTCTCTCTGTCTCTTTCTGTGTCTCTCTCTTGATACATGGATACTTGTTCTCAACATTGTTCTCCTTCTCTCTGTCTCTGTCTCGGTCTCTCTGTCTCTGTCTCTGTCTGTCTGTCTGTCTCTCTCTCTCTCTTGATACTTGGATACTTGTTCTCAACATTGCTCTCCTTCTCTCTCTCTCTCTCTGTGTCTCTCTCTCTCCCTCTCTCTCTCTCTCTTGATACTTGGATACTTTTTCTCAACATTGCTCTCCCTCTCTCTCTCTCTCTCTCTCTCTCTCTCTCTCTCTCTCTCTCTCTCTTGATACTTGGATACTTGTTCTCAACATTGCTCTCCTTCTCTCTCTCTCTCTCTCTGTCTCTCTCTCTCCCTCTCTCTCTCTCTCTCTTGATACTTGGATACTTTTTCTCAACATTGCTCTCCTTCTCTCTCTCTCTCTCTCTCTCTCTCTCTCACTTGATACTCGGATACTCGTTTCAACATTGCTCTCCTTCTCTCTCTCTCTCCGTCTCTGTCTCTCTCTCTCTCTCTCTCTCTCTCTATCTCTCACTTGATACTTGGATACTTGTTCTCAACATTGCTCTCCTTCTCTCTCTCTCTCTCTCACTTGATACTTGGATACTTGTTCTCAACATTGCTCTCCTTCTCTCTCTCTCTCTCTCTCTCTCTCTCGCTCTCTCTCTCTCTCTCTCTCTCACTTGATACTTGGATACTTGTTCTCAACATTGCTCTCCTTCTCTCTCTCTCTCTCTCTCTCTCTCTCTCTCTCTTCTCTCTCTCTCTCGCTCTCTCTCTATCTCTCACTTGATACTTGGATACTTGTTCTCAACATTGTTCTCCTTCTCTCTCTCTCTCTCTCTCTCTCTCTCTCTCTCTCTCACTTGATACTTGGATACTTGTTCTCAACATTGCTCTCCTTCTCTCTCTGTCTCTCTGTCTCTCTGTCTCTCTGTCTCTCTCTCTCTCTATCTCTCACTTGATACTTGGATACTTGTTCTAACATTGCTCTCCTTCTCTCTCTCTGTCTCTCTCTCTCTCTCTCTCTCTCTCTCTCTCTCCCTCTCTCTCTCTCTCTCTCTTGATACTTGGATACTTGTTCTCAATATTGCTCTCCTTCTCTCTCTCTCTCTCTCTCTCTCTTGATACTTGGATACTTGTTCTCAACATTGCTCTCCGTCTCTCTGTCTCTCGTCTCTCTCTCTCTCACTTGATACTTGGATACTTGTTCTCAACATTGCTCTCCGTCTCTCTCTCTCTCTCTCTCACTCTGTCTCTCTGTCTTTGTCTGTCTGTCTCTCTCTGTCTTCTCTCTCTCTCTCTCTCTCTCTCTCTCTCTCTCTGTCTTTGTCTGTCTGTCTGTCTGTCTGTCTGTCTCTCTCTCTTCTCTGTCTCTCTCTCTCTTTCTCTCTCTCTGTCTGTCTGTCTCTCTCTCTCTCTCTCTGACATTAATCAGTGACACCCAGGTTTCATTACTATCCTGACTGTGCACCAAAAAAGGTCTGTGGTTTAGTGTGGTATGGGCAGTGATGTGTGCACTTCACAGAACACAGGGACTCCCCCATCCACACCTACTTGCTATTCATTAGACTCTTACCTAGTGTCGCTCTGGGCCCAGCGCTGTAAAGCCACTTCCTCCTGCACAACACAGCTGTAGCCCCCACCCCCCACACCCCAGGGCTTTGTCTCTGCCTGCTGAAATCTGTCCCAGAGCTTAGCTGCTGGCGTTGTCTTGTTAACTGAAGGCGGCCATTCTGTCTAACTGTCTGAATGTCTTTACCCCTTTGTAGAACAGCCAACAAACTCTGACATCTCCTGTGGTGGGTTTCTGTTTCTTTTTTCAGGTTTGGTGAAACATCTGTTCTGTGTCGTGGCCACGGTCGTTTTCTTCAGTGTTTTCTCTCTCTACACTTGATGGACTCGTTGAAGTTTCACTTTCAGTCTCAGTCTCAGTTTCAGTTTCAGTTTCAATTTCACAAGATGACGTCTCCACGCTCGGAACGAATTCCACAGGCATTAACGTCACATGTGCCATGTGATGGAGAAGATCCAGAATGATCACGGAACAAGCCTTAAACCTGCACATATGCCTATTAGCTGGCCAGGTCATGAGGTCCCACCTAGATAGTGCCATAGACCTGGGGTCGTAGAGGAGTGAGGTTGCAGAGACCTCAATTTTTCCCTGGGCCAGCAACCACAAAGGCGGCGCCCATCCCCTCTTCCTTGCTTCAAATTCGTATTTACATGTATATTCACATTTTTTTATACCAAGATTTCAGAAAGGCAAGAAGACTAATTGGTCTTCAAGGGGTGGAACCTGGGAAATTAAACTATCTATGCAATGTTTTATGCCAAAGCAGCCAAGCAATGCTCTCTCTCTGTCTCTCTGTCTGTCTGTCTGTCTCTGTCTCTCTCTCTCTCTGTCTGTCTCTGTCTCTCTCTCTGTCTGTCTGTCTGTCTCTCTGTCTCTCTTTCTCTTTTCCTTCCAAACTGTCTTTCTAAACAAGCGCAACGTGCACGCTCGTATTTCTTCTACCAATCAAGATCAGATTGCCGACACACATTTACTGTGTGAAGAAGATGAAGACATATTGTTGGAAGTCCGCTTCCTGGCCAGTGAAGGCAATTAAAAATATTTCATCTTGAAATAGTACTCCCTGCACTGTGATGGTCAACTCCAACGACCTGACTCACATTCTGAGTAATTTAAGTGACGTTACTGACGTTCTGAGTACTTCTAGTGACGTTATTTCGTGTTTTTCCCCCCAGTCATTTCAGTAGCGTTATTGACATTCTGAGTAATGTAATATACGTTACCGACGTTCTGAGTAGTTCTAATGACATAACTTTGTTAGCTATTTCAATAAAGTTACTGACGTTCTAATTAACTTAAGTCATCGTTACTGCCGTTCTGAGTAACTTAAGTGACATAATGGCTACCTGGTTGAACCTGGCTCTCAGTTACAAAAAAACGCTACTTACTGCGTAGTTTTCATCGGCGATCCGGCCGACTTCTTCAGCGCAACTGCTGGGTTGAGAACTTAAGTGACGTTACTGACTTTCTGAGTGGTTCTAGTGACGTTACTTTCATAGTCATTCCAGAAACGTTACTGACGTTTTGAATAATTTAAGTGACGTTACTGGTGTTCTATGTAGTTCTAGTGACGTAACTTTTCAGACATTTCAATAACATTACTGATGTTCTGAATGATTTGAGTGACGTTACTGACGTTCTGAGTAGTTCTAATTACGTTACTTTCTTAGTCATTTCAATAACGTTACTGACATTCTGAATAATCTAAGCGACGTTACTGACATTCTGAGTTATTTATGACGTTACTGATGTCTTGAGTAGTGTCCAGAGGTTTCTAGGCATCCTTTTGGTTTACGTCCAGAAATCTTATCGTTACTCGCTTGTGGGGTTTAGTGGGGTTTGTATTCTAATCAGATGACCAAACAACGTCATTCTCCGTTGTTGATGTAAACAAGAAACACCACGAAGGTGCGGGTGGGACCCAGAGCACCAATGCCCCGCCACTCTCTGGACAGTCACCTCCCAAGCTCCTGACGCCACTCGATAACATTAATTTTATCAAGCAAAGGAGGGGAGGGGGGGGGGGCGCTGTCCATGCGTTGCATGACCCATTCGGCCCCAGTCATCAGTCACCTTGTTTACGAACCAAATGGCAACGTGGGGAGATGACAAACCCCTGGGCATAGCCACACAACGCGCATCAACCAGGGCCCAGTCCAGTTTTCCAGGGACCAAGAGAAAATGGAAGACCCCTCTCTCTCCCCACTCTGGTCTTCATTCTTTCAGGCAGCCCACCTTGCCACCAGCTCGCATAGCTGCCAGCTCCTTGTTGATGAGTGCTGTTGGGGACTGATATTGTTCCCTTCATGTCTATGATCTCGATGTTTCTAATCATATATCGCATGTGATGTTGCTGACAACTCTACTAAAACCACCGTTATTTCAGCGATTCGCATACAAAAACTTAACCCTTTGATTCTCGCATCCTACCCACTAACTGTAAAAAAAATAACCCTTTGATTCCCGCACCCTACCCAACAGCTTCCTTTAGAAAGCTGGTGAATAGCTTGAGTGAGTAAAAGGGATAAGTGTTTGCTTTGCTAGCATGTTTTTCAATGCAGAATGCTGCTGAAAAGGGTGCAGAATTCAAAAAGTTAATTAACCCTTTCGCTCCTAAACCCTATCCACTAACTGCAATAAAAACTTAACCCTTTAACTCTCTCACTCTATCTACCAGCTTTCTTGAAGGAAGCTGTTGGATAAGGCGAGAGAGTCAAAGGGTTACGTTTTCGCTTTGTTAGCATGCTTGACACGTTTGACAAGTTTAAATATCTGGGAACGATCATTTCACCAGACGGCAGATGCACATCAGAAATAGCCAGCAGAATTGGCCAAGCCAAAACAGCATTCAAGAAGATGAAAAGCATTCTTACAACAAATGTATATCAATTAACATCAGGAATAGAGTTCTTGAATGTTATATAGAACCGATAATGTTATACGGTTGTGAGGCGTGGACAGTCAGCAAGCAAAGCCAGAACAAGATTGAGGCAGTCGAGATATGGTTTCTAAGAAGAATGTTGAGAGTTCCATGGACAGAAAAAAACAAACAAAAACAAAAAAAATGAGACAGTCTTGATGGAGGCAGACACAAGAAGATCATTCTTTAGGAAGATTAGGAAAAGACAGGCAACATTTATATGCCATTTTATGAGGAAATGGGAATTGGAGCACCTGGCCACAACAGGAAAGCTGGAGGGAAAGAGAGCAACAGGTAGACCCATGGAGAAGATATTGGACGGACTTGCAGAGTGGCTGAAGACAAAGAAGTGGAGGAGGTGCTTGAGGCAACAAGGGATAGAAATAAATGGAAGGCCATGATCGCCAACGCCATGTGGCAAGGCACTCGTTGATGATGAGCATGCTTGACAATGCAGAGAATGCTGGTGGACAGGATGCAGGAGTCAAAGGGTTAATTGAACATTGTCAGACAATGTCACCGGATGATTTGAGTTTCTTGCTTTCTGATCATGATTAATTAGTTTGGTTCATGTTTTACGTCGGCAACCATCTCAGGTGACATGACCGACGGGGATGACCATCCCAAGGAAGTGGTGGAAGGAGGGACTTATCTAATCCTATACCGACATCAACAGAACAACACTTATGTTAAAGATGGGACAGTGAGAAGGCCATTTTAATGTAGCGCACCCCGGGATTCGAACCCACAACCATGTGAATCCAACGCTCAATCAACTGAGCTCCTGAGGCCCGCTTTCGCAGATCATAGCAGCAGTTTTCCGTTCATAAGACACCAGACCAGGACATTGCTGGGCAAGCGGCCAGTGTTAAGATACTTCAATGACCTACTGTGTGTGTCACCAGCCACACGTTAAGACCAAAAATGACTGTAGTCTCGGGTTTATGGTCCCACACAGTGAATGACTTGACTTCTAGCTGATTGGCTTTGCCAGGAACATACCTGCTCCTCTTTTTTCACAGCTTTACCTTCATCAGCCTAGAAGAAATTTAAATCATTTATCACAAAGGAATGCAACCGCTCCACCGTGTGTTTAGTTTGAATTCATTGAGGTTCAGTTTATTATTTATTTGTTTATTTATTGATTGATTGATTTATTCTTTCGTTTATTTATCTATTCAGCCTCCTGTCATTTCTTATTCATTTTGCTTTTTTTTTCGTTTGTACGTTCACTGATTTATTTGTTCATTTATTCATTGATTTCGTTGTTCATTGTTTGTTTATTCATTTAGCCATTCCTTCATTTATTCATTTTAGTCAATCCTCCATTTATTCCTTCCTCATTTTGCTATTGCTTCGTTTGTTCGTTTTTTATTTATCATTTATTTATTCATTCCTTTTTCATTTTGTTTAACTACAGGAGTTCCCTAATGTCTAGTTGGTTTCCTCCCAGACAGCGTAAATCAACCGGAACAAAGAAGGCAGATAAGCCTTTCTGGTCAGAAACTTTCCAATTATGTAACTATGGCAGTCACATCTTTGTGCCTGTATATAACTCTATATAATGATCTGGTTTAGTCGTTTTTTTTTTCTTTTCTTCCTTCTTTTGGTCATCTGGGTGTGTAAATATTTCATCCAAAATGAAGATGACATTCTCAGACATGTCCGTACAGTGTGGCTTGTTTCCATGGCAGCCTGACAAAAATAGCAGGCGAGCATGTCTGTTGTCTTTTGTTTCTGAGTATTTTCAACTAGTTATTTCTGTCAGGTCAGAGCGGATGTGTGCATGTAAACTGGCAGTGTTTGCAGAATATACAGGTAAAGTGTTGAGAATGTATATGTAAAGTCCCCAGGATATATTGTTAAAGTATAGGGAATATGCCGGTAAAGTGTCCAGGATATATTAATAAAGTTTTCAGAATATACCGGTAAAGTGTCAAGGATATATTGGTAAAGTATTTGGAATATACCGGTAAAGTGTCAAGGATATATTGGTAAAGTATTCGGAATATACCGGTAAAGTGTCCAGGATACATTGGTAATGTATTTGGAATACACCGGTAAAGTGTCCAAGATACATTGGTAAAGTATTTGGAATATACCGGTAAAGTGTCCAAGATACATTGGTAAAGTATTCGGAATATACCGGTAAAGTCCCCAGGATATATTGGTAAAGTATTCAGAGTATACCAGTAAAGTGTCCAGCATATATTGGTAAAGTATTCAGAATGCACCGGTAAAGTGTCCAGGACATAATTATTGGTAAAGTATTCGGAATATACCGGTAAAGTGTCCAGGATGTGTTGGTAAAGTGTTCAGAATATACTGCTGAAGTAGAAAGATTCTACAAATGTAGTTTCCAGAATATAGATATAAAATATTCAGACTATATATGTAAAGTATCCAGGATATACCGATAAAGTCTTCAGAATATACGGGAAAAGAGTCCAGGACTTATTGGTAAAGTATTGAGATAAACACCTTAAGTGTCCAGGATACATTGGTAAAGTGTTCAGAATATAACGGTAAAAAGTCCAGGATATACTGGTAAAGTATCTAGAATGAACATATAAAGTGTCCATGATATATTAGTAAAGTACTCAGAAGATACCACTGAAGTAAAAAGAATCTACAAGTGTGTTTCCGGATTATAAAGGTAAACATTCAAAACATGAATGTGAAGTGTCCAAGATATACCAGGGAAGTCTTCAGAATATACCTGTACAGAGTACAGGACAGATTGGTAAAGTATTTAGACTATACGAATGAAATGTCCAAAATACATCGATAAAGTATTCAGAATATACCGGTTAAGTGTTCAGAATATACTGCTGAAGTAGAAAGAATCTACGATAGTAGTTTCCAGATTATAAAGGTAAAGTCTTCAGAATATACCGGTAAAGTTGAAAGAAAACATTGGTATAGTTGGCAGCACATACCTATTAAGCTGGCTGAATACACTGATATAGTTGGCAGGATTAAATATAAAGTTGACAGAATATATTGGTATAGGTGAACGGATGTACCGGTAAAGTTGGCAGAATATATTGGTATATATTGGTATAGATAGTCATTTATATCTGTAAAGATGACAGAATATATTCAGAATGTATTGGTATAAATGACAGGATATATAGGTAAAATTGGCAGAATATATTAACATGGCTGGTTGGTTATACCTGTAAAGATGACAGAACATACTGATATAAATGACAGGATATACCGGTAAACGTGCCAGAATATATTGGTATAGATAGTCGGATATACCGGTAAAGATGACAGAGTATATTGGTATAGATAGTCGGATATACCGGTAAACATGCCAGAATATATTGGTATAGATAGTCGGATATACTGGTAAAGATGACAGCATATATTGGTATAGATAGTCGGATATACCGGTAAACATGCCAGAATATATTGGTATAGATAGTCGGATATACCGGTAAACATGCCAGAATATATTGGTATAGATGGTCGGATATATCGGTAAAGATCACAGAATATATTGGTATAGATGGTCGGATATACCGGTAAAGATCACAGAATATATTGATATAGATGGCAGGAATTAGCAGTGAACTTTTGCACATACCTGTGTGGGATGATGGGGAGTGTGGTTATGGACGGTGTTGTGGCAGTTAGAAGAGAAGAGGATATCAGTTGGGTATGATGTTTCTTGAATAATGTCCACTCACAAATTTGTTTTACCGTCACATGACACAAACATCTGAACATGATGTGAAGAGCTAACTACTGTAAAGAGACAACTTAAAATACTTGTGATGACTGTCATTACACTAATAACACTGTCCCTGGCACATAGACAGACAGACAGACAGGACAGGACAGACAGACAGACAGACAGACCGACAGAAGCACAGACAGAGGAAGAGAGGGACACAGGAAGACAACAAAGACAAAAAAGAATGGAATCTGGAATATTTATTTAATGTCTGTTCACAATAGTGATTTTAGACACACACAGACACACACAGACACACACACACACCACACACACACACACACACACACACACACACACACACACACACACACACACACACACACACACACACACACACACACACACACAAAAGCGTTGTAAAGAAAGACGGCATTTAACAGTAAAAGTATCAAATGAGACAAAAAGACAAATGGAATCCAAACCACAATCACCTCCTCCCTCCCTCTTCCCCTCCCCCAAACCTTCACATTTCATTAGGTGAATAGGGATAAAAAGCAGAGTGAGGGAAAGGTCAGCGTGTAACTGGAACTATGCGAATTGTAATCCCATCTTAACAGATGGGGATTTGTGTCTGTAGACATGTACGCTTAAGCGTCTGCTTGTAAACTGGTGTTACCAACATATAAGAGAAAGAAATGAGTGTAGCCATAAAACACAACAAAATAACACGGACAGAAACAACAAAAGACAGATTGAAACACAGGAAGTTAAAAAAAGATGTTTTTCTTTTCACGGAAAACCACAAAGAAGATTAAGCTTATCCCGTCACTTTTATAGTACAACGATATTTGCAATATGAAGTCAAACCATGTTCATCGTCTTTCATGGTCATCAACTCAAACCATCTTATAGGACAGAAAGAAGTATTATTAAGATAGGCTTGTGTGTGTATGTGTGTACGTGTGTTGTGTGTGTGTGTGTGTTGTGTGTGTGTGTGTGTGTGTGTGTGTGTGTGTGTGTGTGTGGGTGGGTGGGTGCGGGTGTGTGTGTGTGTGTGTGTGTGTGTGTGTGTGTGTGTGTGTGTGTGTGTGTGTGTGTGTGTGTGTGTGTGTGTTGTTTAGTTGGTCGGTTGTTTGGTTTTAAATTAATTTCGTATATATTCTATTCCATTAAAGATGTTCTTTTCTGATTCAGCTAAAAACCTTGGGTCTGCATTGACTCTACCCTCTCCATGAACAACTTTGTTTCTCAAACTGCCAGATCTTGCTACTATCATCTCCATCGTATAAGGCTGATCAGGAAGTATCTCTCTGTCGAAACAACTGCAAAACTCGTTCTCTCCTTCATAATGTCTCGCATTGACTATTGCAATTCACTCCTGTCTGGTCTTCCTGCCTCCACCATTCACATCCTACAGCGCATTCAAAACAATGCTGTATGCCTTGTACTCAAAAAGAAAAAAGCTGACCACATATCTCCTCTCCTGGCACAACTTCACTGGCTCCCTGTATCAAAGCGCATACAGTACAAACTAGACACCATGTGCTACAAAAGCCTCAATAACGCAGCCCCTGATTACCTGTCAAGCCTACTTGAGATCAATCTTCCCTCACGTACCCTCCGCTCTGCCTCCGATCCTCTGACTTTTCGCTTTCCACGCACTAACCTCAATACCTATGGTCCACGAGCCTTCTCTGTTTCTGGTCCACTCTCCTGGAACAAACTTCCTCTCTCAGTCCGTCAGCAACCTAATTTTGTCTCCTTCAAGTCCGCTCTCAAAACTCACCATTTCTCCTCCGCATAAAATCCTAACCTCACTCACCCCCCCCCCCCTCTCTGCAGCCTGTCTCCGCTCGGAGGGGAATCACATGGTTATAATATATAATTGTATATGCTATTCTCTCTATAATTTTCCATTGCTTTTATTCTTGCTTTTATTGCTTTTATTCTTTCTCCCCATTTATAGCCATGCGTGTGTGTGTGTGTGTGTGTGTGTGTGTGTGTGTGTGTGTGTGTGCGTGCGTGTGTGTGTGCGTGCGTGCGTGCGTGCGTGCGTGCGTGCGTGTGTGTCTGCTTCAGCACTTAGATTTGATTTTATCAAGATTTTGCGCTATATAAATATTGTAATTATTATTATTATTTTTATGTGGTCAGAAGCCATACCGCTTGTTTCAGTTTCTCAGGATACTGTTTCAGTGCTCGGAATGAATTCCATATGCACTGACACCACTGATGACATGCGGTGGAGAAGATCCAAAATGACCATGGTGTAAGTATCATCATCATCATCATCATCATCATCATCATCATCATCATCATCATCATCATCATCATCATCATCATGATGTGCCCTACCGCATGGCGTTGGCGATCATGGCCCTCCACACGAATCTATCCCCTGTCGCTGCAAGTACATCATCTCCCATCTTCTCTGTCCTCAGTCACCCTGCAAGTCCGTCCAACGTTTTCTCCCTGGGTGTACCTGGTGTTCTCTTTCCCTCCAGCTTTCCTACTGTGACCACGTGCTCTACTTCCCTTTTTCTCATAAATGTCCTATAGATGTCACGAGTCATAGGCCTGTACATAAACCCTATACGAAGTCTTCTCTATAGTATAGTGGATTCTATATAAGATTTTCTCCTGTTCCACAAAACAACAGGGAAGTGAGACATTTTTCGAATCATTTTTGTATTTCTTGTTTGTTGTGTGTTGTTTGTTGTCTTACGCTTAACCGTGACGAAGGCCAGTTGGTCGACATTTTGAGTCTGTTACGTCTTGTTGCCTTAAATACGTGTTCTGATTGTA
>JAPXFY010000015.1:74213885-74221385 GCA_030674185.1 Monoplex corrugatus
ACAGGACTCACACACAGAGGTACAAAATCAAACATAAGGTAAACAACATCAAAGACCATGGATATCTGAAACTATAGCATGATTTTCAGCAAATCTACAAATTATATTAGTATTGTTTTTGGTGATTCCATATGCAATGGAAACTCATGTAAACTACCAGAACGAAAAGCTGTATCTGTTACAACACAAAGTAAGCATAATCCGCCCATGTTGATAAACTATATACCATACAGCAGAGATCTGATAATACGTATATACCATAAGCATTTAAATAAGCATACCATAAAGCAGGGATTTGATGATGCATGTCCCACCAAGAGTTGTTTATCTGTGTACCATAAGCAGGGATTTTGATAACATAAATGCATACCATAAAGCAGGGATTTGATCATGCATGTCCCACCAAGAGTTGATTATCTGTGTACCATAAGCAGGGATTTTGATAACATAAATGCATACCATAAAGCAGGGATTTGATAATGCATGTCCCACCAAGCAGTGAGTTGGTTATCTGTGTACCATAAAACAGGGATGTGATAACGTATGTATCGTACAGCATGGATTTGATAATCTATGCACCACAAAGCAAGGATTTGACAATCTTTATACCACAAAGCAGGGATCTGATAATCTATAAACTATAATACAGATATTTGATAATACATAAACCAGATGCGGTTTCTAAGAAGAATGTTGAGAGTTCTATGAACAGCAAAGAAACAAACGAGACAGTATTGATGGAGGCAAGACACATATAGATCATTATAAGGAAGATTAGGAAAAGACAGGCAACATTCATAGGCCATTTTATGAGGAAAGGAGAATTGGAACACCTGGTCACAACGGGAAAGCTGGAGGGAAGGAGAGCACCGGATAGACCCAGGGAGAAGATACTAGACGGACTTGCGGAGTGGCTGAAGACAAGGAGGATGGAAGAGATGCTTGAGGCAACAAGAGATAGAGACAGATGGAAGTCCATAATCGCCAACGCCATGCGGCAAGGCACCTGATGATGATGACATAAACCATAAAGCAGGGATGTGATAATGAATGTACCATAAAGCAGGGATTTGATCTTCTATGTACCATAAAGCAGGGATGTGATCATCTATGTACCATAAAGCAGTGATTTGTTAATGTATAAACCGTAAACCGAGATTTGATAATGTATGTACCATAAAGCAAGGATTTGATCATCTATGTACCATAAAGCAGTGATTTGATCATCTATGTACCATAAAGCAAGGATTTGATCATCTATGTACCATAAAGCAAGGATTTGATCATCTATGTACCATAAAGCAAGGATTTGATCATCTATGTACCATAAAGCAAGGATTTGATCATCTATGTACCGTACAGCAGGGATTTGATCATCTATGTACCATAAAGCAGGGATTTGATCATCTATGTACCATAAAGCAGTGATTTGATCATCTATGTACCATAAAGCAGTGATTTGATCATCTATGTACCATAAAGCAGTGATTTGATCATCTATGTACCATAAGCAGTGATTTGATCATCTATGTACCATAAAGCAGTGATTTGTATCATGTACATGAGCATGATTGTCATCATTACCATGAAGCAGTGATTTGATCATCTATGTACCATAAAGCAGTGATTTGATCATCTATGTACCATGAAGCAGTGATTTGATCATCTATGTACCATAAAGCAGTGACTTGTATAATGTATAACCGTAAACCAGATTTGATATTGTATTACCAACAGTGAATTGGTCATTTTAATGTGAAGTAATTTGATTGGACGACGTGGGGTGACGCGGTGGTGGCTGTCAGTGGGAAGCCAGAGAATTGGTCTGGCGGCAACAGTCTCTCATGCCGCACACACTCTATATCACAGACACAGACACAGAGAGACAGACAAACAGACAGACAGACACAGACATACACACAGATACACACACACACACACCACAACACACACACACACACACACACACTCAAACACACACACACACACACACACACACACACACACACACACACACACACACACACTCACTCATTCACACAGACGCACATACATACAAACACTAGCACAAAGAGACAGACAGACAGACAGTCAGTCAGTCAGACAGACAGACAGTCAGGCAGACAGACAGACACAGACACACACACAGACACACACACACATACACACAGTCACACACACACACAGGTCGACACACTGACAGGCACACACAGACACAGACACAAACACACACACACACACACACACACCACACAGACACACACACACACACACACACACACAGACACACAGACACACACACACACACACAGACACACAGACACACACACACACACACACAACACACAGACACACACACAGACACCACACACACACACACACACACACACACACACACACACACACATACACACACAAACACTCATAAGAGAGAGAGGGGCGAGGAAGAGAGAGAGGTGGAGGGAGAGAGAGAAAAAGAGAGAGGGGAGAGAGAGAGAGAGAGAGAGAGAGAGAGAGAGAGAGAGGCAGCAGACAGACAAACAGACGGTCATACAGACAAACGGACAGACACACACACAGACACAGACACACACACACAGACACACACACACACACACACACACACACACACACACACACACACATACACACATACACACATACACACATACACATAAGCCATATATCACGTAGCCAGAGACACAGACGGAATGACTGACATATGGAACGACACAAAGAACAATCTAAACGGACACAAAGATTTGCAGACTTCACAAGACAGGCTCATATTGGAGCACAGAAAAAAAAAGCAGAAGAGGAAGAAAAAGAGAAGAAGACAATGATGATGTGGAGGAAGAATCCATACAACAGTGCCAATCGATCAGTTCTTCATTAAACATTGTAAAATAACAGATCGTTCTAACAGTCTCCCCGCAGGCGAAGTGTGGATGACAACAATTTGTTTAAGCTGCTCACCATCATCATCATCGTCATCATCGTCATCGTCATCATCATCATCATCATCATCATCGTCATCATCGTCATCATCGTCATCATCATCGTTATCATCGTCGTCGTCGTCGTCATCATCATCATCATCATCATCATCATCATCATCATCATCATCATCATCATCATCATCATCATATCATCATCATCATCATCATCATCATCATCATCATCATCATCATCATCATCATCATCAACATCATCATCATCATCATCATCATGTGCCCTGCCACATGGCGTTGGTGATCATGGCCATACATACGATTGTATCCCTTGTCTCTGCAAGTACACCTCCCACCCTCTCTGTCCTCAGCCACTGTGCAGGTCCTTCCAATATTTTCTCCCTGGGACTGCCTGGTGCTCTTTTTCCCTACAGCTTTCCTGTTGTGACCAGGTGCTCTAATTTCTCTTTCCTCATAAAATGTCCTATATATGTTGCTTGTCTTTTCTTAATCTTCTCTACTAAAGTTCTTCTTGTGTCTGCCTCCTTCAAGACTGTCTCGTTTGTTTTCTTTGCTGTCCATGGAACTATCATCGTTCTTCTTAGAAACCACATTTTACTTGCCTCAATCGTGTTCGACCTTGCGTGTTGACTGTCCACGCCTCACAACCGTACAACAGTATCGGTTCTGTACAACATTCAAGAACTCTCTTCCTGGTGTTACTTTAAGCTACTATCAAAGAAAATAATACGTTCCTTTTTTTCCCACTTCTTATTCTCTTTCTCTTTTTTTGTTGTTAAATCAGTTATATACATGAAAAAAGAAGTATTGTTTCATTACCATCTTGGCTGTGAACGGCAAACTGTGCTTTAGTGTAGTATGGGCAGTGAGTTGTACACTTTTACGGAGCACTGGGGATTTCCTATCGACACCTACTTGCTATTCATTAAGTTGTTGCCTAGTGTCGCTCTGGGCCCAGCCCTGTACACCTACATCCCTCCAGAACTTCATGGCTACAGCTGCCAGCCCTGTACAGTAACATCCCCCGGGGGTTTGTCTGCCTGTTGCAATCTGTCCTGGAGCTTAGTTCCTGGCGTTGTCTGTAATTGAAGACGGCCACTCTGTCTAAATGTCTAAATGCCTTTACCTCTAAACCACTTGTCCAACATCTTATGGACGGTCAGTGATCCCACACACACACACACACAGTAGAACATCCTGTTCAGTGATCTCACACACAGTAGAACATCTCTGTTCAGTGATCTCACACACAGTAAAACATCTCTGTTCAGTGATCTCACACACAGTGAAACATATCTTTTCAGTGATCTCACACACAGTAAAACATCGCTTTTCAGTGATCTCACACAGTAAAACATCGCTTTTCAGTGATCTCACACACAGTAAAACATCGCTTTTCAGTGATCTCACACACAGTAAAACATCGCTTTTCAGTGATCTCACACACAATAGAACATCTCTTTTCAGTGACCTCACACACAGTATAACATCTCTTTTCAGTGACCTCACACACAGTATAACATCTCTTTTCAGTGATCTCACACACAATAGAACATCTCTTTTCAGTGACCCCACACACAGTATAACATCTCTTTTCAGTGACCCCACACACAGTAAAACATCGCTTTTCAGTGATCTCACACACAATAGAACATCTCTTTTCAGTGACCCCACACACAGTATAACATCTCTTTTCAGTGACCTCACACACAGTATAACATCTCTTTTCAGTGACCCCACACACAGTATAACATCTCTTTTCAGTGACCCCACACACAGTAAACATCTCTTTTCAGTGACCTCACACACAGTATAACATCTCTTTTCAGTGACCTCACACACAGTATAACATCTCTTTTCAGTGACCCCACACACAGTATAACATCTCTTTTCAGTGACCCCACACACAGTATAACATCTCTTTTCAGTGACCTCACACACAGTATAACATCTCTTTTCAGTGACCCCACACACAGTATAACATCTCTTTTCAGTGACCCCACACACAGTATAACATCTCTTTTCAGTGACCTCACACACAGTATAACATCTCTTTTCAGTGACCCCACACACAGTATAACATCTCTTTTCAGTGACCCCACACACAGTATAACATCTCTTTTCAGTGACCTCACACACAGTATAACATCTCTTTTCAGTGACCTCACACACAGTATAACATCTCTTTTCAGTGACCCCACACACAGTATAACATCTCTTTTCAGTGACCCCACACACAGTATAACATCTCTTTTCAGTGACCTCACACACAGTATAACATCTCTTTTCAGTGACCCCACACACAGTATAACATCTCTTTTCAGTGACCTCACACACAGTATAACATCTCTTTTCAGTGACCCCACACACAGTATAACATCTCTTTTCAGTGACCTCACACACAGTATAACATCTCTTTTCAGTGACCTCACACACAGTATAATATCTCTTTTCAGTGATACACACAGTAAAACATCTCTGTTCAGGATCTTACGCACAGTAAAACATCTCTTTTCTGTGATCTCACAAGCAGTTAAACATCTCTTTTCAGTGATCTCACACACAGTAAAACATCTCTTTTCAGTGATCTCACACACAGTAAAACATCTCCTTCACTTTCACTTTCAGCGTTCATGGAACCTTTGATTCCTTGTTTCTGCCAGTCCAGGTTTCGTATCTATGTCTCCCTGCAGATAACCAGCAAGTATTGCAAAATCAGTAATCCTTGTGAACTTTGCCCCATCAGCCACAGGGAGTGGTCATCATGTGGTATATTTAATTTTTCATGGAAAACAAACTTATAATCATGTAAAACCTTTTTTTTCAAACAGTTTCATCTAGCTTCTGTGGAAAACACTATGACGTTTTTGGTATTTTCATGACTACAAATATCTTATCAGGACACTTTAAAAGAAATCAATTTCCAATTTTAGTGATAACTTTCTTTACAGTATTTTATGAAAAAAATATATTGTGTCAGATACTTTTATCATCCATACAACAACATTCATGATAACAATTACAATATCAGTTCCAATCTATAATGATTACAACATAACATTCTACTTCTGACTTTTTGTATGAATGACTACTTTCATGAATTTTCCATACTTTCTCTGGTCAGTCACAACAATATTTTAGGTGATGAGCAAATTGTGAAAGACAATGGGTAATAGGATAGTTATGTCCGTATGCCTATTCTATTGATTATTCACTACACGCAGCACATCAATATCAATGTATCTATCTATCTATCTATCTATCTATCTATCTATCTATCTATCTATCTATCTATCTATCTATCTGTCTCTCTATCTGTGTATCTGTGTATCTGTGTATCTTCTCTCTATCTGTGTCTCTGTGTATCTGTGTATCTGTGTATCTATCTATCTATCTATCTATCTATCTATCTATCTGTTATTATCTATCATTTATCTATTGTATTTATCTATCAATTTATCTATATTATATCTATCTATCTATCTATCTATTATTATATCTATCTTATCTATTAATCTTCTACTTTTATCTATCTATTATAACTACCTATGGACAGGTTCTGTTTCTGTATTAGAGAACTCTTCTCAATACTTTTAGTGTCCATGTTAAGTAGAAAGCCTAGGCTAGTGTTCATAATCTGGCTTTGTTGTTCTTTGCCCTTTGTCATTACAGTCGTAATAACAAGCAATCGTTTTAGTTTATGTTGTTTTTCTGTTTGTTTGATGTTTTTTTGTTTGTTTGTTGTTTGTTTTTCGGCGGTTTTGTACATGTGTGTGTGTGTGTGTGTGTGTGTGTGTGTGTGTGTGTGTGTGTGTGTGTGTTGTGGTGTGTGTGTGTGTGTGTGTGTGTGTGTGTGTGTCGTGCGTATGTGGGCTGGTGTGAGGTTTTGCTCATAAGTATAATTTGTTTGCTTCACACACACACACACACACACACACACACACACACACACACACACACACACACACACACACACACACACACACACACACACACACTCTCTCTCTCTCTCTCTCTCTCTCCCTCTCTTTCTCTCTCGCTGTCTGTCTGTCTGTTTTACTGTCTGTGTGACTCTGTGCGTCTCTCCTTCTCCACTCTTTCCGTTTCTGCATGTCTGTGTGTCTGTTTCTCTATCTCTCTCCCTCACTCTCTCTCTATCTCTCTGTCTGTCTGTCTGTCTGTCTGTCTGTCTCTCTCTCTCTCTCTTCCTCTACCTCCCACCTCTCTCTCTCTCTCTCTCTCTCTCTCTCTCTCTCTCTCTGTATTTTTTGTTCAAGACAGATGTGAAGATTAACAATGAGGACTTTGAAATATGGCTTCTTGACAATGACTTTTACCGTTAGAAAATTTAAAAAGAAATCATTACCTTTGTCATTGTCTTGCGCTTTGTCTTGCACTTTCTCTCTAATTAAAAGCACTGTGCGCGCTCGAATTTCTCCACAAATCAAGTTAAAAAATTGCCGTCACACATTTATTGCTGGAGGGTGACAAAGATGGAGTGTTGGAGGACCACTTCCTGACCAATGAA
>JAPXFY010000015.1:74228885-74253885 GCA_030674185.1 Monoplex corrugatus
TGGAGAGGTTATGCACTGATAGAGAGAGACTTACGCATTCTGTTCTCCTTTTTCGCACAGCTGCAAGCAGCAGTGCTAGCCAACGATGGAGTCTGAAAGCGAGTGGTGACAAGAACACAACCACTATCCAATACATTAGACCATCACATCAGCCAGTAGGACACCTGCAGTGTTATAAGCCATCAGAATACCAACTGTCAGTGTCACTATGACAACCTTTGGGTCGTCATCTCAGTGCCACATAACCCCACGAACTCAACACGCAGAGAAGTGCCCTCAGAGGACCACAGCTCATTGCAAAAATCACCGGACAATGGACAGTGAGAGTGTGACCTTACAGGTCATTAGTCAACAGGCCAATACTCCTGTCCTAAACGACAACACAGACTGTTGTAAGAGGTCAGTAACTGCGAGTATGACCATGACATTGACCGACGTGAAGAAATGGTGCCGTTCACTACAGTTTTCCACTAGAAAATGATTATTAACGGGGAAAAAAAAAGTTCCGCTGTCTTGTGTGGTTGTATGGAATACGAGTTCTGACTCTACTTTCATGTTTTCTGGTTCCTGTTTGTTTAAGCGCGGATGGTCACGATTGTTTTTTGATTGTTTACTGTCTTCCGTCAGCACATAGTAGCTTTGGTAAATACATAAATTGTTTTAGCTGTTCGTGATTCTCCTGTCTTTAGAAACACGTTATCTTTGGTGTTCAGTACGTTGTCCATCTCCGGCCTGAATGATCGTGACTTGTGTGACCTTTGTTCTGTGACAAACGTCCTTTACGTTACAATAAATCGTAAAGAAAAGGAGTGTGGTGATTTATTAAAAGAATAAAAAAAAACATCTTGATTAATTGAAATAGCTAACAAATGGACTGCTGATGTTACTGTTCCCTCCTTTGGCTGTCAATTGCTTTAAATAAATGAGTAAATATATGCATAATAAAGGAAAAAGCAAATAAATAGCAAAACGTCCTAAAAAAAAGGAACAAAACATTTGCAGTAAAGAGTACTGTATTTAAACACACACACAACACACACACACACCACACACACACACACACACACACACCACACCACCACCACACGTCACACACACACATAACCAAAACAGTACACACTACACACACACACAACATACAACACTCACACACGCGCTGCGCATGCATATACATACACTTACACGCAAACAGGTACGCACGTTACGCAGCACAACACATCCAACTCACCTCACACATATATGTATACACAAACACACAACATAAACACACACACTACAACATATATATATATATATATATATATATATTATATATATATATGTTGTTGTGTGTGTATGTGTTGTTTGATGTAGTGTGTGTGTTGTGTGTAAGTGTGTGTGTATACATATATGCATATAATCAATCAATAAATAAATACACACACACATCTTATATAGACATATGTGTGTGTGTGTTTATTTATTGATTGATTTATATGCATATATGTATATACATTAGTGTATATAATATATACATAATACACACATAATGTATTTATAATATCTGTCTATCTACATCATATGTATAATATATGTATATATCTATCTATCTATATATGATATATATTTATTGTTATATTATATAATATATATTATCTATATTATTTATATAAAGACAGGGTTGTGTAGAAATATCTACCTTGTAATTTTCAGCAGTTTTTACGTTTTCAGAAATGATTTTTGCACAAGATTGTTGTCGTCTAGTTTGACAAAGGGTTGTCACTGAATCTGCTGAAAAAAAAATATGTGTAACGTAAAGCTGTATGTTTTAGGAGAAAACTAGTTCTCTGGCTAAGATATGTAGGAAAAAAATCAAGAAAGAGATGGAGAGAGGGGGAAACAAAGGAAGAGAGAGGGGAGAGAGTGGGGGGAGAGAGGGGAGAAGTAACAGAGGGAGAGAGAATGGGGATGGGGGTGTGGGGTGATGGAATTATGTCGTAAGAAAAGACGGCATTGTACTGGCATAATATTAATTGAAACAAGACGATAGACGAAATCCAAACCATAGCCAATTTCCACCCTCACCCACCCACCCACCCACATACACACACACACACTCCACCTTCACATTTCATCAGCAGATCAGAGACAAAAAGCGGAGTGAGAGAAAGGTCAGTGTTTAACTGAAGGGAATAGAGGGGAGCGTTGGAAAGAACTAGAATAATCCTTAAACAACTGAAAAAGGCAGTGCGTTGCCAGAAAGAAACAGAATATCAAAAAAACAACAAAAAGAATCCGAATCAAAGTGCGACTTGAGCATAAGCAAACAGAATCAAAAAAACAACAAAAAAGAAAAAAACAAAAAGCAGGCGTAAATTATCGGCCAACTGATCTTCGTCAAGCGTAAACATAAGACAACAAAGCACAAACATCAAACAAACAAACACAAACATAAGGAGGAGAAGAGCGAAACTTCCCTGCAGCTTCGTCCACTAGGAGTAATTGACCAAAGCAAACAATATAACAAGAAGGAGACGTAGCAATCACTTTGAAAACAAACAAAAAAGAAAGACCAATTGGAAAGAAACAAGTGAAAGAAACGGAAAGATACAGACAACACAGAGCGGAAAACGTGTTTAGGTCTACAGGAATCTTCACAGTGCCCAACCACCACTCTGACCGTGGTTGTCTGAAAGAACTTATGCCAAGAGGTATTAGAAACAACGACAACAACAACAACAACGACGAATACGACGACGACGATGACGATGATGACAATGACGACGACATCACACCACCACCACCACCACCACCAACAACAACAACAACAACAACATCAACAACAACAAAAACAACATCAACAACATCAACAACAACAACAACAACAACAACATCAACAACAACAACAACAACAAAAGCATTGTAATGAATACTGGTAACCCTTTTTCTCCTATGTTTAAAACAAGAACTGATCCGAAAAGACAGTTGAAACACAGACAATTCATCAGTACAACATGAGTTGCTAAGACAATTCCATCCAGTTGAATGTCTGCCATGACGTCATTAACTTCCTTCTACAGTATCGACACACCTTGTTACAGTAATGTCTCTTCCAATAGTTATCGAACAACGTATGGAAAGACAGATGGCTTCCCAAAGATTTGAAATTAAGAATCCTGAACATTTTGATTTGGCCTGTTTCATTGTATGGTTATGAAGCCTGGACACTGAGAAAAAGACGAAGAAAATAAAATCAATGTAGCAAAAATTGTGGCTCTGTAGACGACTTATGTGAGTCAAATGGACATGCAGAAGAACAAACGATAACATATTAAAGGAACTGAATGTTAAGCGCCAACTGCTAACAGAGATCAACAAAAGAAAGCTGAAATATGTAGCTATGCGATCAGAAACACCAAAAGATTTAAGTTGAGGCAAGGAGAAGAAAGGTCGACCGCACATCCTCCTACTTCGACAACGTCGCTGAAGTCTGTGGTCTGGGGATCCAGGAAGTTGCCCACAAATGTCTCAATCGTGTGACCAGGAGAAGACTTGTGATGACGAGCACGGCTTCTATTGCCGATCCCGGCGAATGAGAAAGGTGAAATGTGATAGATACCAACGTAAAATCTGTGACAGATACCGACAGAAACATGTCAGGCGTCAGTTAAATCATCACGATGTTATTTTGACGATGGTACTAAATAGGATGCCACAAGTTAAGGAAGATGAGAAATCATGTTTAGTTTCAGTTTTCGTACGATAGTGTTGTAACAACACCAGAATATTTGCAGTATTCAAAACGGCCATGGACAGTCCGGTGTCTTTGATATGCACTAACTTACTGCACAGCATGCTTCTAGCAATGAGCACAGACTGTTCGTATAATGTTGCTGATTTTGTAATATAGATCTTGAGTCCACAGGAGGACTAAGTGAGGGACAGAGGGACAATTTGCTTTGTAGACATCCACACACAAGTAACAGTCACAAGGAAGAGCTTCCCTGTGGGAATGCTGCGGGCTCTTTCAGTATAAAGAGTATCCCCACCTTCTGGAAATTCTGTGCTAGAAATTTCCTCTTTTCTGTCACTCTCTTTGTTTCTGCCTCGTTGCCTAGCTTTCTGTCATTTCTGCTTATTTTCTGCCTTAATAGTCCATTCACCTGTATGTGTTCGATAAAGTCTTATATACGTTTCCTTAGGATTGATAATTAGGTACATGTATTAAGTGCAGTTTTGGCTCTAGGGAGGTGAGATATACGGAGGCAATTCTAGGTAATGTATGCCTGTTTTTTTAAAATATGTTTTGCTGTCCTTATGTATGCTTATATTTGTAATCAGGTGTGTTTTTTTAAATCTCCCCTGTGCGATAAATTGGAAGGAGTGATCAACGTCAGGGGCATGTCCTTAGATTATGTGTACGAATGCCTTGAAATTTGCACTTAATTTTCTTTTCTTTTTTTTTTCCCCGTTGAAGTTTTGTATGTTTTGAAGCGGTTATAGCCCTGATATGGCTCTGCACAGTCGGCTGGGCTTTAAACAACAATATAAATGACAGCAATAACAATAACAATAACAACAATAACAACAATAGCAATAACAACAATACAATAACAACAATAACAATAACAACAATAACGATAACAAGGAAAAGCAGAAGCCAGCAGAGAGAAGAGAAGAGAGAAGGGGGGGGGGGAGTGCAGAAGCACAATGTAGGTGGTTATGGCTGTCCACTAGGAGTGTTTTAATTTCACGGTCTGTGGTACAGCTCTCGTGCAGTGTACTCCTTCCTTTTTCTATCCAATGTGCTCTGTCATGTCAGACCATGTGACGTGGGTGGAATGGGAAGTAACCCCTTCACTTCCTCCTATCCCCACCCCCCCCCCCCTCAGCCCTATCCACCTACAGGAAGAGGGAACCAAAGGATCAGTACCAGAAGTTTGGTGAAATGGTGCTTGAGGGTTGAATATGTCTGAAGCCGCTGTTCGTTCACTGACTTGTGAAAGGAGTGGCTGTGTGAGGGAGTGAATAGTGTGAAGTTCCGAGTTTGGAGTTTGTTCAAGGATTCATCACACTCGGACAATTCCATATACGCTCTACCCAAATCTGTCAGCAATTAGATGGCCGCCTACTTGAGCCTATGCAAAACCCTATGCGCCGGCAAGGTCTTGAACTGAAAAGCGGGAGAAGGGGAGATCTAGGAAACACTAAACTGACACCACCGGGATGATGGAAGCGTTAAGATGGCCAGCAAATAGGCCAGTGTTTAATGTTTGCTGACTAGGACTGAGCTCGAGATATCATCTTCGGTCAACGGCTTTGTCAAAAGAACCAACCCAACAACATTGAATAGTTTGACTGTCAGGGGATGGATGATATGGGTGTGAGGGAGTGAGGTGGGGAATCGGAGACGTTATAGGGGGGGGGGGGGTGACGAGGGCTTGTGTTCATTGAATAGTGACGTGTGTATGAAACAGGAGGGAGTGCTGACACTCAGTTGGACCATCTGGTAAATCAGTTGACTTAGACAAACCAGGATGAGTAGAGTCTCTGAAGCAATTGCTGATGGGATAAGGAATGCTTGTTTCCATCCATCCACCACCACCACCCTTCTATTCCGCTGCTAGATTTTCTCCAGGTGGTAGTAGTAGTTCAGGTAGAAACATTCATGAATGTAGTCCCTTATGCGGTGTGGACTGATTAGCACAATAATTCAGACATAATGGATTTTTGGACATACCGTGTGTCATCAAACCATTGATTTGTCCATCTCTATGGAAGCAAGAAAGAATATATCATGCCTATAGGAACAAAAATATGGTCTTCCAGTCAAACAATGTTATAAGCACTTCCATGGCTCACTTCAAGGTTTTCTGCCAACTCCTCAAGAGTTATGCGCCTATCTTCTCTAATCAGAGCATCTGCTTTTTCTTCATTGGCAGGATTCACAGAAGTGGACGGACGGCCAGAACGGTGTTTATCAGCTACGCTCGCAGTTCCCACCTTTTCATCATTCAGACGACACATCCACCTGAGAACATTGCTATAATCTGAAGTATTCTCCTTATACACATTCTGTAATCGTCCGTGAATGTTCACAGGGGTTTCTCCCTCAGCAAAAGGAATTAAATCACTACTCTTTGTTTTTGACGCAGCTCTAAGGGGGCAGCATTTTGAATTTTCCTCACGAGTCTATGAACCGAAACATACCAAAGAAAACATTTCAGTCAGTAACAGTTATAATCATTTGTAACTGAGCAACATTTCAGTAATTTATCAAAAACTCCGTCTGATATAAACAAAAAGGCATTACGTTTTGATTCACCCTCGTGGATAGATAGATAGATAGATAGACGAAGAACAGATAGATAGAAATAGATAGATAGATAGATAGATAGACATATAGATAGGTAGATAGATAGATAGATAGATAGATAGATAGACAGACAGAAGATAGATAGATAGATAGATAAGACAGACAGATAGAAGATAGATAGATAGATAGATAGAAGATACATAGATAGAAGATAGATAAAAGAAGATAGATAGAATAGATAGAAGATAGATAGAAGATAGATAAAAAATAAGGAGGAGAAGAGAGGGAGAGAGAGAGGAGGAAAGAGAGAGAAGAGAGAAGAAAAGAGAGAAGAAGAAGGAGAAGAAGAAGAGAGAGAGAGAGAGAGGAGAGAAGAAGAGAGAGAGAAGAGAAGAAGAAGAATGAAGAAGAAGAAGAAGAAGAAGAAAGAAAAGAAGAAGAAGAAGAAGAAGAAGAAAGAAGAAAGAGAGAAGAAGAAAGAAGAGAGGAAAGAAGAGAAGAAAAGAGAAGAGAAGAAAGAAGAAGAAGAAAAGAAGAATGGAAGAAGAAGAAGAAGAAGAAGAAGAAAGAAGAAGAAGAAGAAGAAGAAGAAGAAGAAGAAGAAGAAGAAGAAGAAGAAGAAGAAGAAGAGACTGAGACAGAGAAAGAAGGAATGTATGAGAGAGAGAGAGACAGAGAACAGACAGAGAGACAGAGACAGAGACAGACAGAAGACAGACAGACAGACAGAACAGAGACAGACAGAGAGACAGACAGACACAGAGAGGGCGGGTGTGGATGAGGAACACAATAGGTCAATGACATGACATGTGATGGCACACTCCGCCTCGCTCCCTTCACAAAGTTATAGTCATGTGACTTGTATCAACAACGTTATGATGATGAAGACAACAGTGACGATAACGATGATGATGATGATGATGACAGTGAAGAAGCTGTAGATGCCCTAAACTCCTTGAGGCCCGTAAGGAGAACACGGAAAGTGAAGGGTATAAATCCCTGACGGGCTTACTGTAAAGGCCAGATAACTTTGTCAGGTTTTCTGTAGAGAGGGAATGATGGCTACAGGCACTCCCAGCTTGGAAAAAGCTGGGATGTGTGTGTGGGGAGTGTGTGTGTGTGGGGGGGGGGGGGGTGTGTGATGGGGTGGGGGGGGCATAGGGATGGATAGCCGTAAGGATGGTCAGATTTTTTTCCCTTTCCTTATTTCCCCGTATTTCCCGGGGTGCCAGTGCCTTGCCCCGGTGCAGCCATCTTATCTGTACAAAATGTCAAAGGTTGAATGACCACAAGGGGGACAGGGAGAGAAATCGGTACATCACCACTCTTGTTTTCATATTAGACGAGATAACCCTGACTCTGCTGACGTATCTAGCAACGTACTATAACATCATCATCAATCATCCATTCATCATCATCATCATCATCATCATCATCATCATCATCATCGTAATGATGATGATTGAAAACATTAAAACCTGGCCTGTTCGCTGCTCATCGTAACATTTCCATCATTCTGGTGGTGTCAAGGTCCCTCTTCCCCCTTTTCCCAATTTCAAGACCATGCCAGTGATTAGAGTTTTGCGTAGGCTTTTGGAAATCTGATAGTTGCTGGCAGATTCGGGTGGCGCGCATACGGGATTTTCCGAGTCCAGTGAATCCTTCTTGAACAAACCACAAATTACAAACTGTTAACATGAGGCGGTAAGGAGACTGTTTCAATTAGAGAGAAAGGACAAGGCAGCAGAGTTGTGTCTCACAGTCTGTGCACGAACATTTTCACAAAGAAAACATCCCTGGCCCACTTCCTGGAATCCCTACAGAGGACAGTGTGGAATACCAAAGATCTGTTTGATGGCAGTGTCTGTGACTTGGTATCACTCTGACATGACACTCAGTCTACATAAGAAACATAACAGAACAAAACAACAACAACAACAACAACAAAAGAAACCCAGTATCAATTGTTTTATTAAGGCAGAATGTTAAACGTATACAACCATGCCCTCGGTTGAGCTCGGTGTTTCATTACTTAAATCGATAAGTGCATTGTGATGTCTGTGTTTCTGTGTGTGTCAGTCAGTCTCTGTCTCTCTGTTTGTGTCTCTGTCTCTGTGTCTTTGTCTTTGTATGTCTGTCTGTCTCTGTCTCTGTCTCTATATCTGTGTCTCTGTCTCTGTCTCTGTCTCTGCCTCTGCTCTGTCTGACTGTCTGTCTTCTCTCTCTCTCTTTCTATCTTTTCTCTTTCTCTTCCTTTCTGCTTTCTATCGCTCTTTCTCTCTCTCTCTGTCTCTCTCTCTCCATCCCTCCTCCCTCTTTCTCTCACTGTCTGTCTCTGTCTGTCTGTCTGTCTCTTTTTCTCCCTCCCTCTCTCGCTCTCTCACTTTCTTTGTCCTCTGTCTTGTCTGTCTGTCCGTCTGTCTGCATGTCTGTCAGTCAGTCTGTATATCTGTCTGTCCGTCCGTCCGTTCATCTGTCTGTTTGTCTGTCTGTGTGTCTGTGTGTCTGTTGTCTGTCTGTCTGTCTCTTTTTCTCCCTCCCACTCTCGCTCTCTTTTTTTCTATGCCCCTGTCTGTCTCTGTCTGTCTGTCCGTCTGTCTGCATGTCTGTCAGTCAGTCTGTTTCTCTGTCTGTCCGTCCGTTCATCTGTCTGTGTGTCTGTCTGTGTGTCTGTATATGTGTCTGTCTGTCTGTCTGTCTGTCTGTCCTCTCTCTCTCTCTCTCTCTCTCTCTCTCTCTCTCTCTCTCGTATCTCCAGTGACAAATTGAAACTGTCTAGCTAGGAATCAAATATACAAAGCTGAAACCGATAAAAGTTGTGTTGCTGTGCATGACTTTATCAGAAGGAGTGGAGTGGACAGACAGATTATTATCAATGATGAATGGTGTGTCACTTGGTGCTACACAGATAGTGTTGATGGATGACCCTACTGTTGACCTACTCAAACCTCAAAACCTCAGCACTTTATGGTAATTGAGGTCAAACTCAACTTAGATTAAAATTTTGGAGATTGATTCAAATCAACATTCATGGTTTGACTCAAAACTTTACGTTAAGGATTGACTCAAATTTCAACATTCATGGTTAGAACTCTAAAAACTGTTCTAACATTAAGTGATATTGACTCAAAATCAACATTGATGGATTGATCAAATTCAATCCTTAATACACAAATGGACTGAGTTCAAACTTACATTAATAGATTGACTCAAACCTCAACATTAATGATTACTCAAATTAACAAGTGCTAATGGATTGATTGACTCAAACTTTAACATATAATGGACTGACTTCAAATCTTAACATTGATGAGATGACTCAAACCTCAACATTAATGGATTGACTCAAAATCACTTAATGACAACTGAATGTGAGTGACGTCAAATCTTAATTGATCATGATATGACTCAAACTTGATTAACATATAATTGGATGACTCAAATCTTAACATTGAGGGAAGTGATTCAAATCTTAACATTAACGGATCGATCAAACCTCACATTATTAATGGACTGACTCAAATCTTAATATTAGTCGATTGACTCCAACATCAATATTCATGGATTGACTCCAATCTTAACATTAGTGGATTGACTCAGATTTTCACATTCATGGAGTTGGACTCAAACATCAACATTCATGGATGACTCAACCTTGATGACAACCTTAACATTGATTGATTGACTCAAACTTTGCCATTAATGGAATGACTCAAATATTAACATTCATGGATTGACTCAAACCTTAACATCAATGGACTGACTTCAAATTTTCTTAAACAATAATAGATTTGGATTGACAAACCTTAGCATTCATATTGATTCAAATCTCAGCATTCATGGATTGACTCAATCTGTATATACATACACATGTCATTTACGTGAACCAAGATTATTCCAGCGAAGGCTGATAAATACTCAAATTTTAGCATTCATGGATTGACTCAAATCTCAGCATTCGTGGATTAACACACACACACACACACACACACACACACACACACACAACACACACACACACACACACACACACACACACACACACCACACCACACACACACACACACACACACACACACACACCAAACCATCTCAGCATTCATGGATTGACACAAACACACACTCACACAGACACACATACACGCACACAAACACACAAACACACACACACAACATACATACACACATATATATGTATTATACATACGTGTATATATATATACATATACATCTATACATATAAATATATATATATATATATATATATATATATACATATATATATATATGTGTGTGTGTGTGTGTGTGTGTGTGTGTGTGTGTGTGTGTGTGTGTGTGTGTAAAGATTCATATACGTGTGTGTCTGTATGTGTATGTGTGTGTGCGTGTCTGTATGTGTATACTTGCAGATTATATATATATATATGGAGATACAGACAGAAAGAGACAAAGGTGGAGATAAAAAAAATAAATAAAGAGAGAGAGAGAGGAGAGAGAGACAGACAGAAGAGAGAGACAGACAGAGACAGAGAGAGACAGAGACAGAAGAGAGACAGAGACAGAGATAGAGAGATAGAAGAGGAGAGAGAGAGAGAGAGAGAAGAGACAGAGACAGAGACAGAGACAGAGATAGAAACTGAAACTGAAAATGGCTTATTGCCATTGCCATTTTTGTCCTTGTGGCAAGGAGCATAAAACAAAGTCAAAAAGTCATTCTCTCAGAGAGAGAGAAGAGAAGAGAGAGAGAGAGAAGAGAGAGAGAGAGAGAGAGAGAGAGAGAGAGAGAGAGAGAGAGAGTCGATATTTTAACGTCACAGCAGACAGACCTTCAATAGTGTTACAGTCTGAAATTGATGTTTACTGTCAGTACCAACATACACAGTACACACTGATGAGATCACGGTCGTTTTCATGTTTCTTACAGTACACACAGGAAATCGGAATTTGTGTTTAACGTTTTGTAAAATCAAGAAGTCAGGTTGAGTTCAGTATTGCACAAGAACGGGCAAACCTGGACGACCCCAGTGGTAACGTGAAGACGATAAGATGTCTAATAACTAGTTCCATTCCTTATTGAGGGTCTTCGGAGCACGTAGAACGCCATAGCTATCCCATCCCTTCCTGAATTTCTATGGGGTACGTGATACGCCATAACTTTCCATCTTTTGGTAAAGAGAGTACTTAGAACGCCATAGCTGTTTCCTCCCCTGATGAAGTCTATGGAGTACACACAACACCATACATAGTCCTAAAAAGTACTAAACCTAGCTTTCCTCCCTTATGAAGGTCTATGGAGACATACAACACCATAGCTATACCCGTCCCTTTCTGAAGGTCTATGGAGTAACATACAACACCATAGCTATATCCGTCCCTTTCTGAAGGTCTATGGAGTACTAAACGCCATCGTTTCATCGCCCTGATGAAGGTCTATGGAGATACATACAACACCATAGTATATCCGTCCCTTTCTGAAGGTCTATGGAGAACATACAACACCATAGCTATACTCCTTTCTAGTCTAGAGTACATACAAACCAAGCTATCTCCCTTCTGAAGGTCTATGGAGTACGTAGAACCTATACTGTTTCCATCACTTTCTGAATGAATGATGAATGAATCTTTTATTTAATGTCTGTTCACAATAGTGATTTTAGACACACACGCACCACACACACACACACACACACATAACACAAAGGGAAATAAAAGTGGGTGGAGGATGAGTATGGGGAAGGGTAATTGAAGTTTGAATGTAAGAAGGGGAACAAGTGCAATTAATAATTCAGAACAATGAATTAACAGTGTCAAATAATAACGTACAAGCAATTATTAACTCTTCATAACAATCTGCCAACAGGGGATCTGAGAATCAGCTGGACTAACCGAATAATATATTATTTTTGTTGTAAAGAATATTTCTAGCGTCAGTACATGAAAAATCAAGATTGTTATTTCTATATGTCGTAAGTAAATAGGACATTCAAAGAGCAGATGGTGGACTGATAATGTTTTTGAACAAATACATACATTCTGTGTATATTTCGTTTTCCAAGAGTTAAGCCTTAGTTTGTATATGAAAGACGCTAGCTGTCTGGGGCAGTAAGGTATCAGGCTATGGGTATTGGATAAATTTGTATAAACTGAACGTTCTAGCACAGAATCAAGTTCATAAAACTGAAAGTCGTGTATTATGGCATGTTACGGTATTGGCCTTTTTGGATGCTCCGTTTCTTGCTAACTGGTCTGAAACTTCATTCCAATGTGACGGAACCCAGCAAAAATTTATACCAACACGGCTGGATGAAATACAATGTATCAAATGTTTGATTTCCCTTTCTGAAGGTCTATGGAGTACATAGAACGCCATAATTATTTTCCTCCCTTTCTGAAGGTCTACGGAGTACATAGAACGCCATAACGATTTCCATCCCGTCCTCAAGATCAATAGATTACGTAGAACGTCATAACTATTTTCATCCCCTATTCAAGGTCTACGGAGTACATAGAAGGCCATCGATATTACAATCCTTTGCTGAAGGTCTATGTAGTACCTTGGACACCATAACTATTTCTGCTCCCCGCTAAAGGTCAACAACAAAGCTATATATTTATCCCTTGTTGAAGGTCTATGGGGAACGTCACAGCTATTTCCATTCCTTGCTGAAGGTCTCCACACAAGACAAGTGAGATATAGTGCACTACTTCACGTCCTGGTATGAGTAAAGGGCAATAAATCGTGATGTCAGGGACTATCTTAATTAATGGTGGCGGTGTCCTCTTTCAACCATTTATATACGCCTCCGTGTGTTGAAGCACGACAGAAAAGTGTGTGTGAGTGTGTGTGTTATATATATATATATATATATATAGTGTGTGTGTGTGTGTGGTGTGTGTGTGTGTATGTGTGTGTGTGTGTGTGTGTGTGTGTGTGTGTGTGTGTGTATAGAGTGTGTGTGTGTGTGTATGTGTATGTGCGTGTGTGTGTGTGTGTGTGTGTGTGTGTGTGTGTGTTGTGTGTGTGAGTGTGTGTGTGAGTGTGTATGTGTGTGCGCGTGCGTGCGCGCGCGTGTGTGTGTGTTGTGTGTGTGCGTGTGCGTGTGTGTGTGTGTGTGTGTGTGTGTGTGTGTGTGTGTGTGTGTGTGTGTGTGTGCGTGTGTGTATGTGTGTGTGTGCGTGTGTGTGTGTGTGTTGTGTGTGTGTGTGTGGTGTGTGTGTGTGTGAGTGTGTATGTGTGTGGGCGTGCGTTGCGCGCGTGTGTGTGTGTGTGTATGTGTGTGTGTGTGTGTGTGTGTGTGGTGTGTGTGTGTGTGTGTGTGTGTGTGAGAGAGTGTGTGTGTGTATCTGTGTGTGTGAATGTGTATGTGTGTGTGTGCGTGTGTATGTGTGTGTGTGTGTGTGTGTGTGTGTGTGTGTGTGAGAGTGTGTGTGTATGTGTGTGTGTGTGTGTGCGGAGTGTGTGGTGTGTGTGTGTGTGTGTGTGTGTGTGTATGTGTGTGTGCGAGTGTGTGTGTGTGTGTGGTGTGTGTGTGTGCGAGCGTGTGTGTGTGTGTGTGTGTGCGTGTGTGTGTGTGCGCGTGGTGTGTGTGTGTGTGTGTGTGTGTGTGTGTGTGTGTGTGTGTGTGTGTGTGTGTGTGTGTGTGTGTGTGTGCACAGTCAGCTGATATGTTCACTCAGCATGACAGATTTCTCTTTGCAGAGATCTCCGGCTGGCTCTTCAGCCGGAAATAATGATAAGGTCGTTTAAACATCACGAATACTGCTAATTGTTTTTAATCTGAATAGCAAAATAATCAAGTCAGGGTAACAATATCCAATCCTCTTCGGGCATTGACCCATGCGGGGTGGGGAGGGGGGGGGGTCTGTCTTGTGAGACGAGTTTATACAGAATAGCTAGTTGTGTTGTGATTCAGACCTTTAATGATTGATTTATTTACTTTATATATATATATGTATATATATATATATATATATATATATATATATATATATATATATACATATATATATATATATATACTGGTAAACCACAGTCTAGGTGGAGCCTCAGGTCCTGGCCAGCTCATGGGTCTGTGTGCAGGCTTAAGGCATGTGCCACGGTCACCATGCACGTGGAACCTGTGACGTTAGTGCATATGGAATTCATTCCAAGCGCGGAGACGTCATCTTGAGAAACTGAAACTGAAACTGAAAATGTTGTCTACTTATAAAATCCAGATTATGGATTGACTCGAACATTAACTTACATAGCAAAAACAAAAACAAAACAAAAATGTCGGCACCAGAAGGGATCCAGGAGTTACGACCTGGATGCGGCCCAGTCCCCTTAGAGTGTCATTAGTTAGGGGCCGAAACACTTGCTTGACAGGGGTTTCTCTTTTGACGACCTTCTGCTGTCCGGCTCTCCCCAGAGTTTCATACTGCCAGATTGTGTACTTCTCAAGGTCACTATGTCTTTGAAGTTTTGAATGAAATAAGAATTGACAGAAGGGAGGAAGCTAGTAGGTTGCCACAACGGTCTAAACAGGATTCGAATGCTTCTAGAAAGTTCTGATCAAATGCATTTCACGTATCTTCCTAAAAAACTGCTGATTATATGCGTTTCTTCGTAAGCGTGACCTTGACCTTGACACCTCTCTTCCATACTCACGTATTCAAGGCTCTCAACAGCCTTCACCTTTGATCCAAACTTGGTAAAATCCATCTATAAACAATTGAGAAAATAGTGCTGACACGTTTTTGTCACACACACACACACACACACACACACACACACACACACACACACACACACACACACCACCACCAACACACTCACACACAACCACCACAACACACACATACACACCACAAACACACACACATACACACACACACACACACACACACACACACTCACACACACACACACACACACAACACACACACACACACCACACACACACAAAATACAACACACACACACACGACACACACACACAAACACAACACACGCACACGCAACGCAAACGCATACTACAACACAAAACACATCACAAGACACACACACAATACACACACACACACAATCAACCACACACACACACAAAAATCAACAAACACACACACACACACAACACACACACACACACACACAAAAAACACCATAACACACACAAAACTCACATCTACATACACACACACACACAGACAACAACAACACAACACGACGCACGAACAAACATACAACACACAACACACAACACACACACACACATGAAAATATTCAGATATACAAACATAAAAAAAAAACAATACCCACCTGTCTTATCGATATAAAATAGTCTCCATTCAAAAAGATATAAATCAAAGAACAAGAGGTGTAATGTACGGAGAGCCGCAGTCACATTATGCATAGTGCCGTTACTTAACATCGTTGGGCTTATTTAGAATTCATAAGAAAAAGAAAACAACTGTTCATTTTCCTATAGAATGTTATTCAACTTTGGTAGAAAACTGTTTATAAACAATCCTGAAATATCTTCCTATTCTGTGAAGTTGAACAAGATGAACAGGAGAAAAAAGGGGAAGAAAGAAGAAAAAATATCTAGAAATCATTTAGACAGCTTTTGTTTTCCTATTACGAGTACGTAGTCATATTGATCACAGAGCGAGTTGTCATTTTTCTAAGTTTTTTTTTTTTTAAATGTGCGTCAGCTAACGTGTGTGTATGTGTGTGTGTGTGTGTGTGTGTGTGTGTGTGTGTGTGTGTGTGTGTGTGTGTGTGTGTGTGTGTGTGTGTACATTCATATATCTATTTATATATTACATGTATACATATATAATACAATACAATATATACTATATATATATATATATATATATATATATAATATAATATATATATATATATATATATATATATATATAATAACAAACATACATACATACACATATATCTATTTATCTATAAACATATGTGTATATATATATATATATGTATATATGTATATTTTTGTGTGTGATGTGTGTGTGTGTGTGTGTGTGTGTGTGTGTGTGTGTGTGTGTGTGTGTGTGTGTGTGTGTGTGTGTGTGTGTGTTTAAAAAGACGTCAAGCACAAACAGACAAAACCAATAGTTAAAGGAAGAAAACAATAAAAAAAAAAAAAGTGAACATATTGAAGTGAGAATCACATGATTGTACATGTAGGTTTTTCCGGTCCCTTACCGTCATGCTAGTTGCTGTTTTTTATGTCAAGGGAGACAACAAATCTGACAGTGTTATTGATTGCCAGTGTGGCATCACCATGTGTTATCCAGCCTCTCCTTCACTAACAACACAGACATGTAAAGGAAGACAGGCAACTCACCCATCACCATGTGTTATGTAGCAGTATAGCAGTCACCCTGTATCATCCATTCTTCCTTCACTCACGACATAGACATATATAGGGAGACAGGTACATAACCCTGTCACACTCTGATATGATCATAGATATGGATATGGAAGCAGGCAACTAGCTCTGTCATACTCTATGATATGTCACAGACATGGGTAGGGAGACAGGTACATAACTCTGTCACTCTGACATGATCATAGACATGTGTAGGGAGACAGGTACATAATTCTGTCACTCTGATATGATCATAGACATGGACAGGAAGACAGGCAACTAGCTCTGTCACACTCTGTGATATGATCATAGACATGGATAGGGAGACAGGCAACCAGCTCTGTCGCTATCTGTAAAAATGATGATAGACATGGATTGGGAGACAGGCAACTAGCTCTGTCATTCTCTGTGATATGATAATAGACATAAATCAGGAGACAGACATCTAGCTCTGCCACACTGTGATATGATCACAGACATGGATAAGGATACGGCAACTAGCTCTGTTAAAGGCTGTGATATGATCATATACACGGGTATGGAAACAGACAACTAGCTCTGTCACTATCTGTGAAAATGATAATAGGCATGGGTAGGGAGACAGACAACTAGCTCTGACACTATCTGTGAAAATGATAATAGGCATGGGTAGGGAGACAGACAACTAGCTCTGACACTATCTGTGAAAATGGTAATAGGCATGGATATGGAAACAGACAACTAGCTCTGTCACTATCTGTGAAAATGATAATAGGCATGGATAGGGAGACAGACAACTAGCTGTGTCACTATCTGTGAAAATGATAATAGACATGGATAGGGAGACAGACAACTAGCTCTGTCAGTATCTGTGAAAATGATAATAGACATGGATAGGGAGACAGACAACTAGCTCTGTCAGTATCTGTGAAATGATAATAAGCATGGATAGGGAGACAGACAACTAGCTCTGTCACTATCTGTGAAAATGGTAATAGGCATGGTAGGGAGACAGACAACTAGCTCTGTCACTATCTGTGATGATAACATGGATAGGGAGACAGGCAACTAGCTGTGTCACTATCTGTGAAAATGATAATAGGCATGGACAGGGAGACAGACAACTAGCTCTGTCACTATCTGTAATGATAGACACAGATAGGGAGACAGACAACTAGCTCTGTCACTATCTGTGATGATAGAATGGATAGGGAGACAGACAACTAGCTCTGTCACTCTCTGTGATGATAGACATGGATAGGGAGACAGACAACTAGCTCTGTCACTATCTGTGATAATATGGCATGGATAGGGAGACTGACAACTAGCTCTGTCACTATCTGTGAAAATGGTAATAGGCATGGATAGGGAAACAGACAACTAGCTCTGTCACTATCTATGAAAATGATAATAGGCATGGTATGGAAACAGACAACTAGCTCAGTCACTATCTGTGAAATGGTAATAGGCATGGATAGGGAAACAGACAACCAGCTCTGTCACTATGTGTGAAAATGGTAATAGGCATGGATAGGGAAACAGACAACCAGCTCTGTCACTATCTGTGAAAATGATAATAGGCATGGATAGGGAAACAGACAACTAGCTCTGTCACTATCTATGAAAATGATAATAGGCATGGGTATGGAAACAGACAACTAGCTCAGTCACTATCTGTGAAAATGGTAATAGGCATGGATAGGGAAACAGACAACCAGCTCTGTCACTATGTGTGAAAATGGTAATAGGCATGGATAGGGAAACAGACAACTAGCTCTGTCACTATGTGTGAAAATGGTAATAGGCATGGATAGGGAGACAGACAACTAGCTCTGTCAAACTCCATAATATCATCATTGACGTATATAGTACTACAGACATCAAGCTCTGTCACACTCCATTATGATCATAGACATGGGAAAGGGAGACAAACAACTACTTTCGTGTAGTTTTCATTTAAAAGACTGTCTTCGATGGCGGTGACGCCATCTTCACAAAACTGACGTTATAAAAATTATTTTTATACCAGCGTATTTTGTTTCCAATTTTGTTTCTGTTAATTCTAGTTTATTTCATCTCGTGGGTTTAATTTTCGGGTGTGGCATGCGCGTGTTTCACAGATCAATTAAGCCAGTGATAATGAACGTGACTAATTGTCTTTCTTCTATCGATGGGCGTAATGTTAAGTGCCCTAATACTTGTGACACTCATGACGGCAATGACACTTGTTGCTGAACTGTAGATACATAACATGTTAAATGTCTAAGGAATACCGCTGTACTTTCTGTTATCACTCAATAATAATCGATAATAAATGTCTTCGAAATATTGCTGTCTCTGCTTGTATCAGTCAATTGCATCATGTCGTCTCGTCGATTGTGTACAGTTGGGGCAAGTTCTCATACACTCTGAACATTTGTCATCACCAGGCAGTACCCGTCTATCTATCTATCTATCTGTCTATCTGTCTATCTGTCTGTCTATCTATCTATATATCTGTCTGTCTATCTATCTATCTATCTATCTGTCTGTCTGTCTGTCTGTCTATCTATCTATCTATCTATCTATCTATTTATATATCTACCTATCTACCTATCTATCTATCTATCCATCTATGTATCTATCTATCTATCTATCTATCTATATGTCTGTCTGTCTGTCTGTCTAGCTATCTAACTAGCTAGCTATATGTCTGTCTCTCTGTCTGTCTTTCTCTCTATTTGTCTGCCTGTGTGTCTATCTGACTGTCTGTGTATACACATCTGTCTGTCTGTCTTTCTATTTATTTATCGTGTACGTATTTTGTAAATGATATTTTACATAGATGATTACCTAAAACACACGACTTGTTTTACACTAAACCAGACATGCGATACAAAATCCATATGCGCATTTTGCTTGGGTTTCCCAAAACCTACAACCATCTATGTTGTATATAGTTAAAGGAAGAAAAACAACTTAATAACAGAGGAAAACAAAAACAAATGATATAGCCTGTAACTAAACTGTGACTTGACAAAGTTTGGAAAGGGGGAAAAAAGGAAAAACACAAATGGATCAGAAATCATGTTCTAGACTGCACACACTCTATACAAACAACAACAAGGCGTCTGCATTAAAGAATCGCTGTGATAATATTTCTATATAATACGATCACACAATTATACTATGCTACACAACACGACACACCTTGACATAACACAATGCAATACATCACAAAAGAATATAACAACATAACAACATGTAGCACAACACAGCATCATGATACAACACACAACAGTCTTCAATAACATTTGAAAGCTCATCAAAAGCGTCAACAGATAGCTAACAAAGAAGATTATGAACAATGCTCTATGAGAGAGAGAGAGAGAGAGAGAGAGAGAGAGAGAGAGAGAGAGAGAGACAGAGACAGAGACAGAGAGACAGAGACAGAGACAGACACAGAGAGACAGAGAGACAGAGAGAGAGAGAGACAGAGCAGAAACAGACAGACAGACAGACAAACAGACAGACAAAAAGAGAAAGACACAGAGAGAGAGAAAGAGAGAGAGCGAGAGACAGAGACAGACAGAGACAGAGACAGAGAGACGGAGACAGACAGACAGACAGACAGACAGAACGAGATACGGACAGACAAACAGAGAGAGAGAGAGAGAGAGGGAGAGAGAGAGAGACAGAAAGGCAGACAGACAGACAAACAGAGAAAGAGAAAGAGAGAGAGCGAGAGAGATTGAGAGAGAGAGAGAGAGATTGAGATTGAGAGAGACAGACATACAGAGACAGAGAGATAGACACACACACACAGAGACAGAGAGAGACAGGGAGACAAAAAACAGAGAGAGAGAGAGAAAAAGAAAGAAGGAGAAAGCGAGCAAGAGAGAGAAAGAGAGAGAGAGAGAGAGGTGGGGAGACAGACAGACAGACAGAGAGACAAAGACAGAGACAGACAGACAAACAGACAGAGAGACAGACAGAGACAGACAGACTGTGGCAGAAACAGAGAAAACTCGGAAATCAGAACTCAGAAAGTTTAATGTACATCAGGTTTGGGTCACAATACAAACGTCGGAAAAGCCAGGGAAGTCTCGAGGTTTTGTTAACTGCATGTATATTCAAGAGAGAGAGAGAGAGAGAGAGAGAGAGAGAGAGAGAGAGAGAGAGAGAGAGAGAGAGAGAGAAGAACAGACAGACAGAGGGAAAGAGGCAGACAGACAGAAGACAGACAGAGAAAGAGAGAGAGAGAGAGAGAGACAGAGACAGAGAGACAGAGGGAAAGAGGCAGACAGACAGAAGACAGACAGAGAAAGAAAGAGAGAGAGAGAGAGAGGAGAGAGAGAGAAGAAAAGAAGAGAGAGAGAGAGAGAGAGAGAGAGAGGAGATTGAGACAGGCAGACAGAGAGACAAATAGACAGAAAGAGGGAACGAGAAATAGAGTGAAAGCGAGCGAGCGAGCGAGAGAGAGAGAGAGAGAGAGAGAGAGAGAGAGAGAGAGAGGAGAGAGAGAAGAGAGAGAGAGAGAGACAGAGAGAAGACAGACAGACAGACAGAGACAGAGATAGACAAACAGACATGGAGAGAGAGAGAGAGAGAGAGAGAGAGAAGAGAGAAGAGAGAGAGAGAGAGAGAGAGAGAGAGACAGACAGACAGACAGACAGACAGACAGACAGAGACAGACACAGACATACACACAGTGCTTCTTTTTATTCAATGCACACTGTCTTTTCTAAGAGGCTGACAATACTGTGCATACCGTACGTGTGTTGGAATACAACCATCCTCTGAGTGCGGAGCCAGGAAATTAGCACTCGTCCATAACGTGTCTGTAATACAACCATTCCTTAGCTGTGTTGCCTAATGACATGGCTATCGTTTGGCGTTGGGAGCTTGGGAAATGATTGTCTGGAGAGTGGTGAGGCATTAACACATGGACACCTCCCCCCACCCCCACCCCTTTTGTCTCGGTGAAATGTCTATCGTGTGACGTTGGGAGTTTGGAAGGTGATAGTCTGTGGAGAGTGGTGAGGCTTGATGCTCTGGGTCCCATACATCACTTTCGGGTTTTTCTTGTTAACTATTCGCTGCACACTGTATTTTTTCTAAGAGGCTGACAGTGTAGTCTATGTACACAGTAAGGCTGACAGTGTAGTCTATGTACACAGTACGTGTGTCGGAATGCAATCATCTTGTTAATGCAGGACCAGAAATTAACACTTGTCCATAACGTGTCTGTAATATAGTGATTCCTGTAATTTGTGTCTCACTCAGTCGGGCATTGCTTGTTCAATCCTACGCCTGCATTTGCATCGTAAATTTGCACAGGGACTGCTCACCTTAGGAACTGTCAATAATTTGGTAGCTAGGCTGGACCTATCTAGTGCGTTTTGTGTGGTTTAAGTCCCAGTTTTTGCCATCTCCCCACCATGTGATTCGGTTGGTAAACAAGGTAGGTGATGACTGGGTCTGAATGGGTCATGCAGTACCTGGACGGTCCCTCTTTGCTTGATGTAATGGCTGTTGAGTGGTGTCAGGAACTTGAGAGGTGATTGTCCGGAGAGTGGTGAGGCATTGGTGTTCTGGGTCTCATCCAGCACTCGTGGGTATTTCTTGTTAACTTTGACTTCTGGCTTGGCTGCTGACTTCGTGGAATCAGGCCTGGTGACTGTAAGGAATGAATTGCTGGTGGCTCGGGAAGACGGCAAACTTGTTTGATCCCTTTGGGGGCATGTTCAGACCTTGCTGGACAGCAAAATGGACTGTGTCTGGAGCATGATGCCTGGCCACTTTTGTGGTTCTTCGAACATCTCCTGTGGTCGTAGTAAAGCAAGATTGAAAGTTTCCGACTGCTAGCTGTTGGGACTATAGTAAAGGGAACAGAGCTGGCAGCAAAGCTTCTAGCATCTGGGCAGGCTGAACAATCGAAAAATGAAAGCCCAGAATAAAACGACAAAAGGCTCTTCCATTCTCTGTCAGTCCGGTACCAGGGCCGGACACAATTGTTGCGCGTTGTGTGTCTATGTCCTGGGATTTGTCACTCCCCATTTTGTCATTCGGTTTGTGAAGAAGGTAACGGATGACTGGGTCCGAAGGGATCATGCAGCGCAAAAGCCCCCTTCTCTCTCTCTCTTTCTGTTTCTGTTTCTCTCTCTCTCTCTCTCTCTCTCTCTCTCTCTCTCTCTCTCTCTCTCTCTCTCTCTCTCTCTTTCTCTTATCTTGATGAAATGGCTATCGCGTGATGCTGGGAGCTTGGAAGATGATGGTCTGTAGAGAGGTGAGGATTGATGTCGTAGGTCCCATCCAGCACTCTGGGGTGTTTCTTGTGAACTATTCACTGCACACTGTATAATGTATTGTCTAAGAGGCTAACAACACTGTGTACACAGTACGTGTGTTGGAATGTAATCATCCTGTTAAAGCTGAGCCAGGAAACTAGCACTTAATCCATAACGTGTCTTAAATACAGTGATTCCTTTGATTTGTATCTCATCTAGTCGGGTTGAGCCTTGTTCAATTCTATGTCTGGGTTTACCTTGTAAATTTATACAGAAACTTCACAACTTTGGAACTGTCAATAATTTGGTAGTTGGGTCGGACTATTTGATACGTGTTGTGTGGTTACGTCCCAACGGTTTGTCATCTCCCCACCTTGCGATTTGGCTTTTAAACAAGGTATCTGATGGCTGGGTCAGAATGGGTTACGCAGCACATGGACAGTCTCTCTGTGCTTGGTAAAATGGTTATCGAGTGTCGTTTTGAGGTGATAGTCCGGAAGTGGTGAGACATTGGTGATGTGGGTCTCATCCAACACCCTCGAGTGTTTCTTGTCAACTTTGACTTGTGGCTTGGCTGCTGACTTCGGGGAATCAGGCCTGATGACCGCAGGGAAAGACCTGGTGGCGGTTCGGAAAGACGGCAATTTTGGGATCCCTTTGAGGGCATGTCAGACCTTGTTGAACGGAAAAGTGGGTTGTGTCTGGAGCATGAGTCTGGTCACTTTCGCGGTTGTTCGAACATCCCTTGTGGTCGCAATAAAACAACACTGTGATTTTCCGACTGCTAACTGTCGAGACTCTAGTAAGGAAAACAGAGCTGGCAGCAATGTAACAAACATCTGGGCATGCAGGCTGTGCAATAGAGAGATGAAGGCTCTTCCATTTTCTGTCGATCTGGTAACAGGGTTGAACATTATTGGTGCGCATTATGTGGTTAAGTCCTGTGATTTTTCACCCTTTACCTTGCCATTCGGTTTGTAAGGAAGGTAATTGATGACTGGGTCCGAAGGGATTATGCAGCACATGAAAGCACCCACCTTCCCCTCTTATCTTGGTGAAATGGCTATTGTATGAGCTTAGGAGCTTGGGAGATGATCGTCTGTAGAGTGGTGAGGCATTGATGTTCTAGGTTCCATCTCTGTGTATAAAGTACCTGTGTTGGAATGCAATCATCTTGTTAATACAGGGCCAGGAAATTAGCACTTGTCCATAACGTGTCTGTAGTACCTTGATTCCTGAAATTTATATCTCATCTAGTCGGGTTGAGCCTTGTTCAATTCTATGTCTGGATTTACACTTTGAATTTACACAGGAATTTCTCAACTCTGGAAATGCCAATAATGTGTTCAAAAGGGGCTCACCTCGTCCACTTGCATTGTGTGCAGAGAATCTCCATGTTATATTAGACTTAGACAGAAGCCAAGCTGATGAATTGTTTGTAGAACATGATCACCAAGCCACAAACACTTTTACCATCCCTCGCTGCCACACTAAAAGACTAAAAGATGTCTTGGCAAAAACACAATTTGATTCATTGTAAAGCCCAGTTTGCAATTGGGATTTGGTTCAACAGGGAGTCATCGAATTCGGACAATTCCATATATGCTCCGCCCAAATCTGCCAGCAGTTATCTGGCAGACTCATCGGGGATGCCCAAAAGACCAAGCGCCGGCAAACTTGTATACGTTGATAGACCTGTATCTAAAGAGAAGTGATATTCTTCAGACAATCAGCATCATGTAACTAACTAACTAACTAACTAACTAACTAACTAACTAACTTAACACTAACTAACTAACTAACTAACTAACTAACTAACTAAGTAAGTAAGTAAGTAAGTAAGTAAGTAAGTAAGTAAGTAAGTAAGTAAGTAAATAACTAACTAACTAACGAACGAACGAACGAACGAACGAACATAACTAACTAACTAACTAACTAACTACTAACTAACTAATAACTAACTATCTAACTAACTAACTAACTAACTACTATTAACTAACTAACTAACTCACTAATTAACTAATTAACTAACTAACTAGTAAACTAACTAACTACTAACTAACTAGCTAACTAACTATCACTAA
>JAPXFY010000015.1:74258885-74268885 GCA_030674185.1 Monoplex corrugatus
TGTGTGGTACCGAAAGGAAGGCAGCACATGTTTCCTTCTATGAAGACAGCGACATCGTGCCCGCACTTGCTTCATTCTGTTAGTCAAGATTGGTCAGTCTGAAGAGTTGATGTGTAGGCTTCTCTCATCTGCAATGACTGTTTTGGGCGGTTTTACATTGCATGAAACGTGAAATCTCCATAAACAAACAAAACAAAACAAAAAACCAACCATACAAACAAACAAACAAACAAACAAACAAAAGCAAGCAAGCAAGCAAGCAAGCAACCAACCAAGTAGCCAACCAACCAAACAGATATCAAACAAACCATCTTTGAAAGCCATACACAGTTGGTGATTATAGTTTTAATGAGATAATATTGTGTCAGAAAAAAAAAAGTATTGAATCACCAGTCCTGCTAAGTTCTCAGATTTCATAGTCGTACACTGTAGACATAGATGTCAACATGGTAAATATTCATTACTCTACATGTCTTCTATCTGTATACAGTGTGAAATACTGGCCACATAACGGTTGAGAAGAATAGGACCTGACTTCCGTCTATGTCAATTGTACCATACACATAACATTTTTTTTCAATATCTAAAAACAAATGACGCCAGACTAGTGAGTACTAGAAACGGAACTCGACTGAAAAATATATCTTCAAACCCTTGGCAAAACTGAAGAAAAAGACAATGAAAAGTCTGTCGTTCACTACAGCAATGCCAGACGTATTGATCTCCATGATTTGGGAACACAGTCCTTTATTTTAAGGACTTAGAGTCATAATACTTTTCTGGAAAGATATATGGTCACAGTGTTTTTTATTGGCAAGACAAAGATCACAGTCCTTTATTGGGAGCTCATAGTCCTTAACTGAATGGACATTGGGTCACAATCTTGTATGGGAAGGACACAGCGTCACCGTCTTTTATTGGAATGGTATAGATGTCGGTTCTTTACTGGAAAGACATAGGTCACAGTCTTTTAATGGAAGGACATAGGGTCACAGTATTTTACTGGAAGGACATAGGTCACAGTATTTTACTGGAATGACATAGGTCACACTTCTTTCTTGGAAGGACATAGAAGTCACTAACCTGTTTGCTGCCTATCTTAATCCCTTGACTCTCGCACCCGGTCTATCAGCATTCTACGTTGTCAACCATGCTAGCAAAGCAAAAACTTAAACCTTAGATTCCCTCACACTATATGCCACCTTCCTGAATAAAGCTTGCGGATAATGCGAGGGAGTCAAAGGGTTAAGTTTTTGCAGTTGGCAGATAGGGTGTTGGGGTCAAAGAGTTAATGTTTCCCTTCATTCTGGTAGTGTTAGTTTAATGTTTCATAGATCCATCTCAGTACTGTGCCAGCGTATATGTGGTTTCAGTTAAGTGTTTCATAGGTCCCTTCTTCCTTGCCCACATTTCAAGATCTTACCTGGACACAGGATACTGCGCAGGCTCAAGGAGTCTGTCAAATGACTCCTGGCAGATCTGGGTGGACGGCATACAGAACACAGAAAGTTCCACCCCCCCCCCTCCAGTCAATGCTTTGTGCACTAACTGGTGGTGGTGGTGCTTTCTGTCATGTGAGACGAGTTTATACAGAGTAGCTAATTGTGTTGAGATTCAGTCCTTTAATCATCTATTTATCTACTTTAGGTAAATTCCTTTTTTGTTGTTGTTGTTGAAGATATGATACACAGACACACATGTCATTTACATGTAACCAAGATCATTCCAATGATAGACGACTGATCCAATACCAATATAAAATACAGACTAGGTAAAACATAGGCCAGGTAGGGCCTCAGGACCTGGCAAGTTCATGGGTTTATGTGCAAGCTTAAAGGCTTGTGCCACGACCACCATACACATAGCACCTGTGACGTTAGTACATATGGAATTCGCTCCGAGCGCGAAGACGTCGTCTTGAGAAACTGAAACTGAAACATTACAGAAATGTCCGAGTACGATGAAAGTCTTTTGAATAAACTCCAAGCTGAAATTTTAAATAAACTCCAAGCTGAAATTTTAAATAAACTCCAAGCTGAAATTTTAAATAAACTCCAAGCTGAAATTTTAAATAAAATCCAAAGCTGAAATTCTGTGTTTTTGATACAAGTGAAACGGAACACCAAAATCCGTTGTGTCATGACTGAGTGTGAGTCACGTCAGGGTGATCCAAGTCACAGACGTTGCCATCACAAACAGATCTTTGGTATTCCACGCTGTCCTCTGTAGGGATTCCAACAAGTGGCCAGGGATGTTTTCTTTGTGAAAATGTTCGTGCACAGACTGTGTGACACAACTCTCATTCCTTGTCCATCTCTCTAATTGAACTTGTGTTCGTGACCTAACCGCCTCCTGTTAACGAAAGAAGAAATGATGTCATTTCAGGCTTGTCACTTTTTGTTGTTGATACGAACAGTTTAGCGGTCATGCCATATCAGGGTTCTTCATTTAGTGAAGTAAACGACATAGGAGAAATACACAACAGCGCTTTTAACATTGTCGTTACCATTATCATCAAAGTTGCTGTCGTTCGTCGTCGTCGTCGTCGTCGTCATCATCATCATCATTATCATCATCGTCATCATCGTCATCATCGTCGTCATCATCATCATCATCATCATCATCATCATCGTCATCGTCGTCATCATCATCATCATCATCATCATCATCATCATCATCATCATCATCATCATCTCATCATCATCATCATCCTTTTTCTTCTTCTTCTTTTTCTTCTTCTTTTTCTTCTTCTTCTTCTTTTTCCTCATCTTCTTCTTCTTTAAATGATAACAGCAGCAACAGTAGTAGTAGTAGTAGTAGTAGTAGTAGTAGTAGTAGTAGTAGTAGTAGTAGTAGTTGTTGTTGTAGTAGTAGTTGTTGTAGTAGTAGTAGTAGTAGTAGTTGTTGTTGTTAGTAGTAGTAGTAGTAGTAGTAGTAGTAGTAGTAGTAGTAGTAGTAGTTGTTGTTGTAGTAGTAGCAGTAGTAGTAGTAGTAGTAGTAGTAGTAGTAGTAGTAGTACGCTATTATTATTACAATGATTACCCTAATAATGTTTGGGCTGATTACATTATTTTTCGTACAGCGGAATTTTCCACGTGAAATGTGAGTCACTCTGTCCAAAAACACGTCACCGTAGTATAGCGCCACTCGGTTTTTTTTCCTATGTATGTGTATTTTTTCCACCTGCCACATTCATCATACTATAAAGGGACATATCAATGAACATGATATATGTGTATTTGCGTTTAGTGATGACACCAGTCTTTTCCCCTACACAGTTTGACCAAAGACAGTTCTGTTGGTGTCCTGGGATCTTTCACGTTTGCACAGAACATTACATACACGGAAACATAGGTTTATCATCTGATCTGAAGGACTAGCACCCAGACCACTAATCAGGTTTGGCGATGCATGGTGGGGGTCGGGGAAGGGGCAGTGAAGGCCAAATAAATTCCTATCTGTCATCGTCATCATCATCAAGTGCCCTGCCGCATGGCGTTGGCGATCACGGCCCTCCGTATGAATCTATCCCTTGTCGCTGCAAGTACATCTCCCACCTTCTCTGTCCTCCGTCATCTTGCAAGTCTGTCCAATATTTTCTCCCTGGGTCTACCTGGTGTTCTCTTTCCCTCCAGCTTTCCTAACAGTATTGTGATAAGGTTTTGTAATTTCTCTTGCCTCATAAACTGTCCTATAAATGTTGTTTGTCTTTTCCCTAATCTTCTTTATTGATGATCTAATCTGTATGAGAATTGAGCCCTGTTTGCTTGCGTCCCAGAAGATGCTTTTGTCCACTGAGCCACAAGTCTACGGCAGACAGGACCTGAAGGGTGGGGGGCAGTTGATTCCCATGTGTGGGATGGACACAATGACATGCCCGCTGTGTCTGACTGACTCCAACCCTCCCACGAGCCTCAGAAGGGGGTCCCTACCACCACCACCACCACTCTTTCCTCCATCCTGTCCATTTGAACACAAACAATTTGTTGACTGATGAGGTTCAGCTTTGAAAATAGAAACAAACAAAAAAATACACGTAAAACAGAATTAGAATGCGTGTTTGCTGTACAAACCATTACAGATACAAGTTTCGCCCACCTAGCCTCTGCCAAGTGTGCACAAACGAAAATACAGAAAAGCACAGAAATTGTGTACAAAAAAATGATTTCCCTGTTCGATGTCTCACTTAACCGAAGAAAATCAACGAATTAAAATCCTGAAATGTTTGGGGATCGTGGTAACCTGGAAGTAAGGAGATAAATACGATGAACTGATGGAAGATAAATTCTACGATGTAAAACGATCATGTCATATTAGCATTGTTCTATATGTTGAGGGTCTAAGGCCAAACTATTGCAAATCAAAGACTACAATACCAAAAAACACATGTCGAGTGTCTGCTCCCCCTATTATAAATACTGTGCCTGCACATACGGTTTTGCGTAGGTTCAAGGAGTCTAGATGTGATAGGTCGCGTGGTTAAGGGGGGGGTGAGTGAGGGTGATGAATCGCAGCGCCAGGTGAGATGGATGAGTGGGTTAAGGGGTTTGGTGATGATTGCTGTGGTGGTCCTTTAATCCAGAGCAGAAAGGGAAGTCTCTCAATCAAAAGACAAGTCCTCGTTGTGTTACTTGACTCTTTATTATCTCTTGATGAGGATAGGTAGGGAAGGAAAACAGGGAAAATGGGAAAATGACAATAAGGGAAAAGGACCGTACTGGGATATGGAAGGAGACAAAAGAATACGAAGAAGAAGACAGGAAGGAAGACACCAAAGAAGACAGTGCCTGTAAGACACAAAATAGGTTTCATAAATACAATGACAAAGTACACATTTTGTGAAATAACAATGTCAATGTACAAGAGTGAACTACTACATTCTAACAGAAGATGTCTACATTTACAAACAAAAGCACTAGCATTTGTAAACATGCAACAAATAATTGATAACAAAATGTTGTGTAAAGAACTGCTACATTATACCGAAATATGTGGTGTCGATATTTACACTCTAAAGCACTAGCACTTGTAAACATGGAACAAATAATTGGTGACAAAACATTGAGTAACCCTTTGATAAGCTGAGGGTAAACTACCATACTGCTTGTTCGATAGCCTTAGCATAGAGTAGACTTTCAATAATGTACTGGCAAAATAATGCACAGTCATATTAAGCTGTTCGGCCGCCATGGGCTGAGTTAGTTGTAACAAAACATCTGAGTGGGCAGCTATTGGACAGTTAATATTCTGTAGTGATGACGGACATAGTATTTGACTATGTGAACTGTCATCACAAACATTGGGTCTACCTTATCGAATAGCAGTCAACACACTTGAGTCATCCATTAAATATTTGCTCCATGTAGTTATGTGTAATTCTATGTCTAGTGCTAGAGATAGTGATGACAAAATAGCATAGCATATTACTAATCAAGCTATGTCATCAAAGCAACATTCAATAATGATTAGTGGTGGTGCTGAGCAGACAAGGGATACAACAATTGGATCAATTCGCTGAGCACATGTTTCATCAACTACCATTATGTACACACATACAACATTATCAAGTATAAAATAGTTCACAATAATGCATTGCATCCTGGTAGCTTTCAGACAGTTAATATTCAGTGGTGATGACATAGTAGGCCTATTTGACAATGAGAACTATGTCATCACAAACAGCACCTAATCAAATAGCAGTCAGCAGTGTTGAGAGAACAACACACTTGAGTAATCTATTACCCATTATCTCTATGTGATTAAGTATAATTCTAGATCAAGTGCTAGAGACAATGATAACAAAATAGTATAGCATATTACTATTAAACCATGTCACAAAAACAACACTCTATACATGATTATCAGTGGTGCTGATCAGATAAGGGATACATCAAACAGATCAATTAGCTGAGCACGTGTTTCATCAGTCATCATGTCAGTATGTGAATATACAACCTTGTCAGGTATAAAATACTCTTCCTCTGCACAATGCCTTGTATCTTGGCTTTTGGCAGAATATGGTTGTCCATAGTCCTACAATAGCCACATGAAAATAGGGGCTAAATCTATAGTGGTTATTACATTTAAACCTCAGTCCCATCTTTACAATGGTGGCCGCCACGCTAAGTGCTACAGATCTTGTGAGATAGCACATCGTTTAGATCAAAACGTACTTTCTCGCTGTGTGAATTCTGCAAATCTAGCGCGGTACTCAATAGACTCGAGCTAGAATCTAAAGAAATAAGAGACACTAAAGTCTAAGCTTACTGCAAATGACAAATTATAATAAAGTGATAAAAATCCAGAACTTACTACAGTAATGCCGTGAAGATGATCACCTGCTGTGAGATCAAGAGTGGTGGCAGGAAAGGGCACCTCTGGTAATACTGAGAGTGGCGGTGGAAAAGCACACGCTACGATGCGCCTTGTTAGTTTATACTTTGGGAACCGAGCATGGTCATACTTTCAAATCTCAAACCTTTCAGATGGCAAGGTCTGATTGGTTGTTCTCACCAAATTAATCAATCAACCAGATGCCAAGGTCTGATTGGTTGTTCTCACCTAATTAATAAGTCAACACTTAGTGTGTAGTTTTAACGCAGCGCGTCAGTACACACAAGTGAAACGCTGGTCATTGTCTGGCAGTTTCGCGAGTGGGTTATGTGCTCGCTATCGAGCCACAAATACCTAAGGCGGTTTGAGACAGACGCGCCCTGCGGTCATTGTCTGAGTGTTCCCGCCGGCAATTACACGGCGATTGTTCTATAATGCTGAAGGCAGCATGCATACATTAGTGACGGCCCCCCCTCTACGTTCTGTAAAACTACCACGTAATACTGACTGGAGATGACGACAACATCTTGTTGTAGGCCCGCTTCAGAATACATGTACACATTGTCGATCTGCTCATTGTTTAGCAGTGTGTTATCTATATGCGTCATGTATTGGTTAGATCTTTGGAATAATTAATGCATAGCTATGGATAGGCAGAGGCTGTGAAATACCAGTATAATTAGGCCAAGAGAATGCAAGGCGTTTTTGATCTAGGCAAGCATGCTACACAGTGTTGCCTTTGAGCGTTGTAGGTAAATGGGGAAAGATCGTAACAGAGCAAGGCACTCTGTTACACCTCCCCCCACCAATTTGAAAACCATCGTCCGCGATGGTGCGCGAACATTGGGTAAATTCTTGAAGGCTGAAATTTGAGGGCCACCTGAAGAATTCACAAAATTTTGAACTGCTGTGGATATGGTGGAGTATGCAATCCACTTGCATATTAGCTAGGGTATGCATGGGCACACTGGAGAGTTGCAGCAATTTCAGTTCTGAAAGGACAGTTGCACTGCTTGGTCAAGTTAGGACTCTGAATTGGTCAACATAACTGGCACTAGTGGCAGTACGAAAGTATGAAACACTGAAATGGCAAATGCCTTAACATAATAAGCTAAAGAAAGTAGCATTTAATAAGTTCACTAAAGCCTCTTTGCCATACCTATGCATCAAAACATTCATTACAGGAAACAAAATGACAAATGGATAAAACTACATGTAATATGTAAAGAGCATCACATTAATGTCAATCAAAATTCCGAAGGTATGCTTCGGTGAAAATGAAGAAAAATTTGAAAAGAGAATGTGCAAATAATCATACATGGGCATATACACGGTACAATAGTACACCTAGGTCAGTCTCTCAAATGCAATTATGAAGCATACAATGTAAAATGTCTTACTAAAAATATTCATAATATCTGTAGGTAGGCACGCTATGAAAAGTTCTTTTGTGCGACCTCAGAAAGGATCGGATGAGACTCTACATCTTATTTCAAAGTCCTCACTGCGTCTTGTTCAGGAGACGTTGGGAGCGCCGTGGAGGGACTGGTGTTGTAGGCTGCTCAGGTACAGCGGGCTCAGGTGCTGTTGTCACCGGGGACTGTGTTGTTCTCGGCTGTGGCTGTGGGCAGACTAGCCACTGCTCATCTTCGGAGTCAGATGATTCCGGGTCTGGTGGTGGCTTCATGTCTGGCATGGACCCAGGTGCTGGCAGGAGGTGGATTCTGGAAATGGCCTGGTGGGGGCCACCTGCCAGTGACTGGACTGTATAGATGTGACGGTGCTGGGGGTGGCGTGCCGTCACACAGTACAGGTCCGGCGTCCAGGTGTTGGTCCATGCTGCGCTGGAACCAGGTATCATGTCCCGCAGGTAAACATGCATGCCTACCTGCAGGTCATCGTCAGCTGCTGGTGTGGATGTCGCCTGCTCCGGTGCTGCTGGGTCCTGTCGTTGACCATCATGGCTCGGGTGGCCTCTGGATCGACGGTGTCTGCGGGGCACTGGAACAGGACATGCACCGGCAGCTTTAGAGGTGCTGACCGCACTCAGGTTCTGGCTGGCACAGGGGAGATTGGGGGCAGCAGCAGGTTTGGAGGGCTGATGAAGACGAGAGGGAGAATGGGGCAAGGGAGAAGGAGTATTGGCAGGCTTGGACTTGCCTGGTTGTCGCTTCTTCCTTTTGTGCCCTGCAGTTTGCCTGTGGGTGACAGCAGGGTCTGCACTTTGCTTTGCAGCTCTCTTGGGTGCAGCCTGCCATCGCCGCTTGGCCCTCTTCTCATACCGCCGCCGGTTCCAACATTTGTCTTCAGTGTGGCCGGCCCGGTCACACCAAAGACAATGTTGTGGTGGCTGCTGTTGCCGTGGTGACGGTCGCTGTTGGTTGATGTGGAGAGGTGGTTGCCATGGTGGTTTCTTCGCAGCCACAGTGTTGCGCCGCTGGAGTTCTTGGTCTATGCTGGCACCGAGTTCTGCCAGCTGTGCCTCCAAACGAGCGATGACTGGGCTGGAGTTGGCCACTATCAGCTGTGCCAGGTGGTGTTCTGCACAGCTGTCTTCTCTCATCCACCGCAGGGCCTCCATCTTGGCTCCCTCGAAGGTGGTGTCTGGATGATCTCTTATGTATCGCCGGACATCCCTCCTGAGAGTGCCTGGGGAGAGACCACAGACGAAGGCGTCCCGAAGCTGTGTTGGTGACAATGTCCCCTCTTCAGCTTGGTTGGCCTTCATCCAGAGTACGCGTAGGTGGGTCGCGTAGTCAGTGACAGTCTCCCCCTTTCTCTGCTGCCTGTTGTAGAAGGTGGCAGGAAGAGTTGTGGAGTCCCTCTGGTCACCCCAGTTGTCCTGGATGATCTTCAGGATCTTGTCTGGAGTGTCCACTCTTGCCGTTGGTTGCCATAGCACCTCCCGACGAGCTGGGCCCTCTAACGATGATATGAGCCAGAGGGCAGCTGCTTTGTCATCCAGGGGCTGGAGCTGTAGGATCAGTCTGGCCTCCTGAATGAAGTCGTCGATTTCTGCACTGCTTTCATCTCCGGACAGTTTTGGAAGTCGGTACAGTTGTGGTGTCGACATGGTTTGGCAACTTGATGAATCTGTAGCACTGTCTTCTTGTTTTCTTGTTCCCTTTCCGAATCTGGATCCTGCTCGATAGCGCCAGGTGTGATAGGTCGCGTGGTTAAGGGGGGGGGGTGGGGGTGGGGGTGAGTGAGGGTGATGAATCGCAGCGCCAGGTGAGATGGATGAGTGGGTTAAGGGGTTTGGTGATGATTGCTGTGGTGGTCCTTTAATCCAGAGCAGAAATGGAAGTCTCTCAATCAAAAGACAAGTCCTCGTTGTGTTACTTGACTCTTTATTATCTCTTGATGAGGATAGGTAGGGAAGGAAAACAGGGAAAATGGGAAAATGACAATAAGGGAAAAGGACCGTACTGGGATATGGAAGGAGACAAAAGAATACGAAGAAGAAGACAGGAAGGAAGACACCAAAGAAGACAGTGCCTGTAAGACACAAAATAGGTTTCATAAATACAATGACAAAGTACACATTTTGTGAAATAACAATGTCAATGTACAAGAGTGAACTACTACATTCTAACAGAAGATGTCTACATTTACAAACAAAAGCACTAGCATTTGTAAACATGCAACAAATAATTGATAACAAAAT
>JAPXFY010000015.1:74286385-74288885 GCA_030674185.1 Monoplex corrugatus
GTGTGTGTGGTGTTTGTGTTGTGCGTGTTGTGTGTGTGTGTGTGCTGTGTGTGCATGAGTTCGTGCGGTGCGTGTGTGTGGTGTGTGCTGTGTGTGTGTGTGTTTGTTGCTTGATTATTTGTCGTGTGTGCTGTGTGTGTGTGTGCGTTGTGCGTGCTGTGCGTGTGTGCGTGGTGTGTGTGTGTGTATGTGCGTGCGTGTGTGCGTGGGTGCGCTACCCACCCCTCCTACACTCCAACTTCAACTCATGAGAACCCTCCCAATTATTTGCTTGTTTATTCTTTGTTTGTTTGTTTCAAACATTTCTTTACTGAATAAGAATTTGTAAAAATACGTAACAAAAAGGACCGTTTTTTGTTGTTGCTGTTGTTGTTGTTGTTGTTGTTATTGTTGCAAAACAATTCTCCTAATTGAAGAAACCCAGTTATTTAACGCCGGTCAAAAACATTAAAAACAAAGTGATCATCAAGTGAAGTATTTCTTTCATTCTTACAGCACAGATCATATTTTCCTTAAACTTCGTTTATGAAGTAGGAACACAGAAAAAGACGAACCGAGTTGAGATAGTTTAGAACTTGCAGAACAGCAAATGAGATGTTAAAGAAAAAAATGGGGGGGGGGGATGGAGAGGGGGGGGGGGGCAGTTAGCTATCTAGATACGACGAGAAAGAATAAAAGACACAAACAAGACACAAAACATTCAGCTTCTCACTTCAATCTTCGAATCTCCATTAGGCAAGCAAACGAACAATCAGACAGACAAAACATAATCACATGAACCAGGAACAATTACTTCCTGATAAAAAACAAACAAAAAAACTCCACACAAAGAGTTAGAAAACGAAATAGTTCATATAAATATGTTTACTCTGGTGACTCACGAAGGACAGTTCCTTTAAAACTTTAAAGATGAGTGGACATACTGGTCCTTTCAGCACCTGGTGTGGGTCTTCATGTGGCATGCAAGACCGATCCTGGAGGCACGTGCACTTCTGTAGGCATCGTTTGTGAAGGAGTCTCGCGACCATAAATTCTGCTTCTTCTTGTCTCTCCGGTCACTGTATGCAACATCCAGAGGATGTTGCTTCACAACTTGTACTCCGGCAGCCAACTGGAGGGAGAGCGAAGGAAGACAACAGACTTCATTGATCTTCTCAAAGGGACACTGGCCTAGAAAACGTCGATGAGATCAAGGCAGCTATGTTGTGAACAGAGGCAAGTGGAAGGAGTACGTCACAGAGGCTCGATCGTGAGATCGGCCAAACTAAATTAACTAACGTATCTCTCCTCTGTTGGAAAACATTTGTTCTGCACAATTCAAAAGCGACTGTGTCCTAGCGTTCACTGCTGTCACCAGTTTACTCTGTGGTGGGCAATGTCTTCCCTGTTGGTCATGTTGATGTTGATGCCACAGCTAATGAGATTGGCCTTCAGATTAGCCTTGAACCGCTTCTTCTTGGTCTTCCATGATCATGGTATCCTTGCTTCAGTTCTCAAAACAGAAGCATATTTCAAAACATGTTGTCTTCTCTTATGGACAACGTGTCCAGTCTAACGAAACAATGTTTGTATTCACAAATGTGTTACATTTTCAAACAGGCAGAAAGTGAGTAACAGTTGTTGCAGTGCATTTTTCCTTCACATGCGTCCCATTTGTCATCAAAGAAAATGATCACTACATGTAAAGAGGACATTACACAATGGAGAAGTGTAGCTAGATTGTAGGGAAACGAGGTGGGAAACTGTAATCTCTCTATCTATCTATCTATCTATCTATCTATCTATCTATCTATCTATCTATCTGTCTATCTATCTATCTATCTATCTATCTATCTATCTATCTGTCTATCTATCTATCTATCTATCTATCTATCTATCTATCTATCTATCTATCTATCTATCTATCTATCTATCTATCTATCTATCTATTATATGTACATATATATACATATATGTGACCTCCCACCACGAAGTCAGTCTTAACTCGCAGTCAGTCGAACAGCACTAGGAGCTGAAAAGGTGACTGAGGGTCTATCTAGGGTGTTTTGACTTTTTCTCAAATTGATTTCTGTGGCCTATAAACTGTCCCTCACAGAATTATTTTTCTTGAAAAAAATCATCAATCAATTAAAAATGGTATTTTAATACACTGATAACAGCAAAAAGAATACAATTTCTTACCATAGTACCTAGTTTTGTCTCATATTGCGAACCGTAACCTGTACAGAACCCCCACATGTAATATACAGACAGAAAGCTCTTTGATGCACCTTTCGGATAATGACAGCTAAAATTAGAAACAAACCGGGCCAAAGCCACAAATAAACAAATTTAAGGAAAATGTGTAGGAGAATACATAAAAACTTTAGAGGCCGTTTTCTCAAAATGGCCATCATGCAACTTAATGACTTTAAACATACATAACTTCCATATTTTTATTGTAGTACCAGGTTCATTTAAGTACCAAAATAATCGCAGAATGTACACTTTCCAGTGATAC
>JAPXFY010000015.1:74298885-74308885 GCA_030674185.1 Monoplex corrugatus
CTGTACTTTATCTCTTCTCTGTCTCTGTACTTTATTCTTCTCTGTCTCTGTACTTTATCTCTTCTTCTGTCTCTGTACTTTATCTCTTCTTCTGTCTCTGTACTTTATCTCTTCTTCTGTCTCTGTACTTTATCTCTTTCTGTCTCTGTACTTTATCTTTTGTCTCTGTACTTTTCTCTTCTCTTTCTGTTTCTTCTCTGTTCTGTACTTTAATCTCTTCTTCTGTCTCTGTACTTTATCTCTTCTTCTGCTCTCTGTACTTTATCTCTTCTCGTCTCTGTACTTTATCTCTTCTCTGTCTCTGTACTTATCTCTTCTCTGTCTCTGTACTTTATCTCTTCTTCTGTCTCTACTTTATCTCTTCTCTCTGCTCTGTACTTTATCTCTTCTTCTGTCTCTGTACTTTATCTCTTCTTTCTGTCTCTGTACTTTATCTCTTCTTTCTGTACTTATCTCCTGTACTTTATCTCTTCTCTGTCTCTGTACTTTATCTCTTCTTTCTGTCTCTATACTTTATCTCTTCTCTCTGTCTCTGTACTTTATCTCTTCTTCTGTCTCTGTACTTTATCTCTTCTTTCTGTCTCTGTACTTTATCTCTTCTCTGTCTCTGTACTTATCTCTTCTCTGTCTCTGTACTTTATCTCTTCTCTTGTCTCTGTACTTTATCTCTTCTCTCTGTCTCTGTACTTTATCTCTTCTCTGTCTCTGTACTTTATCTCTTCTCTGTCTCTGTACTTTATCTCTTCTTTCTGTCTCTGTACTTTATCTCTTCTTTCTGTCTCTGTACTTTTCTCTCTTCTGTCCTCTGTATTTATCTCTTCTCTGTCTCTGTACTTTATCTCTTCTCTGTCTCTGTACTTACTCTCTCGTCTTGTACTTTATCTCTTCTTTCTGTCTCTGTACTTTATCTTCTCTTCTCTGTACTTTCCTGTCTCTCTCTCTCTTTCTGTCTCTGTATCTGTACTTTTATCTCTTCTTTCTTGTCTCTGTACTTTATCTCTCTTCTGTCTCTGACTACTCTCTTTCTGCTCTGTACTTATCTCTTCTCTCTGTCTCTGTACTTTATCTCTTCTCTCTGTCTCTGTACTTATCTCTTCTTTCTGTCTCTGTACTTTATCTCTTCTCTCGTCTCTGTACTTATCTCTCTCTCTGTCTCTGTTTTATCTCTTTTCTGCTTGTACTTTATCTCTTCTTCTGCTCTGTACTTTATCTCTTTCTCTGTCTCTGTACTTATCTCTTCTTCTGTCCTGTACTGTATTTCTTTCTCCTGTACTTATCTCTCTTCTGCTCTGTACTTATCTCTTCTCTCTGATTACCTTCTTCTGGTACTTATCTCTTCTTCTGTCTCTTACTTTATCTCTTTCTTCTCTGTCTCTGTACTTTATCTCTTCTCTCTGTCTCTGTACTTATCTTTTTCTGTCTACTCTCTCTCTTCTGTACTTTATCTCTTCTCTCTGTCTCTGTACTTTATCTCTTTCTCTGTCTCTGTACTTTATCTCTTCTCTCTGTCTCTGTACTTTATCTTCTTCTTCTTTTCCTCTGTACTTTATCTCTTCTCTGTCTCTGTACTTTATCTCTTTCTTCTTTCTGTCTCTGTTACTTTATCTCTTCTTTCTGTCTCTGTAACTTTATCTCTTCTTCTGTCTCTGTACTTTATTCTCTTCTACTTTTCTCTGCTCTCTCTGTACTTTATCTCTTCTTCTGTCTCTGTACTTTATCTCTTCTTTCTGTCTCTGTACTTTATCTCTTTTCTTCTGTCTCTGTACTTATCTTTCTCTTCTCTCTATCTCCTGTACTTTATCTCTTCTTCTGTCTCTGTACTTTATCTCTTCTCTGTCTCTGTACTTTATCTTCTTCTCTGTCTCTGTACTTTATCTTCTTCTCTGTCTCTGTACTTTATCTCTTCTCTGTCTCTGTACTTTATCTCTTCTCTCTGTCTCTGTACTTTATCTCTTATCTCTGTCTCTATACTTGATCTGTTATCTCTGTCTCTATACTTCACCTGTTCCCTCTGTCTCTATACGTTATCTCTTCTCTCTGTCTCCATACTTTGTCACTTCTGCTTCTATACTTTATCTCCTCTATCTGTCTCCATACTTTGTCACTTCTGCCTCTATACTTTATCTCTTCTATCTGTCTCTATACTTTATCTCCTCCATGTATTCCTATATCCCATCTCTTCTCTCTATTCTGTATGACAATTGTGTCTTTATGTGATCTCTTCAGTCTGTATACGGTACTGTATCTATCGTATCTGTCTCTATACTTTATCTCTTCTCTCTGTTCCCATACTTTATGTTGTTGCTGTTGTTGTTGTTGTTGTTGTTGTGTTTGTTCTTCTTAGTCTCTATACTTTACCTCTTCTCTCTACCTTTGCACTTTATGACACACGTGTGTTTTGTTCTGGTCTTCTGTATGGCTTTATATTCTATCTCTTTATTTCTTTCTCAATACTTTACCTCAGATACATTGTCTTCTATTCTGACTGTAAAGGCTGCAAAATGAATGAATAGATAAATAAATGAATAAATGATAAAACAAACATACAAGCAAATAAATAAATAAATAATAAATAAATAAATAAATAAATAAATAATGAATAGATAACTAAATAAGTAAATAAATGAATAAATAGATAAATAAATAAATACATAAATAATAAATACATAAATAAATACATGAATAGATAAAATAAATAAATATATTAAATAAATAAATAGATTAAATATAAATAAATAAATAAATAAATAAATAAATAAATAAATAAATAGAATAAAATACAAACTGTATGTATGTAGCCAGGACATCCAGCTGGAAACATGTACCTGACCTACCTCAGGTGGGACATATAAATTAAGAAGGGAGAGGAAATGAGTATTGCCTTCATACTGTTGGCTTGGTACAAGCTGATCTCTTTTACCACCTGTCTCTCATGCCGTCTCAGGGTCAGGGGTCATCTTAACCGTAACCTGTACTTCATGTGACGAAGACATGAGGTAATTACAAAGAGTTGGACAAATGGAAGACAGTGTATAATAATTCACCATATATCACGTTGCCATAGATGTTCAAATGCTGTGATGTCATGAAATTGACATTTGACTTTCCAGCTGATTCTAGACTTACAGACAATGCACCGGGTTTTGTTTCATTTTGTGTTCAAACATCTGATTTATGCTTGTTGGAATGACGCTAATGATTTCTGTGCATTCAAGTAAATGTCACGAAAATCATGGAGTCGAGAAGCGAATATATTGTTGAGCTTGCCATTTGTATCTCTGTATTGTCGTTAAATGCTTAGATATCAGTAAAAGAAACACAATAGTGAATCCAGCTTCTGTATCAACGGTTGTCACAGGTATTCACACACAGGATGTGTACGACTTAGTAAGGACTTTTGTGTAATGGATGAGATGTGTGTAATTGATGAAATGTGTGTAATTGATGAAATGTAATTGATGAAATCTGTGTAATTGATAAAATGTGTGTAATTGATGGATGTATACAATTGATAAAATGTGTGTAATTGATGGATGTATACAATTGATGAAATGTGTGTAATTGGTAAAATGTATGTAATTGATAAAAGGTGTGTAATTGATAAAACGTGTGTGATTGGTGAAATATGTGTAACTGATAAAATGAGTGCAACTGATGAAATGTGAGTGATTTATAAATTGTAGGTAACTGATAAAATGCGTGTAATTGGTGAAATGTGTGTAACTGGTGAAATATGTGTTATTGATAAAAATATGTGAACTTGATTAAATATGTGTAATTGATAAAAGGTGTGTATTGACAAAATACGAGTAATTGTGGTGAAATGCGTAGTTCATGAACCTCAGGACCAAAATATGAATCATTCGTCAAAATTATGAGGTCTTTGATTACGCTTACACATTCCAGATTAGATAAAAGAACATAATAGTTATCTTCACATTCGTTGTCCTAAAAATATATAACAGTCTACGTGTTTTTATATTATCAGCGTGTCTTCGCCAACTTGTGTCACGCCCAGTCCTGTTCGTGATTTTATTTGATTAACATTGTCGGACTGTATCACAAGCATCTCGGTATCTTTTTGTGTTTACTGTAGAATTACGAAACACAATGCGGTAACATTTATCAAATCAATATAGTAGTGGGCGTTTTAAATAAATCAGCAATGTTTTTTTTTCTTCTCTTTTTTGTTGTTGTGTATTCTGCTTATTTTACCTAGAAGCTTATCTGAGTGTTGTCTTCCTCTGTGTGTGTGTGTGTGTGTGTGTGTGTGTGTGTGTGTGTGTGGTGTGTGTGTGTGTGTGTGTGTGTGTGTGTGTGTGTGTGTGTGTGTTTTGTGTGTGTGTGTGTGTGTGTGTGTGACCATGTGTGTGTGTGTGTGTTGTGTGTGTGTTTGTGTGTGTTTGTGTGTGTGTGTGGTGTGTGTGTGTGTGTGCGTGTATGAGACCGTGTGTGTGTGTTTGTGTGTGTGTATGTATGTGTGTGTGTGTGTGTGTGTGTGTGTGTGTGTGTGTGTGTGTGTGTGTGTGTGTATGTGTGCGTGTGTGTGTGTGTATGTGAATAGCTGGATTGATGGATTTCAATGGAGTTAAGAAATGGCGAACTGTTTGTGTGGTGTGGTTACTTCACAACGGACCGTAGTAAACGTATCACGCAGCACCATGGATTATGCTCTCTCTCTCTCTCTCTCTCTCTCTCTCTCTCTCTCTCTCTCTCTCTCTCTCTCTCTCGTTCTCTCTCTCTCTCTCTTTCTCTCTCTCTCTCTCTGTCTCTCTCTCTCTCTCTTTCTCTCTCTCTTTTGGTTATGAACAAGGATTTATTTCAGAATTTAGGGATAGACTAGTTGATTCGTACAAACAAAACTGGTACGCTCAAATGGAAGAATCTGAGAAATATGATTGGTTCCTTTCCTTTAAAAGTATATTTCAAACCGAAAAATATATAAAAGCCGTAACAAATAAATGGCACAGAAGCAATCTTGCTCGTTTTAGACTAAGAGCCCTAGGGCGAAATGCAACAACAAGATGGTTTTACTCAAATTCATCGGCACACTCTATTTGTCCCATGTGTAATGTAGAGACAGAAGATGAAATGCATTTTTTGTTTGTTTGCAAGTCGTATGAAAGTATACGACAAAAATGCATAATCTTTGATGAGGACATTTCGAGTCAAAGGGTCATTACCAGAATACTCATGACTGAAGATGAAAACTATCAAAAATCCCTAGCGAAATTTATCGCCCTTGCTTGGGAAAGTCGGAGAAAGAAAACAACACAGTAATAAATTAATGTAAGTTTATCTCCAGTGAAGATATCACTTTATACTGTTCTTATGTTTATTTGCCGGATTTAGGTCTTCCTTTTACTTATATGACTAATTACGTTGGGTGGTCAACTGTTTCTTCAATTTGTTGTTTCAATTTTTTTAATTACTGTACCTTTATCTCCAGTGAAGATGTTACTTTATATTGTTTTTTTGTTTGTTTTCTGGATTTGGGTATTCCTCTTACTTATATGACTAATTATGTCGGGTGGTTAACTGTTTCTTTAACTTTTTGTTCAACTGTTTAAATTAATGTAAGTTTATCTTCAGTGAAGATATCACTTTATACTGTTCTTATGTTTATTTGGCGGATTTGGGTCTTCCTCTTACTTATATGACTAATTACGTTGGGTGGTCAACTGTTTCTTCAACTTTTTGTTCAACATTTTGTTTAACTTTTTCCGTTCAATTTTTTCTTCATCTTTAGGGAAAAAATTCAAATGGATGTATTGTCAGCCATGACTATATTTATACATCTTTGTTTCGAGAAAACGTCGCCGAAAAAGTTAATGACTTTGTTTTATGCTCCTTGCCACAAGGACAAAAATGTCAATGGCAATAAACCATTTTCAGTTTCAGTTTCAGTTTCTCTCTTTGTATTATATATATATATATCGACACATTGTGTGCGTGCGTGTGTATTTGTGTGCGCCTACGTGTGAGTATGTGCGTGAGTGTGTGTGTGTGTGTGTGTGTGTGTGTGTGTGTGTGTGTGTGTGTGTGTGTGTGTGTGTGTGTGTGTGGTGTTGTGTGTGTGTGTGTGTGTGTGTGCGAGCGTGGCACGCGCGCGCGGGTGTTGTTGCCTATTTGCATCTCCGTATATTTGGTTTGTGGTTTCTATAGTTACTAATTATGTAGCAAAGAAGAAGCTTGTCAATTAGAAAAGAAAAGATGGAGGAACTATGTACTCTGGTATAGATCTACATGTCTCCATCATTTAGCTTCCTTTCATGTGCCACATGTATGAATGTAATCAAACCCTTTTAACACGGTGACGTACATATCGGCTGTCCAGGCAATGTCCCCATCTGTCTTCTATGTACTGTATCTCTTTTCTGTCTTTGTACTTTATCGTTTCTCTCTGTCTTTATACATGGGGCGCAAAAGTAGGTATACAGTAAGTATCACATCATTATCATAATGCCTAATTCCACTCTCGATTAAAGGAGTGTGTGAATACCGACGGCAAGCAGTTTGAGTATCTGAGGGATTAATAAGGCTGTGCTTGTTATTACATGTATATGCAATATTCACTTCTTTGTATAATAAATGCAATGAATATTGTACGTGTTATCTTTTTCATAACTGTATACCTACTTTTGCACCAGCCCCCCTGTACTTTATCTCTTCTCTCTATCTTTGTACTTTTTCTCTTCTCTCTATCTTTGTACTTTTTCTCTTCTCTCTGTCTTTGTGCTTTTTTCTCTTCTCTCTTTCTTTGTACTTTTTCTCTTCTCTCTTTCTTTGCACTGTATCTCTTCTCTCTTTCTTTGTACTTTTTCATTTCTCTCTGTCTTTGTACTTTATCTCTTCTCTCTGTCTTTGTACTTTATCTCTTCTCTCTGTCTTTGTACTTTTTCTCTTCTCTCTTTCTTTGTACTGTATCTCTTCTCTCTATCTTTGTACTTTTTCTCTTCTCTCTGTCTTTGTACATTATCTCTTCTCTCTGTCTTTGTACATTATCTCTTCTCTCTGTCTTTGTACTTTATCTCTTCTCTCTGTCTGTGTACTTTATCTCTTCTCTCTGTCTGTTGTACTTTATCTCTTATCTCTGTCTTTGTACTTATCTCTTCTCTCTGTCTTTGTACTTTATCTCTTCTCTCTGTCTGTGTACTTTATCTCTTCTCTCTGTCTTTGTACTTTATCTCTTATCTCTGTCTTTGTACTTTATCACTTCTCTCTATCTTTGTACTTTATCTCTTCTCTCTGTCTTTGTACTTTGTCTCTTCTCTCTGTCTTTGTACTTTATCTCTTCTCTCTATCTTTGTACTTTATCTCTTCTCTCTGTCTTTGTACTGTATCTCTTATCTCTGTCTTTGTACTTTATCTCTTCTCTCTATCTTTGTACTTTATCTCTTCTCTCTGTCTTTGTACTTTATCTCTTCTCTCTGTCTTTGTACTTTATCTCTTCTCTCTGTCTTTGTACTGGATCTCTTCTCTCTGTCTTTGTACTGGATCTCTTCTCTCTGTCTTTGTACTGTATCTCTTCTCTCTGTCTTTGTACTTTATTATATTTCTGTGTTTGTTCTTTATCTTTTTTTCTTTGTCTCTGTACTTTATATCTTATCTCATATCGTGAGCTGTTGATTTCGCTTACACATTCCAACATAGACAAAGAACATGAAAGTACTCTCTCTCTCTCTCTCTTATCATGCATATATATATATATAATATATATATATATATATATATATATGCATGTATGTAAATATATATATAATTTTATATCTCTCATATATATATATATATATACATATATACATATATACATACATACATATAATATATATATACCCATACATGCAGGCCTTCCTGGCGATGTTCCCCATCGTTGAACAAGCCCGGTCTTCCTGTGTTCAACAAGACAGCCCTTCATTCGGTCAACAAGATCTTTGCACACACCGCGCACGCCAATATCGGACGTCAACGATGCTCACAGCACTCGTACAGCAGAAGAACAAGTGGGGGGGGGGGGGGGGGGGGTTGGGTGAGTGAGATGGCAAAGAATGATGGCTCAGGAGGGATAGAAGTGAAAGGGGTTCACGCATGTTGACGTCCAGCTCCAGGACACACTGCTGTTTGTTGTCTGGCCTCGCCCCCTTAAGGCCACTGAGCTGTAGTGGGCTTACGAAAGCTCGGCACTTGGGATCAACATCGATCAACAACATTTGTCTCCCTGTAGTGGACTCAAAAAACAAAACAACAAGAACAAGAACAAGAACAACAACAAAACTTGATACTTGTAGCAAAAGCAAACAAACGAATAACCCACCCACCAACCAACCAACCAACCAACCAACCCACCAACCAACCAACCAACCAACCAACCAACCCATCAAACAAACAAACAAACAAACAAACAAACAAACATCATCCTGGTTTTGATTGAAAGCAGTTAAGCGCTTGTGTTCAAACAACATTTGTCTTCCTGTGTGGCTGCATTCCGCTGTTGCGTTTCCGGGACTCAGGGGAGGCAATTTGCCCGTTGCTGAGAGTGGTGGTTCCCCTTTGATTGATCAGCGCTTCGCTCTTCGCCGACTGACACAGTTCCGCCCCTGTTCACTGACGTCACAAATTTCTGCGTCCATTTAATGATGACAATTAGGTGGGAAAGTCAGGAACAAGTGGGTACAATGGTGGAAGGCTGAAAGTTGGGTCTTGGAGTGGGTAGGTGTGGCAATGGTAAAATCGAAAACCTGAAAGTTTTAAAAAGAGAACCATCAACCTGACAGAGTGGAGGCAGAGATGGTACTTAACGGGGGTTGTAGCATACCGATGAAGAGAGAAACACGGTCAGATTGAGATGAGAGTGTGTGAGATAGTGGGAATTGTAGTATGCCAATAAAGGCAGAAACATGGTCCAATTCAGATGATAGTGTGTGAGATAGTAGGAGTTGTAGTATGCGAAAAAAATTTAAACGTGTGAAAATGGTAATCTGGGTACTAAAAGATGAAAGACTAAAATCGATAAAAAAAATAAAGAGTGGGTAAGGAGGGAGTGGCAAGAGAGAGAGAGAGAGAGAGAGAGAGAGAGAGAGAGAGAGAGAGAGAGAGATTGAAAGAGACAGAGAAAGAGAGAGGGGGAACAGAGAGAGAGAGAGAGAGAGAGAGAGAGAGAGAGGGGAGAGAGAGAGAGAGAGAGAGAGAGAGAGAGAGAGACAAAGAGACAGAGAGACAAACAGAGACAGATATATAAACATGTAGACAGAGACAGAGAAGCAGACAGACACAGATGGAGAGAAATTTACAAAATTGAAAACACAGTGACTACATTTACATATCTGAATCTGCACGGTCATGGAATTCACCTTTAACTCTTTGACGACGGGCTATTTCAATCAAAGTAACAACTGAGCTCTCACTGAGGACGGGCTACTTCGATCATAGTAACAAACGGTCTAGGGTATATAACTCCCTCTACTTTTGTTATGCTAATGATTTAGTAGTTGGCAGTTGCTTCCTTTGTGGAGGGAACTTCCATTGAACGCTTCAGCTACATTTTGCCGGTTTCTTTGTCTAAAATCGATGGATAAGTTCACTTGCACCCGGTTCTCAGTGATTTCAACGTGGCAGCCCTAGGCCAGCAGGAGAATCTCAGCTGCGGCAAGTGCAGTCACAATAGAGTTAACTAACTTCACTAAACTAAACTGTGTATTGCATGGGCGGACGTGAGGTAGCAAGGAAAAAAAAGAAAATCTACAAGAGAATGCCTTGGGTACCAGCAGTAGAGTAGTGCCGGTGAGATGTAGTAGGGCTGATAGAAATGGATGAGTGCTTGTGACTGGCAGGAAGTGCATTAGAAGCCATCTGTCTTCCCTGCACACCTCAAGTCCACAAGCCTGGCACCACTGGCGCTAACCACGGACACAACAGGAACTCCGTGCAAAAGTATGTCAATAGGTTAACATGCATTGAACGGGTGATTTATCACACGAGTAACCTGTCAGTACTTTAACAC
>JAPXFY010000015.1:74323885-74326385 GCA_030674185.1 Monoplex corrugatus
CTGCATACCTGACCTGTGGTGTTCCACAAGGATCTGTTCTTGGCCTTGTTCTTTTCACTCTTTACACCTCCCCCCTGTCCACCATCATCAACTCCCACTCTATAAAACACCACTTCTATGCTGATAACACCCAACTTCAAGACAGTGACTCACCTGATAATATACAACGCCTGTTGACTCGCACCACTGAGTGTTACTCGGACATTAAGAACTGGATGATGTTCAACAAACTTCAGCTTAATGACGACAAGACAGAAGCTATCCTCATTGGCACCCGTCAGAAACTTTCTCAGCTGCCTCCTCTTTCTCTCCCATTATGTAACACATCAGTCCCAATTTCTGATTCAGCTAAAAACCTTGGTGTCTGCATTGACTCTACCCTCTCCATGAACAACTTTGTTTCTCAAACTGCCAGATCTTGCTACTATCATCTCCATCGTATAAGCCTGATCAGGAAGTATCTCTCTGTGGAAACAACTGCAAAAATCGTTCTCTCCTTCATAGTGTCTCGCATTGACTATTGCAATTCACTCCTGTCTGGTCTTCCTGCCTCCACCATTCACATCCTACAGCGCATTCAAAACAATGCTGTACACCTTGTACTCAGAAAGAAAAAAGCTGACCACATATCTCCTCTCCTGGCACAACTTCACTGGCTCCCTGTATCAAAGCGCATACAGTACAAACTAGACACCATGTGCTACACAAGCCTCAATAACGCAGCCCCCGATTACCTGTCAAGCCTACTTGAGATCTATGTTCCCTCACGTACCCTCCGCTCTGCCTCCGATCCTCTGACTTTTCGCTTTCCACGCACTAAGCTCAATACCTATGGTCCACGAGCCTTCTCTGTTTCTGGTCCACTCTCCTGGAACAAACTTCCTCTCTCAGTCCGTCAGCAACCTACTTTTGTCTCCTTCAAGTCCGCTCTCAAAACTCACCTTTTCTCCTCTGCATAAAATCCTAACCTCACTCAACCCCCCCCCCCCCCTCTGCAGCCTGTCTCCGCTCAGAGGGGAATCACATTGTTATAATATATAATATATAATTGTATATGATATGCTCTCTATAATTTTCCATTGCTTTTATTCTTGCTTTTATTGCTTTTATTCTTTCTCCCCATTTATAGCCATGCTGTGTGTGTGTGTGTGTGTGTGTGTGTGTGTGTGTGTGTGTGGTGGTGTGTGTGCGTGCGGTGTGTGCGTGCGTGCGTACGTGCGTGTGTGTCTGTTTCAGCGCTTAATTTGATTTTATCAAGATTTTGCGCTATATAAATATTGTAATTATTATTTTATTATAATCAACATCCGCCATGGCCTCACACCACAAACGCAAACCATTGACAATCTCCAACAACGCGCATATTTGATAGTATGCATACGTATACACACAGAGGGGGTGTTTGGCACTAACAACCCGTTGACCTGGGAGGGGGCTGATGAACAAAATCCCCACCCCTTGTCCACCAGGCAGAAATGTTTAGGAGGTTTGAACCCAGGATCTTTCTATTGTAACTCAGAAGAGACAGATATGCAGAGATGCAGAGATAGATAGATAGATAGATAGATAGATAGATAGATAGATAGATAGATAGAGAAGAGAAAAGAGAGAGAGAGAGAGAGAGACAGAAATAGAGAGATTGAAAAACAGAAAGAGAGAGAATGAGAGAAAGAGAGAGAGAGAGAGTGAATGAAAGAAAAGAAAGAAGAGAGAGAGAGAGAGAGAGAGAGAGAGAGAGAGAAAGAAAGAGAGACAGAGACAGAAAGATAAAGAGAGAGAGAGAGCAAAAGAGACAGAGAGACAGAGAGATAGACATACAGACAGACAGACAGACAGACAGAGGGAGAATTTGAGGATTTATGAATATGTTTGTTGGGACATTTTCATTACGATAAGAGATGAGCTACAGATTAGAACCCTCACCCCAATAAACTGAACAGAAGCAAAAGAAAAAAAAAAGAACAGAAAGAAAGACAACTGCTCCAGTCAGTTATCTCCCTTCCCGCCACTCTCCTCTTTCTCCTTGTCACTCTTATCTCACTGGGCTGGGTGTAGGTGAGCAGCCTGTGGTCACATGACTTCATGCCGGGATTTATGTCGCCTGTCCTCTCTCCATGTTTGCTTCATTATCTCCCCTGCCTCCTTCTGCCACCAGTTGCGTCCCTTGTCGCTCTGTTGCACGGCCAGCAATGACAGAGGACGTGTAGCGTGAAATAAGGACAGGCAGCACAAAAAGACAAGATGGCGGATGGCCAGGGGGACAAACACACGTGGTGTGGAAAGGGAGGTTGTGGAATGTTTGACATCAGTTGAAAATTTACGGTGGATGGGATGGTGTGTGGTGAAATTTGGAATTTAGATATTGGTTAAACATGACAGGTTGAGATGTGGTTATGGTATGTGAGGTAAGGGAGTAGGATATGGAAGAGAGAGAGGAGAGAGAGAGAGAGAGAGAGATGAGGCAGAGAGAGAGAGAGAGACAGAGAAAGACAGGAGCAGA
>JAPXFY010000015.1:74336385-74341385 GCA_030674185.1 Monoplex corrugatus
CACACACACACACACACACATACATATACACACAGAGAGACAAAGACAGACAGACACACATACATACACACATACACGTCACACGCACCACTCAAATACTCACACACAGAGACATAGACTCAGACAGAAAGACAGGTGACTGACTGACAGACAGACAGACTGACTGACAAACAGACAGACAGACTGACAAGCAGACAGACAGACACACACACACACACACACACACACACACACACAAGTACGCACGCATACATACACACGCACACGCATGCATGCACACACACACACACTACACACAGGCACACACACGTATGCACACACACACGCACACACTCACACACACACACAGACACACACACTCACACACTCACACACACACACACACACACACACACACACACACACACACAGACACACACACACACACACACACACACACTCACACACTGTCTGTGTATCCATCTGGCTATTTGTCTCTCTATCCGTCCCTTGTCTATCTTCCTGTTTTTCTCTGTCTCTCTATTTCTCCCTGTCTGTCTGTTTCTCTGTCTCTGTCTGTCTATCTGTCTGTCTGTCTGTCTGTCTCTCTCTCTCTCAATCTCAAAGTCTTTCTCTGTCTCTGTCTCTCTCTGTCTCTTTCTCTCTCTCTCTCTCTCTCTTTCTCTCTCTCTCTGTCTCTCTGTCTCTGTCTGTCTGTCTCTGTCTCTGTCTGTCTCTCTCTCTCAAGTCCTGACAGTTTCAGTCTTAGCAGACAATATTTATCTGTATTTGTACATCATTGGCAGGGACACTGATATGATGAGACCAAAGGACTGTCATAAACGGACAAATAAGTAAACATGTATTGTCATTATACCACATGGTAAGTATTGTTCAAATTCCATCATAGACAATTGCATTTCAGAATAACTCTTACAATAAAGTATTTGTACCAAACAATGTGGTTTCATTCTGTATCATGCTCACATTTGACTTTTAAAGTAAATCTAAGCATACAGCCTTTGTACCAGAAGGTGTGGTTTCATGCTGTGTATCATTTTTTTTTCAAAGTTATTTTTATTCATTTTCAAATATATAGCTCTTACAAACATCTTGAAATGTACACAATGCATAATCAACAGATCTAACAAAATGTAGAAAGAACAAGCATTCCCATTGCAATATGTAGACATATATAAACATATATATATTATATACTACACACATATATTATACATGCATGATACAACATACATATTCATGCTGTGTATCATCATCACCATCATGTGCCCTGACGCATGAGCCTCCATACAGGTCTATCCTTGTCGCTGCAAGTACATCTCCCACCTCTCTCTTCCTCAGCCACTCTGCAAGTTTGTTCAGTATTTTCACCCTGGGTCTACCTGGTGCTCTTTTTCCCTACATCTTTCCTGCTTTGACTAGGTGTTCTAATTCCTCTTGCATCATAAAATGTCCTATAAGTGTTGCTTGTCTTTTCCTATTTTTTTTCAGTAATGTTCTTCTTGTGTCTGCCTTCTAGAATACTCTCTCGTATTGTGTATAAAAGTAACAATTGACGTTTAAAAGAAATCTTAAGAAACAACATTACCGGATGATATGGTTTCATTCTGTGTATAAACAATGATTTATTACATCGGGAAGACAACGTAGAAACTTTCGTTTATTCAAAGAAATGTCAGGACACCCATTTAAAAGAAAGTCAGATATACAATAATTGTTTGCATTGCATCTACATATAAATATCGCTGTGTCAGCCATAGGATCACATGCAAGAGGCAGAACGTTGAATTCAATTATTGTATTAATTGTTCACACACATTTTTCTTCACTGAAGGCATAAGAGCATTCAATAAGTCGGGTTTGTGTATCTGATGAACTTTAAGACGGAAATATGATTCGTTCGTCAGAATCTCAAGGGAGTTCACGCACGCACGCACGCACGCACGCACGCACCACACACACACACGACACGACACACACACACACACACACACACCACACACACACGCACACACACACACACCACAACACACACGTACACACACACACACACATACACACACACACGTTCGCACACGCACACACATACACACACACGCACGCACGCACGTACACACACACACACACACACACACACGCAGCACGCACGCACACACACACACACACACACACCACGCACGCACGACACACACACATACATGCACGCGCCACACACACACACACACACACACACACACACACACACACACACACACACACACACCCCTCTGAACAGAGCACATAACAGTAGCTTCAGTTTGGATTTCTCGATAATGTAGAAAGGAAAGTTGTTCGTCCTCCCTTGGGTAAACACTTAAAACTTTTGTTACTCCCATTCTTGTATATCTTTTTGTTTTGTTTCCGATCTTATTTCAATCCAAGAATACGACAGTGAACAGAATTTGCGTCGATATTTTGCTTTATAACCTGAGATTATGAAACAATGGATTGCAGCTGGCATTAACCCTTCGATTTCCCCCTCTATCCACAATCTACAAAACACATTAACCCTTTAACTCCTCACCCTATCCAATAGCTTCTTGCAAGAAGCTACTGGGATAGGGTGAGGGAGTCAAAGAGTTATTTTTTTGCTTAGTGAGCATGGTTGAACTTGGATGATGCTAGTGTACAGGGTGAGGAAGTCAAAGGGTTAAATATTTGCTTCCTGAGCATGATTGAAACTGCAGGATGCTGGTGTACAGGGTGATGGAGTCAAAGGGTTAAATATTTAATTTGTGAGCACGATTGAAATTGCAGGATGCTAGTGGACAGGATGGTGAAGTCAAAGGGTTAACGCAGCAAAATAATGTATACTTTAATTACGTCTGTAAAATGATATTCTTCATTTGATATCACCCTTTTTTTTTTTAGTTTTATCCTTTACTTCGTGCTAGAGCTGATTTTCTTGATCATTTTTTTTTTATTATTGGCAATTTGGAATCGTGCACTACCCTTATCATTGTGAGCTGACTGTGTTACAATTTAGTATAGAGTGAACAAAACATACAGAAACATAGGCCCAAGAATGTCTGACCCAGAGGTCTAATGCCTGGACATAATCTGACAGTGTAACAGCGGGTTGGAAGTCAGAAGAATGTCTCCTTTTGGTCACTGGAATGCAATCAATCCCAAGTGAAAAAAGTTAGAAGAGAAGGAACAGAGAGAGAGAGAGAGAGACAGACAGAGACAGAGAGGACACAAAGACAGAGACAGAGAGACAGAGACATAGAGAGAAGGGTGGGGGATAGTAAGAGTGAGAGGAAGGTAGGTAGGGAGAGAGTGTCAAACAGCCAGGCTGGAAAAAGAAAAAAAAAAGAGAGAGAGATATGGATAGAGAGAGAAAAAGAGAGAGAAAGACAGAGAGAGAAGAAGAGAAGAGAGACAAAGACAGAGAGGAAAAGATAAAAAAACAACAGAAGAATAGAGACAGGCAGAGAGATATGGGGGGAGGGAGGGAGGAGAGAGAGAGAGAGAGAGAGAGAGAAGAGAGAGAGAGAGAGATGGAGATGGAGCCACAGAGAGAGAGAGAGAGAGAGAGAGAGAGAGAGAGAGAGAGATGGAAATGGAGCACACACACACACACACAAGAGAGAGAGAGAGAGAGAGAGAGAGAGAGAGAGAGAGAGAGAGATGGAGAGAGGAGAGAGAGAGAGAGAGAGAGAGAGAGAGAGGAGAGAGAGAGACAGAAGAGAGAGAGAGAGAAAGAGAGAGAGAGAAGGCAAAGAAGGCAAAGAAAAGAAAGAAAAAAGAAGAAGAATGAAGAAAAAGAAGAAGAAGAAGGAAAACAAAAAATCGACATATTCTGGAATCAGCACAATCCATTCTCACACTTCCTTTCGTGTTTCACGTGCACACTGTCCACCAGAGCCCTTCACTACAACGACATGCATGCCCACCCCACAGACCTGTCCTGATCGTTCAACAAGACAGCTCTCTTATTGTTCAGCATGACAGTCTTATTGTTCACCATATCCCACCTATTATTCAATGAGACAGCTCTCCACTTGCTCAACAAGACGGCTCTTCAGATGTTGAATGAAATCTCTACACACATGAGCCATGTAAATGACAAAAACAAATATCAATGATGCTCACAATCTTTACAGGGCAAAAGAAAGATGAAGTGGGTTAGAATAGAAAGAGAAAGAGAGGGGGGGGGGGAGGACAGAGAAAGAAAGACATAGAGACACACACAAACAAAAAGTCAGATAAAGACAAAGAGAGAGAAATACGAAGGAGGGGGGGGGGGGGAGAGACAGACAGACAGACAAAAAAAAAGAGAGGAGAGAGAGAGAGAGAACAGACAGACAGACGGACAGAAAAGTAGGCAGTGAGAGAGATGAGAAAAGAAGAAGAAGAAGAAGAAGAAGAAGAAGAAGAAGAAGAAGAAGAAGAAGAAGAAGAAGAAGAAGAAGAAGAAGAAGAAGAGAAAAGAAGAAGAAATAGAAGAAGAAGAAGAAAGAGAAGAAAAAAGAAGAAAAAGAAGAAGAAGAAGAAGAAGAAGATCAAGAAGAAGAAGTAAAGAAGAAGAAGAAGAAGAAGAAGAGAAGAAGAAGAAGAAGAAGAAGAAGAGAAGAAGAAGAAGAAGAAGAAGAAGAAAAACAAGAAAACGAATATCGACATGTTCTGGAAATGGCACAATCCATTCACACACTTCCTTTCATGTTTCACGTGCACACTGTCCACCAGAGCCCTTCACTACAACGACATGCATGCCCACCCCACAGACCTGTCCTGATCGTTCAACAAGAAAGCTCTCTTATTGTTCAACACGACAGTCTAATTGTTCACGATGTCCCACTAATCTTTCAATGAGACAGCTCTCCACTTGCTCTGCAAGACGGCTCTTCAGACGTTCAGTTGAGATCTCTGCACACATGACCCATGTAAATGACAAAAAACAAATATCAGTGATACTCACGATTTTTACAGGTCAAAAGAAAGACAAACTGGGTTGAATT
>JAPXFY010000015.1:74346385-74356385 GCA_030674185.1 Monoplex corrugatus
AGACAGACAGTCAGACAGACAGACAGACAGACAGACGGAGACAGAGACAGAGACAGAGACAGAGACAGAGAGACAGAGAGAGAGAGAGAGAGAGAGCAGAGAGAAGAGAGAGTAGAGAACCAAAACAAGAGACAGAAGCCCACATACCAGTCATACCAACCAACATACCAAGCCCATACCAACCAACAAACCAGCCATACCAAAACCAAACATACCAGCCAATGCCAACATACCAGCCATGCCAACATACCAGCCATAACCAACATACCAGCATGACATCCTTACCAACAGTCAGAGCGTACCAGCGTTACCATTCCTACAATTGTTCCAGAGCAGAATGATTTTGGATGCTGACATGTTCTTGTATTCAGCAACAGTATCAAGCATTTTGTCCAGTCACGCAAATATCTAAGTTTTTGTTGCTGTTGTTGTTGTTGTTATTTTCAAATGTTCTTTTTAATCCATCTTTGACGAGGTACAGAGAGCAATGCAAGAATAGAAATGTCAAACGGTAATTGCGAGAGCAAAGAGAATTTAATACGCTTTATTAGAGCATGTTGAACAGCAGGACTGTGTAACCTGACATAGATGTGTGTCTCTCACTGTTTTTAGTTTTCTCTCTCAAGTTGTGGCTGTTAAATAGACAATGTTAGTATGTTAATATGATATGATTATATTGCTGCGTGTTGTCTGTGTAAACTTGCTACTTCTTTCTGTTTTCCTGTTCCTTTTTTTTTTTTTTTTTCAATTTTCATTGCATATCTTTTGTTTGGATACGTGTGCCTGACATTTCTTAGAATCATGAAGCACGCATTAAAACTGATGAGTGATATGCATTACCCATTAACCATAAGTTTAGACATGTTCATGTCCATCGCGTAACGTTCAGGTTTGTTGAATGTCGTAATAGAGGTTTAATGTTACACATGATTCCATCCAGCAAAGACAAAAACTTGATCATAAGGTTGCAACCAAAACTTGATCATTTCTTTACATTCAGAGATACGTCACAAAAGATGTAGAGCAGAAATAAGGCAAGCTTTGTTTCCAAAGTATTTGTGTATGTCGTAGAAGATGTACAATCAATAAAGCCAGCAACTTAACACTAAGTCCTCTTTCAAACCGCATGAGTTGTTCCACATGGAGCCAAGCAATAAATGGAATGGTTTTGAATGGTTATGACCTGTGTGATCAGTATGAAGGCCGAAACAGGATATATACATTATGGGGTTGATGTAGCCAGAGACACATGCACAGCACAAAAAAATACAAAATACGAACAAAAAGACAAGCAAACAAATTAAAAAGAAATGAATAAATAAACAACTTAAGCTTCAGCTGGGCTGGTTTTATCCATATTATTTTGAGTCTCAAACACTCATCACCGAAATATATATTTTTGATAATTTATATTTTTGTTGTTGTTTTGATTATTACATTGGTTTTGAGAAAGTAAGACAATTGCCGACACATAAACACGCATCAGCATCAACAAGTGATAACTGCAAGTCAAATACATGATTAATCACATGGAAATAAAGTATGTTGGGCTAAAATAGAACTCACTGTTCATCAACTTTCCTGTCTTGCATGACTCTTACTTTGACAAACAATCTATGGGACTTAACAGTCAACTCATAAAATTAACTAATTTCATTAGTTATCTAATAACTTAATTAGCTATGGAACAAATGAACCAATCGGATATCTAACTGACTGACTAACTTACTAACAATCTACCTACGTAGCTAGTTATCTCATTATCCATACAATATGAAATCATGAAAGAAATGAACGCCGGCACACATCAAGACAAGGGAGACAACACCAGGGCACAGCGTGAACAAAGACATGCACTTGACATGTAGTTTACATGGTTGAACAGTGACGTTGACAGCATGTGGACTCGACTAGTCATGAACACAGAAATGAACACAGGCAGACACACTGAGAGAGAAAGAGAAGAGAAGAGGAGAAGAAGAAGAAGAGGAGAGAAGAAGTACTCAGGCACACCTATAGACAAATACTCAGACACACTGATAGAAATATGCTGGCAGACACACTGATTGACAAATACTGACAGACATCCTGACAGACGAATACTTGCAGATACACTGACAGACAAATGCACAGACACACTGTCAAATGGAGGCAGACACACTGACAGACGTACACTGGAAGACGCACTGACAGACAAATACTGGCTATACACACATTGACAGACGAATACTGACAGACACTCTGATAGAAAGATGATAGCAGACACAATGACAGGCACATACTGGCAGACACATTCACACACATATACGCACACACACACACACACACACACACACACACACACACACACACACACACACACACACACACACACACACACACACACACACATACACACACACACAATCCTCAGATACAAACAGGTGGACACTTTGACAAGGTGGGAGGGGGGTAGCTGTAAAGGGAACGGTAAAAAAAAAAAGCAACTAACGAAAATGACCTGGACTAGTGATGGCAAAGAAAGACAGACCTGATTGCCCAAACCGATCCAATAACAGGCTGAGCCTGGCTTAAAGTCTCAGACAGTCCAACTCTCACACACCTGGAAGTCTCAGACCGGTTCATGGAACCCATATGGCTCTGTGTCTTTCTGATTGACACTGTATGTGAGGAGCTGTCTTCTCCTGACGCTGTCTGTGAAGAGTTGTCTTCTCCTGACGCTGTCTGTGAAGAGTTGTCTTCTCCTGACGCTGTCTGTGAAGAGTTGTCTTCTCCTGACGCTGTCTGTGAAGAGCTGTCTTCTCCTGACGCTGTCTGTGAAGAGTTGTCTTCTCCTGACGCTGTCTGTGAAGAGTTGTCTTCTCCTGACGCTGTCTGTGAAGAGTTGTCTTCTCCATGAAGAGTGATCTTCTCCTTCTGTCTGATTGGACACAAGATTTCACTCTGCTCTTCTTCTCATATTCCACCCTCTTCTCACCTCCTATCTTTCTCCTGTCTCCTGTGTTCTCTAATCCCCTGTGGTAAAGACAGATCGCAAACAGATAGACTAATTCCACGGTGGGTTTTCATTGTATCTCAAATAGTGTATACAGAGTCTCACAGTTCCTTGGCCTTCTTTGTGTGACACACGTTATATTGAAATCCGCAGTGCTTTGGTTTCACTGTCCAGAATTCAGTGTTGCCTGCGGCTATTTTGAGAAATAACTCTGCTACACATTATTTCCTTAAATCAATAGCGTACTGCCTTCCTTGTGGCAGCTTGTTTTGACCATAAAAAGGTACTCCTCTGTATTAAAACTGATATGAAAAAGTCAAAGGTAGATGACTTTAGAGAAAGTTGGAAAACTTTGATCTCATCATTCAGAAATCAATTACTTGACAGATTTAACCTTGAACTACTGAAGGTGGCTGAATGGTTCAGATATTTGCCTGCGAAAAAGCTAAACTCGAGGTTCCAGAGTTCGTTTTCCATTGAGGTCTCGACTTTTCTCCTCAGTTTGACCGGAAAATCGGACTGAACGTCTATTCCTTCGGAAAGGAACAAAAAAAAAAAAACAACAAAAAAACAGATGAAACCCGTGTGCCTTCTGGCCTACGCACAGTTAACATTCCATGGCGTTGGAAAATCGTGAAGAGCAGAGCATTCGCCCGGTTGCCTTGGCGTGAAGCATCGGATAAATAAGCCAATTTTCCAGGTTCCTCCGCTTGTGTGTGTGTGCGCGCGTGCTCACGCGTGTGTGTGTATTTTGTGTGTGTGGTGTGTGGCGCGCGCGTGTGAGAATGTGCATGTGTGTGTGCACGTATGCGTGTGTGTGTGTCACGCGTGTGTGTGTGTGTGTGTGTGTGTGTATGCGCGCGCGTAGGTGTGTGTGTGTGTGTGTGTGTGTGTGTGTGCGCGCGCGCGTGCGTAGGTGTGTGTAGGTGTTGGTAATAAGGACTGACACAAAAAACAATGTCCACTGACTTTCTTGATTATAACTTAAACAAAATAACAAACCCCAAAGGCAAATTGAAATCCAGTCAATTGAAATGTCAACGACTGTCCTATGATGAGTTCAAATACTAAAGCCACAGACAATATGAAATCAAGTCATATGAAAAAAAAAAGTTCTAATAGAGTTGGTCCAGTAGCCAGGGGGCAGACAAAGGACTGGTGATAACGCAAGGAATGCAATTCATCATCAGTGATAATCTCCCTTGTAAACAGTCCTTTGGTCATGCTCTAGGGTTTGTGACTGCAGACACCGAGAGAGAGAGAGAGAGAGAGAGAGAGAGAGAGAGAGAGAGAGAGAAGAGAGAGAGAGAGAGAGAGAGAGAGAAGAGAGAGAGAAAACAAAGAGAGACAGAGAGCTAGAGAAACAAAGAGATAAAGAGAGGGGAAGAGAGAGAGAGAGAGAGAGGGAGGGAGGGAGGGATGGGGGAGGGAAAGACAGAGAGATAGAGACAGACAGACAGAGATAGAGACAGAGACACAGAGGGAGAGAGAGACAGAGACAGAGAGAAACATGGAGAGAGAGAGAAAGAGACAGACAGACAGACAGACAGATAGGCGATAAATGTATAAGAAGAAAAAGAAAAAGAGGGGAGAGAAAGGGAGAGAGAGAGGGGGAGAGAGAGAGAGAGAGAGAGAGAGAGAGAGAAACTGAAACTGAAACTGTTTATTGTCATTACCCGAAAAGGTCTTTTGACAAGGGGGATAACAATTTTCCAGTAGTGCGACACATAATCCACTCTTTGTATGTGCGCAAATTCTTCACACATAATCAAAAAAATATCGAACATTCATTCCTTGAACAGTCGAACATATTCAAATCATATATAATGAACAATCATCCATTTTACCACTACTACATAATGCAAAGAAAACAACAACAAAAAATATCAGAACAGTGTTCCCACATTCAGGCCAATAATTTGTCTAGGTTTAGACAAACCAAAATCTTTTTCACACACCCACACCCACTCACACGCATCCATATACGCTCACACGCGGGCGCGCGCTCGTGCGCACACACACACACATCAAAACTGTAATATGTTGAAACATCTGGGCTAGACCACCCAAACCTTACATTTAGTGATAATAATATAATCTTCACATAACTGCCCCAAAATACTCTGTTAACAAGGGACATCACTATGCCTTTTATTTATTTGTTTTTTGGTTTGTTTTTTTGTTTTTTGTTTTTGTTAACATGTATAGTAGACCCTTAAGTGTCTATATACCCTTTCAATATCCACTTCTAACATATTCTACAAATATACCATTATTTTCATATTATTAGCTACTCTTAAATTATCGGCAAACAAAGCAAAATAAAGCAAATGAAAACAGCTCTTTACAAAACAGAGTCTATAATAAAGCGGCTTCTTTTGGAGTTAACGTGATATAGCCCACATCAGTCAAAAGAGATTAAATTAATCCCAGTATGATATTGTCTAGCACTATTGTCGGGCTTGTAAGTGTTTATGTCTTATTTTTTGTGCTTCCGCAATGTATAGTGCCACTGATTTGATTATGACTTCGTCATCAGATGACAAAATAGATACAACATCTTGTCTTTTGGCCATGTCAGATTCAAAAACTTTGCATTTTCCACGTATTGTGTCAAAAATTTGGCATTGGAATAAAAAGTGTTTTTCATTATCGACATTGTTTCCACATAAGGGGCAAGGATATACTGTGGACGTCCCAGGTTGAAACCAATTTTTATTTGCATTGAAACCAAGTGTTCTTAATCTAAATCTTGCGTAATTAGTTCTTTGCCATTTATCCGTAACAACACTGAGATATTTTTCGGTTTGAAAAACATCTTTAAATGAGAAGAACCAACTATATTTTTCTTTGTTTTCCATATCTGAGTGCCAATTTTGTTTAAACGAACAAATAAGCCTGTCTTTAAATTCATTAATAAACTGACACTCATTTCCTACTCCCTGGGACAACCACACGATTCCAAACCCAAGTTCTGATAAAGCCATTTTTACCTGATAGGCCCAGTTCTGTTTTCCTATTTCCATTTGAGTAACCATCATTTCATACGCCTGTTTACATAACCGAGATCGTGGAAGCCTTAACAATTTCAACCAGTATTTAATACTCTTCACAAAGGTTCTAATGTATAAAGGATATCTTCCAGTTTCTCCATATAAAACAGTATTAGAAGAGTGAATTGGTACAGCCAAAAAACGTTTTATAGCATATGTATGCACTTTTTCCATATGTGGATTTACAGTAAGACCCCATACTTCAGCTGCATATGTAAGTAAAGGTTCTATCTGTGTATCAAACATTTTCCAATATAAATTACAATCAATAGAATTGAGCTTCCGTAAGGATTTTAGAATTTCAATAACACCTTTTTTCCCTTTATTACAAGATTCTTCCCATGCATAATTTAAACTTAATTTTGTCGAAAATATTATTCCTAAGTATTTATAAGAATTAACAACTTTAACCTCGTTAATTCCATAGAACCATTTTTCGTGTTTTGATAAATGTCCACCCATCCTGAAAATCATAATATTAGTTTTATCCATGTTAACTGTTAAAGCTAGTCGATCCGATTCTTCCTTTAAGACATTTAACTGGTTTTGTAAGCCTTTGACTGTACCAGAGAGAAGAACAACATCGTCTGCAAACAGCAATAGGAATATCTCAATAACCCCAGGGATAATTTGAATGCCATGCCTGCCTTTTCTTGACAGTTCCACTGCTAATTCATTAATGAAAAATGAAAACAATTGAGGACTCAATTGACACCCCTGTTTCACTCCTTTAGGGCATTCAAAATAATCTGAATATACACACTTCTCACGCACGCATGCAAACACTGAGTTATAAACTCCTCTTAGGGCCATATATAATTTTCCATTCACACCACTTTTACGTAATATATTCCAAAGATTATTACGATTCACAGAATCGAATGCCTTCCTAAAATCCACAAATGCAACATAAAGTTTCTTATTTAAAAGTAAATGCTTCTGCACAAGGGAGTAAAGTGTGAAAATATGATCAATTGTACTGTATTTTGCTCTAAATCCAGCTTGTTCTTCAACTATTTTCTCTTCTTTTTCTGCCCACTTTGTTAATCTCTTATTCAAAATATATGTATAAACTTTACTCACTATACTTGTTAGAGCGACTCCTCTATAATTATCTGGATTATTCACATCTCCTTTTTTATGAATTGGGATTATTATGGACTTTGCCCATTCTGACGGAAAAATGCCATTATCAAAAAGCTTGTTACATAAATGGACAAGGAAATCAATTACATTAGCATTTGCATGTTTTAACATTTCGCTGATTATTTGATCTGGTCCTGCGCTCTTTCCTGCTTTCAAATGCCTGATACTCGCAGTCACTTCTTCTTTAGTTATAGGCTCATTGAAAAGGGGCTCAAAATTATTTTCTTCCTCTACTATATTACTCTCTTGTGCAGTATTTCCCCCGATATCATTGAAAACACTGCAGAAATGATTGTACCATTGTTCAATAGAGATTTCATTGTACACAAAGGCCTTTCTATTAACAGATCTTATTATTGACCAGAATGTCCTGGAGTCATTGATGGAATCTTTGAGTGTTTTATTTTCTTATCTTCGTATTCCCTTTCTTTCGTTTTCCTTAGTTTAACATACTCTTTTCGTGATATGACATATGCTTCTCTTTTTTCTTTTTTTTCTTTTTCTGTTTTGCATCTCTGGAATCTTTTCAGTAGCCTCTTAACTTCTTGTTTCTTTCTTTCATATTCCTTATCAAACCAATCATTCTGTTTCTTTTGTCCTTGTCTCACTGTTCGTACCATACACGCAGCTGCCCCGCATAAAGCCTTAGTAAACTGCTCCGAACTGTCATTCACATTATAATCTAACAAACCGAAAGCTGTCTGTAGACAATTGTTGAACTCAGAATCATCAAGCTCTTGTACAAATAAACTTGCTAATTCTTCAGACCATACAATTTTTTCTTCCCCTTGTTGTCTTGCACTTTCTACATATGTATGATTATTTCCCCTTTTCCATACTACCTCAACAGGTAGATGCCATGAATCAACACAGTTACCTACCCGTAAATCAAAGCATGAGACCAGATTATATGGAACAAGAAAATAGTCAATCACACTACACCCGTTTGGAGACACAAAAGTGTATTCACCCTCTGTATCTCCATCACAAAAAACCATTCAAAATAACCATATCCAACATGAAACATAAGTTCAACAATGTTTTGCCAAAACTATTCACAGTTTCATCTTTAGAACAACGTACATCACATTCATTATACATCCTGTCATACTCAATGTCTTCCAAATAAGTAGTCATGTCTTCAGGCGCAAACTGTTCGTGACCTGTTCTAGCATTGAGATCTCCCATAATTATAAAATGTGTTTTTTCTTTTTCAAACTGTTGTAGCATTAATTCTTCCAGCATCAAGATCCCATCTTTAATTAATGTTTCGTTATATCTAGGGCTTCCTTCTGGCGCAACATAGCATGCAATCAAAATCAGATCTTTGTCTAAATCAAATACATTTTTGTTTACTCTGATGGCAATGGTGTTATCATAATCTAACATTATTTCTTTCACACAATTTTCTAAAGTTTTTTTCACCAACAATAAAACTCCACCCGAATTCCTGCCATGGTGTGACAATTTCTTAGCTGGAGCGTAAAACTTCAAATAATCAGTGAACAAACAGCTGAAATCAAACGAAGTATCAAGAAAACATTCAGTAAGACAAACAAAATCAAATTTTGTTACATAATTTATGAAGGAAACGTTCTTCAATTTACTGTACAAATTTTCAACGTTGTAATTCAAAAAGGACCACTGGTTTGGATGGCCATGCCTGTCCTATGGCTTTCTGGAAGTACCGGAACGCAAGCTCCTGTTGCCAAGGTTACCGCCTGCTCCTCTGCCGCGGGCCGTGCTTGTTGACGTCCGTCGCGGTTGGCTGCTCATGCTCACCCTCTCACCCGTCTGTCGGTCTGCCGCAGGACTGCCGCGTGATGCACGTGCGTCCGTGTCTGTAAGACGCCCGGTGTCATGCCCCTGGGAACTCCTGTTGGCGTCACGCTGAAGCTCGGCCCGGTTTGCACGTGAGATGACAGGCGGGGAAGAGGAGGAGGAAGGGGAACCACCACTCGCGACTCTGCCCCCGTTAGAGGTGACAACTCCTCTCGTCATCTCCCCATCTTGAGGGGGGTCCCCACCAGCGACTTCATCCCGCCGATTGGTGAAGGTGGGCGTGTCTCTCACGTCGGAAGAGGAGGTGTGTTTAGGTTGTAAGTCTGAAACTGTGTCACCACTCACAATCTGAGCATAAGATCGCTGTTCTGGTGGTCTTGGTCCAATCACCAATTGTCCCTTTTGGAAGTATGCTCTTTTGCCTTCACTACGTGCTCTTGCAACGATTTGTGCCTGTGTTCTTGTTAGGTCGTTTGCGACCCTGATACCTTTCACATCTAGTTTTCGTCGTATGTCTCTGTTTGTAATAATCAGCATTTTGTCTCTCCACCTGGTGAATTTGACTATCATTTGTTTGGGTTGCCCTTGTCTTGTCTGTCCAGTTCGATGTGCTCGTACGATGTCATCAGTAGTCCAGACTTTAGGGTCGTCAATACTATTGAGAACGTCAATAACTGCGGTAGCACATGAGTCAAACGTTTCCCTAGATTCTTGCTGAGAAATCCCGAAAAAACGTAAATTATCTCTTCGTGAAAAATCTTCTAACCTGTCTGGCTTTAATTGGGCAACATCGTGTCTCATATCCCTGATTGTCTCTGTGAGTTGTTGTATTTCCTCTTTCTCATCATTAGATTCCTGGAACAGTTGTTGTATGTCGCCACTCATATCTGTCACTGTCTCCGTCAGGTTTCTGTGATCTTTCTCCAGTCTGTTGCACCTGTTGTTGATTTCCTCACATCGTTCTTTCACTTGACGTAGCTCGTCTTTGATCTCTCCAAGATCATTCCTTATCAATTTGGTTTGC
>JAPXFY010000015.1:74366385-74371385 GCA_030674185.1 Monoplex corrugatus
GGCGTGCAGCATTGTTTTGAATGCGCTGTAGGATGTGAATGGTGGAGGCAGGAAGACCAGACAGGAGTGAATTGCAATAGTCAATGCGAGACATTATGAAGGAGAGAACGAGTTTTGCAGTTGTTTCGACAGAGAGATACTTCCTGATCAGCTTTATACGATGGAGATGATAGTAGCAGGATCTGGCAGTTTGAGAAACAAAGTTGTTCATGGAGAGGGTAGAGTCAATGCAGACACCAAGGTTTTTAGCTGAATCAGAAATTCTGCAGCAGAATTATGTTTGAGTTCCTTCGGCTTTTTAACACTTTCACTCCCGCAGCCTGTCCAAAAGCTGCAAAATCTTAACCCTTTCACTCCCTTATCCTATCAACCAGCTTTCTGCAGGAAGCTGGTGGATAGGATTAGGAAGTGAAAGGGTTATGTTTTTGCTTTTCGACCATGGCTGACAGTGGAGGATGCCCAGTTTAATTCTGATACAAAGTTTGTGACGTTAGATGACTGATGTTGATGATGTCATACGCCCCAGTTTTCTTCTGACAATAAGTTTCTGACTTCACATGACTCATATTGATGATGTTATGCACACCGGTTTAAATCTTACGCAAATTTTGTGACGTTACTTGACTGATGTTGATGATGTCATACATCCCAATTTAATTCTAACACAAAGGCCGACATGACATGAGCGGTGTTGATGATGTCGTACGCCCCAAGTAAATTCTGACACAAAGTGTATGACATTACATGACTGGTGTCTAGGGTGATATACATCCTACTTTGATTCTGACAGAAAGTGTGTCACAAGATTGATGTCTAGGGTGACATACACCCATTTTTTTTTTAAAACAACCTGTATCACATAACAGGTGTCTAGGTGATATACACCCCACTTTGATTCAAACGCAAAGTATATCACATGACCTCTGTCTAAGGTAATATACACCCCACTTTGATTTTAACACAAAGTATATCACATGACTGCTGGCAAGGGTGATATACACCCACATTTTGATTTTAACACAAAGTATATCACATGACTGCTGTCTAGGGTGATATACAGTGTACCCCATTTTGCTTTTAAACAAAGCATATCACATGACTGGTGTCTAGAGTGATATACACCCCGTTTTGATTCGAACACAAAGTGTGTCACAAGACTGGTGTATAGGCTGATGTAAACCCTACTTTGGTTTTAACACAAATTACATCACATGACTGCTGTCTAGGGTGATATACAGTGTGCCCCACTTTGTTTTTAACACAAAGCATATCACATGACTGCTGTCTAGGGTGATATACAGTGTACTCCACTTTGTTTTTAACACAAAGCATATCACATGACTGCTGTCTAGGGTGATATACAGTGTGCCCCACTTTGTTTTTAACACAAAGCATACACATGAATGCTGTCTAGGGTGATATACACCCCACTTTGATTCAAACACAAAGTGTGTCACAAGACTGGCGTCTAGACTGACATACACCCCATGTTGCTTTTAACACAGCCTGTGTCACATGACAGGTGTCTAGGGTGACATACACCCCATGTTGCTTTAACACAGCCTGTGTCACATGACAGGTGTCTAGGGTGACATACACCCCATTTTGCTTTAAACATAAAGTGTGTCACATGACTGCTGTCTAGGGTGATATACACCCCACTTTGATTCAACACAAAGTGTGTCACATGACTGCTGTCTAGGGTGATATACACCCACTTTGATTTTAACACAAATTATGTCACGTGACTGGTGTCTATGGTGACATACACCCCATTTTGATTCTCACACAAAATGTTTCACATCAAAAATAAATACCAGTATAAAATATAGACTAGGTAAAACATAGTCTAGGTAGAGCGTCAGGACCTGGCCAGCTCATGGGTTTATGTGCAGGCTTACGGCTTGTGCTACGATCACCATATACACATGGCACCTGCTACGTTAGTGCATATGGAATTCGTTCCGAGCACGGAGACGTCATCTTGAGAGAAACTGAAACTGAAACTGTGTCACATCACATGACTGATGTTTGTGGTGATGTACACCCAAGTTAATTCTGACACATCGCAGACAGTCACATGAAAAGTCCCGGATGTTTTGGTCGCTGTCCCGGCAGTCTGAGCGTCGTGGCAATCAGTACCCGGATATGAGTACCGTGACAGAAAGTTGTTCTTGCCGTCTTCACCTGCCTGTCTTTTTGTTTGTCTGTCCGTCTGTCCGTCTGCCTGCCTCCCTGCCTGCCTGTCTTTCTGCCTGTCTTGCTGTCTGTCTGTCTGTCTGTGGCCAAAAACCATGGCCACAGACAGACTGATCAGTGTTTCTGACAATATGTGTGTGTGTGTGTGTGTGTGTGTGTGTGTGTGTGTGTGTGTGTGAATGTGTGTGTGTGTGTGTGTGTGTGTGTGTGTGTGAATGTGTGTGTGGTGTGTGTGTGTGTGTGTGTGTGTGTGTGTGTGTGTGTGTGTGTGTGAATGTGTGTGTTGTGTAGTATGAATGTGTGTATGCGTGCGTGCGTGCGCGCATACATTTGTATGTGTGTGTGGGGTGTGTGTGTTTGCGTGCGTGCACGTGTGTGTGTGTGTGTGTGTGTGTGTGTGTGTGTGTGTGTGTGTGTGTGTGTGTGTGTGTGTGAGTGTTTATGTGTGTGTGTGTGTGTGTGTGTGTGTGTTGTGTGTGTGTGTGTGTGTGTGTGTGCGTGTGTGTAGAAAGAGAGAGAGAGAGAGACAGACAGACAGACAGACAGACAAACAGACAGACAGATTGTGTGTATATACGTGTGTGCGTGTGTGCCTGCGTGTATGTGTGTGTCCATGTGTGTGTACGTGTGTGTGTGTGTGTGTGTGTGTGTGTCCATGTGTGTGTACGTGTGTGTGTGTGTGTGTGTGTGTGTGTGTGTGTATGTGTGTGTGTGCACGTGCACGTGTGTGTGTGTGTGTGGTGTGTGTGTGTGTGTGTGTGTGTGTGTGTGTGTGTGTGTGTACTCTGTGTGTGTGTGTGTGTAGAAAGAGAGAGAGAGAGACAGACAGACACACAGACAGACAGACAGACAGACAGACAGACACGTGCACGTGTGTGTGTGTGTGTGTGTGTGTGTGTGTGTGTGTTTGTGTGTGTGTGTGTGTGTGTGTGTGTTGTGAGATAGAGGGATAGGCAGGGGTACTTTGGCCAATGAAGGATTAGTGTTTTATGAAGCAAGTCGTGTGAGTAAATGAGCCTCTAGCTGGCTACATAATGAAATTGTATGCACTGTACGTGAACTGTTATAGAAAACTGACTAAGGCACGAACTTGCTGACTGGCAGTGTCTGTGTACAAGGAGAGGGGGGGGGGTATAAGGAGGAGGTGGGGTGACAGTAAACACATCGTCATCTTTCTGTCACTTCAGACATGTGAGAAATGCGAACTATTGAATCACCTATCGGGCATTGACACTAAATTATTTAGTTCATTAACACCGAGGATTTTGCTGTAGGGTTAAATCGTAGAAAGTTGATACGGCAACATTCCCTGTTGTTTGTGTTGGCTTGCCTTTCTTTTTATTTCACTTTTTTCCCCCATTTGTTTGATTTTTTTTTTTGCCTGTTATTGATCTAAGTTTGTCGAAACACAAGAACGAGTTTAATGTGTTTGCTTTTTGTTGAAGTCAGTTTTTGAAACACAGGAAGAAGTTTAATGAACAGCGTACATTACCTGTCTAACACGGTGTTAGACCTGTTGAAACCCCATATTGTTTTTTGTTGCCGGCGTAACCTTCAAGCGTGGTTAACGTCACAAGGAGTTCAACGGTGGTTGAGATGTCATCCAGAAAACATTAGAACATGATCATTAGCTAGTAACCAGAACTTGATACTTTCTTTTCTATTGAAACGTAGCTGGTAGCAGAAGAGAAAAGCAAGCTTGGTTTCCAATAGTTTATGTATGTTGTTGTACTGGTGAAATTAATCAGCCACAAAACCTTTCATTCTCATCCTCATCCTCATCCTCATCATTTTCAACAATCTTTGTTAAAACCATGCGCGTAGGCAAAGTAAGCAAGATGTGCAATCCCCTGCGTGTTTCTAACTACATTGTACAACGCGTTTTGCCCAGTATATCTGTTGAAAAGAAACGTGTTAAACCTTTGACTCCTACACCCTATCCACCAACTGCAAAAACTTAACCCTTTGATTCTCTCACCCTATCCACCAGCTTCCTGCAGGAAGCTGGTGGATAGGGTGAGAGAATCAAAGGGTTTAAGTTTTTGCTTTGCCAGCATGATTGGCAGTGCAGCATGCTGGTGGACAGGGTGCAGGAGTCAAAGGGTTAATGACAACATTCCATCAATGTATCTGTCCTTAACTTAAATCCTGTAACAGACATGGACACTTGTTCAGTATTTCAGAGAGAAGGGCCTTGGTTTTCAGCAACGCCACACTCTGTACTGGGGTGATGGTCATCGGGGTAGCTCTGTTTATATCAACACTGAACGCTTTGATGGGGTGATGGTCACTGAGACAGCTTTGTCTTACATCAACACCACACTCTGTATTGGGGTGATGGTCACAGAGACAGCTTTGTCTTACACCAACACCACGCTTTGTACTGGGGTGATGGTCACTGAGACAACTTTGTCTTACATCAACACCACACTCTGTACTGGGGTGATGGTCACTGAGACAACTTTGTCTTACACCAACACCACACTCTGTACTGGGGTGATGGTCACTGAGACAACTTTGTCTTACACCAACACCACACTCTGTACTGGGGTGATGGTCACTGAGACAACTTTGTCTTACACAACACCACACTCTGTACTGGGGTGATGGTCACTGAGACAACTTTGTCTTACACCAACACCACACTCTGTACTGGGGTGATGGTCACTGAGACAACTTTGTCTTACACCAACACCACACTCTGTACTGGGGTGATGGTCACTGAGACAGCTTTGTCTTACACCAACACCACACTCTGTACTGGGGTGATGGTCACTGAGACAGCTATGTCTTACACCAAC
>JAPXFY010000015.1:74376385-74381385 GCA_030674185.1 Monoplex corrugatus
TATAATATTTCAGAATAATGGAAAACGTAAATATACACTTTTTCATTAGTGGTTAGAGTAAATTTGGAACGTTCGTTCTGATCGATGTCTCTGTGCAAGATTCTGAAATAAAGGGAAGTTAATACATGTTGTTTACGTGTTAATTCGGTATGTTCCGCTGTGAACAGTCTTCTTCTCTAAGATTCCAGCATGAACTGGTATAGAGCATTGTTCATGTCTCTCTCTGTCTTCTGTCTCTCTCTCTCTTGTCTCTCTATTTCCTCTCTCGCTCTCTCTCGTTCTCTTTTCTCTCTCTGTCCTCTCTCTCTCCTCTTTGTTTTCTCTCTTCACTCTCTCTCTTTCTTTCTCTCTCTGTCTCTGTCTGTCTGTCTGTCTGTCCTCTCTGTCTCTGTCTCTGTATCTCTCTCTCTCTCTTTCTCTTTCTCTCTCTCTCTCTCTCTCTCTCTCTCTCTCTGCATCTGTCTCTCACTGTGTCTGTCTCTCTGTTATTGACTCTGTCTCTCTCTTGCTCTCTCTCTTTCTCTCTGTCTCTTTCTCTCTCTTTCTGTCTCTCTGTCTCTGTCTTTGTCTCTCTCCCTCCCCCCCCCCCTCTCTCTCTCTGCTACAGATTGGAAACGACTGGCATGTATAACCAGTGTACTGATATCGATAGTGTTGGAAAAGAAAGATTCATTTCATGATTTTCTGTCTTTCCACGTACTAAGTTTTTTAAGGACTGTAGATTTTCCCAGGCGTAAGACACCTGTTGTAGGATTTTATTTACTTCTTTGTCGTGTCGTCTTTTATCTATTCCTTTGTCATCCTGTCTTTAATCTGCTCCTTTGTCATTTCATCTTTTATCTATTTCTTTGTCGTCTCGTCTTTTATCTACTCCTTTGTCATCTCGTCTTTAATTTACTCCTTTGTCGTTTCATGTTTTATCTACTCCTTTGTCATCTCGTCTTTATCTACTCCTTTGTCATTTCATCTTTATCTACTCCTTTGTCATCTCGTCTTTTATCTACTCCTTTGTCATTTCATCTTTTATCTACTCCTTTGTCATCTCGTCTTTTATCTACTCCTTGTCATTTCATCTTTTATCTACTCCTTTGCCATCTCGTCTTTTATCTACTCCTTTGTCATTTCATCTTTTATCTACTCCTTTGCCATCTCGTCTTTTATCTACTCCTTTGTCATTTCATCTTTTATCTACTCCTTTGCCATCTCGTCTTTTATCTATGCCTTTGTCATTAACCTACTTTTGTCTCCTTCAAGTCCGCTTCAAAACTCACCTTTTCTCCTCTGCATAAAATCCTGACCTCACTCACCCCCCTCTGCATCCTGTCTCCGCTCGGTGTGCACTCACATTGTAATATATATTTGTATATGATATGTTCTCTATAATGTTTCCCCATTTCTAGCCATGTGTGTGTGTGCGTGTGTGTGCATGCGTTGTGTGCATGCGTGTGTGTGCATGCGTGTGTATGTGTATGTTCAGCGTTTAGATTTGATTTCTATCAAGATTTTGTGCTATACAAATACTGTAATTATTATTATTGTTATTATTAGGCGTGTACATAGACCATCAAGCTGGCCAGATCCAGAGGTCCCTGCTAGCTTATGGGTTACAATATCTTATTTGTGTCAGTCCTTCATCGGCTACAATGTAATGACGTATGTACCTGTGAATCTCATTTCAAAAATAAAAAGACTGATAGAAAACACAACCAGCCACAAAGTATGAACTTGTGTCACATCACACAAAGCCTCCCCCCCCAAAAAAAAACAAAAAAAAACAAAAAAGATACTAGACATAAGCTTTGTTGCCTATCAGCATGCTGAAATTGATGTCTCCCTTATCATACCCCCTCCCCCAGTTTATTTTCCATCTTTGAGAAAACTAAAATAATAGGTATATACGTAAACAAATAATACATAAAAATGACAAAGTACAATCCTGCACGTAAGCTGATATTTTGTTATAGAGATTATATTCATGCGAATAAGTCTGTCCTAAGACAAAAGTCTAATATGTCTGGAGCAGCAGATGACCATTGTGAATCCAATAGTGCACAGTGCTTCATACCAATCTGTACTTTCCATATCGCATTCATTTCCTGAAGAAGTTTCATAGAATCAGTCAGCAGGATGGGCATGGCTTTTTGTCATTCTATCTACTGCAACAATCATTGGTCTAGACAAGAATAACTACTTCATTTCCTATTGAGACTTTGTGATTTTAGATATAATCTCTTCTCTTTCTTCGTGTATGCTGTTTACTTCTTTCCCAATGATTCTCCATGTGAAGCCTCATATCTGTCTCTCTCTCTGTCTTGCCATATGCCTCCCTGATTCTGTTTTTTTGTCTTTTGTCTTTGTCTTCTTCTGTCTGTTTCTTTCTCTCTGCCTCTCTATCTCTGTCTCTGTTTCTGCTTCTGTCTGTCTGTCTGTTGTTTTTCTGTCTGACTGTATGTCTGTCTCCGTCTCTGTCTGTGTCTGTCTCTCTCTCTGTCTCTCTGTCTTGTCTCTCTCTCTCCCTCTCTTTCTCTCCCCTCTCTCTCTCCCTCTCTCTCTCCCTCTCCCTCCCCTCTCCCCTCTCTCTCTCCCTATCTCTATGTATCTAGTTCTGCTTCTGCTTCTTCTTCTGCTTCTTCTTCTTTTTCTTCTTCTTCTTCTTCTTCTTCTTCTTCTTCTTCTTCTTCTTCTTCTTCTTCTTCTTCTTCTTCTTCTTCTCCTTCTTCCTTCTCCTTCTTCTTCTTCTTCTTCTTCTTCTTCTTCTTCTTCTTCTTCTTCTTCTTCTTCTTCTTCTTCTTCTTCTCTTCTCTTCTTCTTCTTCTTCTTCTTCTTCTTCTTCTTCTTCTTCTTCTTCTTCTTCTTCTTCTTCTTCTTCTTCTTCTTCTTCTTCTTCTTCTTCTTCTTCTTCTTCTTCTTCTTCTTCTTCTTCTTCTTCTTCTTCTTATCTCTCTCTCTTCTCTGCTCTGTCTCTGTCTTTGTCTCTTCTCTCCGTCTCTTCTGTCTCTTCTCTTCCTCTTCCTCTCTCTCATTTTCAAAGCACTGTCACGACAATCACTCACCACACCCTCACACCACACCACTCACACTCTACCACACTCTCACTCACACCTAGTGCACATCTCACCCCGCACTCTCTTCACTCTATCTCACTCACACACTCACACACACCACCACTCCACAACTCACACATTTTTCTCGTTTTCTTCTCTTCTCTCTTCTCTCTCTTCTCTTTTCTTCTCTTCTTCTCTGTCCCTGTCTCTGTCTCTGTCTTCTGTCTCTTTCTCTTCTCTCTGTCTCCTTCTCTATCATTCTCACTATCTTCTGTTCTTCTTCTGCCTTCTGTCTTCTTCTGCTGCTCTCTCGCTCTCTCTCTTTCTCCCCTCCCCTCTCTTCTCTTTTCTCTTCTGCTCTCTCCTACATCGGATGCTCTAGCATTGCCAATCTTAGCTTCATTCAGTTCTTCTTCTTCGCATTCTTCTTCTTCTTCTTCTTCTTCTTATCTCTCTCTCTGTCTCTGGCTCTGTCTCTGTCTTTGTCTCTGTCTCTACGTCTCTGTCTGTCTCTGTCTCTTCCTCTTCCACTCTCTCATTTTCAAAGGCACAGTCACAGACAAACACACACACACACACACACACACACACACACACACACACACACACACACACACACACACACACACACACACACACACACACACACAGGTGCACGATCACACCCACACACACGTGCACACACACACACACACACACACACACACACACACACACACACACACACACACAGAGTGCACGATCACACCCACGCACACGTGCACACACACACACACACACACACACACACACACACACACACACACACACACACACACACACACAAAACACACACAATTTTTCCGTTTTCTCTCTCTGTCTCTCTCTCTCTCTCTCTCTCTCTCTCTCTCTGTCTCTGTCCCCTGTCTCTGTCTCTGTCTGTCTGTCTCTTTCTCTGTCTCTCTGTCTCCTTCTCTATCATTCTCACTATCTCTGTATCTATCTCTGACTGCCTGTCTGTCTGTCTGTCATTCTGTCTGTCTGTCTGGCTGGCTCTCACGCTCTCTCTCTTTCTCCCCCCCCCTCTCTCTCTCCTCTCTCTGCGTCTCTCCTAACGAATCGGATGGCATCAGAGCATGGCCAATCGTAGCATGAAAAACAATACAGTCTAAAAAAAAATAAAAAAAAAGTAAAGAAAAAAGCACCTAACAATAGAATGAAAAAAGAAAAGAAGACGTCCCTTTGTGAAAGAAGAACAGACATGGACAAGGTGAGTGAGGGCAAAGACTGTTGTGCAGACACAGGAGCAGACCACTCCTGATCCATTTCGCGGTTCACTCAGTTCAACAACACACAATGCACACTGCTGTCTCTGCTTGTTGCACTCCGATGGCCATCACCACCACCACCATTACCACCACCACCACCATCATCACACCACCACCACCACCACCACCACCACCACCACCACCACCATCAAATTACCAGCACCATTACCACCACCATCATCATCACCATCACCACCACCATTACCACCATCATCATCATCAAATCACCATCACCATCACCATTACCACCGCCATCATCATCACCACCACACCACCATCAACACCACCATCATCATCACCATTACACCTCGTCATCTCTTAGTTCGTGGGTTAAGAGTGCAGGGTGTCCATTGAACAGAATCAGAAATGGTTCCAATAACGGAATTTTTTTTTAAAAGCTGTTTTAATTAAAAACAAAAACTGTAAAGGAAAATAGGGAGACAGGGAAACAGAAAGAAAGATACGGGGTGGATGGGAGATAAAGAGTGAGAGAGAGAAAGAAATAAAAAAAAAGAAAGAGAGAGAGAAGGAGAAAGAGAGAGGGAGTAATAGTAATAATTAATAATTACAATATTTATATAGCGCAAAATCTTGATAAAATCAAATCTAAGCGCTGAAACACACACACACACGCACGCATGCACACACA
>JAPXFY010000015.1:74413885-74421385 GCA_030674185.1 Monoplex corrugatus
GCTCTCCTGTCTACTGTCATAAGCCGTGAAGCATGAGCAGATGACTGTCTACAAGGGATATAATTGCTGACGATAAATTTTTCATGTGACCAATGGTGCCTTAGGTGCCTTTGATTTGATTGAACATCTGTGCCAGAACACTGACCTTTGTGTCGTCACGCTGACCTTTGTGTCGTCACACTTTGTGTCATTCTGTACCCAGGATACTGATATTTGTGTCGTCACACTTTGTGTTATCCTGTACCCAGGATACTGACATTTGTGTCGTCACATTTTGTGTCATCCTGTAACCAGGATACTGTCATTTGTGTCGTCACACTTTGTGTCATTTTGTACAAAGGGTACCGACATTTGTGTCGTTATACTGACATTTGTGTCGTCATACTGACATTTGTGTCGTCACCTTCTGTGTCATTCTGTACCCAGGGTTCTTACATTTGACTGATATTTGTATTGTCATACTTTCATCTGAGTCGTCACACTGACATTTGAGTCGCCATACTGGCATTTGTGTCGTAACAATGACATTTGTACATCCATATTGACGTTTGTGTCGTCATCCTTTGTGTTATTCTGTACCCAGTGTACTAATATCTATGTCGTCACCTTCTGTATCATTCTATAGTCAGGATAATTGTATTTGTGTCGTCACACTTTGTTTCATCATGTACCAATGGTACTGACATTTGTGTCATCACACTCTTTGTCATTCTGTACCCAGGATACTGATATATGTGTCATCATCCTGACATCTGTGTCACCATACTGACAATGGTGTCGTCACGCTTTGTGTCATTTTGTACCCAGGGTGCTGACATTTGTGTCGTCATACTGATATTTGTGTCGTGACATTCTGTGTCATTCTGTGTCCAGGGTACTGACATTTGTGTCGTTACATTCTGTGTCATTTTGTGTCCAGAGTACTGATATTTGTGTCGTTACATTCTGTGTCATTTTGTGTCCAGGGTACTGATATTTGTGTCGTTACACTCTGTGTCATTCTGTACCCAGGGTACTGATATTTGTGTCGTTACATTCTGTGTCATTTTGTGTCCAGAGTACTGATATTTGTGTCGCTACATTCTGTGTCATTTTGTGTCCAGGGTACTGACATTGGTGTCGTCACACTTTGTGTCATTCTGTACCCAGGGTACTGACATTTGTGTCGTCACATTATATGTCATTCTGTGTCCAGGGTACTGACATTTGTATCGTTACACTCTGTGTCATTTTGTACCCAGGGTACTGATATTTGTGTCACCACACTGACTTTTGTGTCATCACACTCTATGCCATTCTGTGCCCAGGGTCAGGTGGACTTAATGCTAATTTCATACAGACAATCATTGACCTCGTTCAATGTTGCTTCATTTCTCTTGCAAATCTAAGAACAAAGCCTGTAAACAAGACTTTCTTCTGGCTAATTTTTCAGCTCTATCTGTTGTGCAAAGACTAAAAGATGGGATGTTTTCCCTGTACGTGCAGGTGATTGTGCAAGACTAGTGCCAGGTCGACACTCAAAACAGTTCGATGCTGTAAAGGGATTCCTTTGGAAGCTTCTGGGCTGATCCTTAGTCGTTCGTTTCATCATCCATTCTCTGGTCATTTTAAGGATGAGTACTAAATGTATACATCCTTGTCCTCACATTGTTATTGTGTTCGCTGTTGTCTTCTTTGCAAATGAAGTTGGAACGCAGGAATGACAAAAGATAGAACAAGTCAAAGCATATTTCAAACCATGGCTGGAACAAGGATAAAACAATCCGTTCATCACTTATGCCAGCTGACGGAAGTCAAAGGAAGAAAGGAATGGTGAAATACCCAAACTGTTTCAAAAAAAAAAAAGAGAAAGAGAGAGAGAGAGAGAGAGAGCGAGAGAGAGAGAGAGAGCGAGAGAGAGAGAGAAAGAGAGAGAGAGAGAGAGAGAGAGAGAGAGAAAGAGAGAGAATGTCATTGTAAAGCTTATGCAGAAATCAAACTACTTATTGAGCAGACAAACAGCAAACCCCGAAGATCAAAGATGTCACCATCTGTAATGATGGATGGCTTAGTCATCAAGAACAAATGTGGGTTGTGCTTCAGGCTCAAACAAAATGACAACACCACATATGCATAGAAAATCAGAATCTCCAGATTCCCGATGGGGTTCAGGCATTCACGTCCATCTTAGAATGTTTCATTTTACTGAAAACAGCCATACCTTCACTCTGATAGACTTCGTCAACCTACTTACACAATCGGAACGTGCAAGAAGAACGAGACCAGCACAAATAAATGAGCAGCATCGCGCTGTAAAATACAATGTGCATCTGTTGTTCCAGACTCGCTCGAGGGCAGGCAATCGAACGTGTCAACACACTCGCAGATAATTCCAGTACAACAAACAATTTGCGTCGAAAAAAGAAAAAAAAAATGCTGCAGGGAATAAAATCACACTTTCATGAAAAAGCCGAATCTTCATATCACCAATGACTTCATCAAGAGGGGAATGTTTACAGAAATTGCCTGGAAGTCCTTCATGAAAGGAAAAAAAAATGAAGAGTAATTGTAAATCAAACATTGGTGCTGTCACAAGGTAATATTTCTAAGGCATGGGATGTAGCGTTCTGGAGCTTTTTCTATACAAAAGTCATAGAAATGTCATGCAATGGATTTGACAAAAAAGGAGGGAGGGGGTGAAAAGAAAGAGCGATGTACACAGTGTATAAGTAGTACAAAAAAGTATGCGTGCAGACCTGGTGGTGGTACGTTTTTGGGGATGGTGGATCAAAGGGTGTAGGATGTGACGACTGACGTGGGGTGATAGGGACGATCGACTGGTTAAACAATTAGTTGTGTTGTTCAGATTTGCTGTGGTACAACTGCGTGAAATGTTATTCTAAGCAATGGTGGAGGGTTCCGCTGGCTAATACCCTGGGCCTTAAAACAGGGAACAGCCTTAGAGTGCTCTTCGCTGGCTAATGTACACACACGCACACTACTTCTACATGTAGACTAACACGGGTCTAAGACTTCCAGATGCGTGAGAGTTGGACTGTCTGAGACTTTAAGCCAGGCTCAGCCTGTTATTGAATAGGGCTGGGTAATCAGGTCTGTCTTTCTTTGCAGTCTCCCGATCCAGGTCATGCTGTTTCATGCTTTCACCATCTTGTTTTCAACGCTGTCTGTTGGATGTGTCTGCCCACTGTTCGTGTCGGAGTGTTTCTCTGTCAGTTTGTATGCCTGCGTTCGATTCTCTTCGTCATCACCAGAGTCAGAGTCTAGAAGATAAGTCAAGGACACAGACTGGTGATGTAGACCATAATACAAAGGGAAGTAATTGACTCGGTGTCTTGATATACGATCCTTCCCTGTCTTCGTTTGTTGTTGTCGTTTTATGACTTAAAATCAGTTAGTTAGTTTGTAATTAAGCAGTCAGTCAGTCCATCTGTCACTAAGTCAGTCAACCAGTCAGTCAGTTATACATATACTCACTCATTCTGTCAGTCAGTCAGTCAGTCAGTCAGATATATAAGTAGTCAACGATTTAGTTAGTATGTTAATAGTCAGTCAGTCAGTTAGTTGTTTGCTTGCTTACTTACTTACTTACTTACTTACATACCTACTTCCTTCCTTCCTTCCTTCCTTCCTTCCTTCCTTCCTTCCTTCCTAACTGGCTGAGTGACCTTTTTATTTACTTATTGCGGACTGACTGATTGACTGACTGACTGACTTAACTTACTTAACTTATTTCCTGACTTACTGACTGACTGACTGACGGGTTGACTTATCCATATATTTACATATTTACGTATTGAGTGATTGACTGACTGATTTAGTGACTGACTTAGTGACTGACTGACTGACTGACTGACATGACTAACTGATTGACTGACCGACTGACTTACTGACTGACTGACTTATTGACTGACTGACTGACTTAACTTACTTATTTTCTGACTTACTGACTGACTGACTGATGGGCTGACTTATCCATCTACTTACATATTTACGTATTGACCGACTGACTGACTGACTGACTGACTGTGTGACTGACTGACTGGACTTAGTGACTGACTGACTGACTGACTGACTAACCGACTTACTGACTTACTTTCTGACTTACCTACTTAATTGCCATGATTTATGTATCAAGGAATAATGACCACACAATATTGGGATGTGTCTAGACAACCAAACAGAAAGTTTTGTTCAGGTAACAGGCATAGGCTTAGGGACAGAAGGGGACAACGAAAATCAATCTTGAAGACTGGTGTTACTCATCTGTTTCGTGTGTGTTGTGGTGTGTGTGTTGTGTGTGTGTGTGTGTGTGTGTGTGTGTGTTGTGGTGTGTGTGTGTGTGTTGTGTGTGTTGTGTGTGTGTGTGTGTGTGTGTGTGTGTGTGTTGTGTGTGTGTGTGTTGTGTGTGTGTGTGTGTGTGTGTGTGTGTGTGTGTGTGTGTGTTGTGTGTGTGTGTTGTGTGTTGTGTGTTGTTTGTGTTGTGTGTTGTGTGTTGTGTGTGTGTGTGTGTGTGTGTGTGTGTGTGTGTGTGTGTGTGTGTGTGTGTGTGTGTGTGTGTGCGTGTCTGTGTGTACATCTTTATGTGTGTTTTGTGACCTCATCATAGTGGACATTGTCAAGTTCAGAATCGGTGAACACAGCGGAAGAGTGGATCATTAAGCGAAAAGCACCATGAATAGTACTTCACACACACTCTCTCTGTCTCTCTTTCTCTCTCTCTCTCTCTCTCTCTCTCTCTCTCTCTCTCTCTCTCTCTCTCTCTCTCTCTCTCTCTTTGTCTCTGTCTCTCTGTCAGTCTGTCTCTCTCACTCTGTGTCTGTCTATGTGTTTCTGTCTGTCTCTATCTCTGTCTCTGTTTCTCTGTCATCTGTCCTGTCTGCCTCTCTCTCTCTCTTTCTCTCTCTTTCTCTTTCAGTTTCCTTCCTCAAATCCCATAAACATTACACATGTATACACCATCTCTCAATGTTCTATTTCACCTCTTAAACAGCATACACGTCACCATCACTAAATGTTCTATTTCCTCCCTCAACTCCCTCAAACATTACACACGTCACCACTCAATGTTCTATTTCATCTCTTAAACAGTATACACGTCACCACTCAATGTTCTGTTTCATCCCTCAGACATCACACGTCACCACTCAATGTTCTGTTTCATCTCTTAAACAGTATACACGTCGCCACTCAATGTTCTGTTTCATCACTCAAACATCGTACACGTTTCCACTCAATGTTATATTTTCATCCCTCAACATTTACACGTCATCATTCAATGTTTTATTCCATCCTGAAAATGTCATATTTGTCATTACTTCTCATTGTACTATTTCGTCTTCAAACATCGCACACGTCACCATACAACGTTCTATTTCATCCCACAAACATATCCACGTCATCATCACTCATTGTTCGATTTCATCCTTCAAATATCATATTTGTCACTACCACTCAATATTTTATTCAATCCCTCAAACATTCACATGTCATCACTCAACGTTCTACTTCATTCCTCAAACATTACACATGTCACAACCACTCAACGTTCTATTTCATCCCTCAAACATGCCGCACGGTACCACTCAATGTTCTATTTCATCCCCCAAACATGACACACGTCATCACTCAATGTTCTATTTCATCCCTCAAACATGCCGCACGGTACCACTCAATGTTCTAATTTTATCCCTCGAACATGACACACGTCAACCACTCAATGTTCTATTCCATCCTCAAACATGCCGCACGGTACCACTCAATGTTCTATTCCATCCCTCAAACATGACACACGTCACCACTCAATGTTCTATTCCATCCCTCAAACATGACACACGTCACCACTCAATGTTCTATTCCATCCCTCAAATATGACACACGTCACCACTCAATGTTCTATTTCATCCCTCAAACATGACACACGTCACCACTCAATGTTCTATTCCATCCTCAAAACATGACACACGTCACCACTCAATGTTCTATTTCATCCTCAAACATGACACACGTCACCACTCAATGTTCTATTTCATCCTCAAACATGCCGCACGGTACCACTCAATGTTCTATGTCATCCCTCAAACATGACACACGTCACCACTCAATGTTCTATTTCATCCCTCAAACATGCCGCACGGTACTACTCAATGTTCTATTTCATCCCTCAAACATGCGCACGTACACCACTCAATGTTCTATTTCATCCTCTCAAACATGACACACAATACCACTCATGTTATATTTCATCCCTCAATCATGACACACGTCACCACTCAATGTTCTATTTCATCCCTCAATCATGACACACGTCACCACTCAATGTTCTATTTCATCCCTCAAACATGACACACATCACCACACAATGTTCTCTTTCATCACTCAATCATGACACACGTCACCACTCAATGTTCTATTTCATCCTCAAACATGACACACGTCACCACTCAATGTTCTATTTCATCCCTCAATCATGAGCACCCTCACCACTCAATGTTCTATTTCACCCTCAAACATGACACACGTCACCACTCAATGTTCTATTTCATCCCTCAAACATGACACACGTCCACCACTCAGTGTTCTATTCCATCCTAAACATGACACACGTCACCACTCAATGTTCTATTCCATCCCTCAACATGACACACGTCACCACTCAATGTTCTATTCCATCCTTAAAACATGACACACGTCACCACTTAATGTTCTATTCATCCCTCAAACATGACACACGTCACCACTCAATGTTCTCTTTCATCCCTCAAACATGACACACGTCACCACTCAATGTTCTATTTCATCCCTCAAACATGACACACGTCACCACTCAGTGTTCTATTCCATCCCTCAATCATGACACACGTCACCAACTCAATGTTCTATTCCATCCCTCAATCATGACCAACGTCACCACTCAATGTTCTATTTCATCCCTCAAACATGACACACGTCACCACTCAGTGTTCTATTTCATCCCTCAATCATGACACACGTCACCACTCAATGTTCTATTTCATCCCTCAAACATGACACACGTCACCACTCAATGTTCTATTTCATCCCTCAAACATGACACACGTCGTCACCACTCAATGTTCTATTTCATCCCTCAAACATGACACACGTCCACCACTCAATGTTCTATTTCATCCCTCAATCATGACACACGTCACCACTCAATGTTCTATGTCATCCCTCAAACATGACACACGTCACCACTCAATGTTCTTTTCATCCCTGAAACATGACACACGTCTACCACTTAATGTTCTATTCCATCCCTCAAACATGACACACTCACCACTCAATGTTCTATTTCATCCTCAAACATGACACACGTCACCACTCAATGTTCTATTTCATCCCTCAATCATGACACAACGTCACAACCAATTTCTGCCATTTTGTTTTTCTTTAAAGTTCTAGATGTTACGCAAAACAAAGTGTACAGAAATGGGAGTCAATGTTTTGTTTGCTGTTATTGATTGGCCTTGTTAAACAACA
>JAPXFY010000015.1:74426385-74428885 GCA_030674185.1 Monoplex corrugatus
CACTCACCTTTTCCATCCATATCCACCAGTTCAAAAGATTTTAAATATTTAATCAGTTTCGTTGTTGTTGTCATGTCGTTGTTTTATTTATACTCTATACATTTTACTTGTGGGGGGGGGGGGGGGGTTAAAAGTAATCGTTTATATGGAATTTCTCGTGTCAATGCAAACACCTTGGGATTAAACATTTGACTTTAGGGATTATTTCCATAAACTGATTATACTGGTATCCAAAGAGTTTTGTACAAGGCAAATTGATGCAAGTGAGGGTCAGACTGTTCGGTGATTTTACCCATCAGTTCGTCACACATCATCATACGTAGACCGCCATGTTTGGCCCCCTCCTCCATCCCGTTCCTCTCATCCAACCAGTCCTTCAACTTTTCGATCCTTTCTTTCAATCATCATCATCATCATCATCATCATCATCATCATCATCATCATCACCATCATCAAGTGCCTTGCCACATGGCATTGGCGATCATGACCTTCCATCTGTTTCTATCCCTTGTTGTCGCAAACACCTATTCCACCCTCTCTGTCTTCAGCCACTCTGCAAGTCCGTCTAATGTTTTCTCCCTGGGTCTACCTGGTGCTCTCTTTCCTTCCAGCTTTCCTGTTGTGACCAGGTGCTCCAATTCCCCTTTCTTCATAAAATTGCCTATAAATGTTGCCTGTCTTTTCCTAATCTTCCTTATAGATAATCTTCTTGTGTGTCTGCTTCCATCAAGACTGTCTCGTTTGTTTAATACTTTTTCAATACTGGTGTTTTTCAGAGTTGATTTGACCACTCCTCTTCCCTTTAACGCCCACTTAACCGTTCCACCCACGCACCCACTTTTTTTTGTCTGAAAGTTTCCGTAAATATGTATACCTAAACATAGATCACTGACGCCGAAAAACGGGTGTTGACGTGGGACAAGTGACACCTTGATCAAACAAAGGGCATTCACCACTGTCTGCAAATAGCAAATATCCTCCCCTGAGCCCCCACACACACAGCAAAAGCAGGATGTAGACAGCGCGTGACTATGGCCCCGGGTTTCAATACAAACAGGAAATGGTGAACACAAGAGCGGCATGATGGGACTGAAATGGATCCAGAAGACAAATATTATGACCAAACGTGCTGAGTTCTTTAAAGTCAAAGACAAGAAAACAAATATGGTTTGGTTTTGTCGTCGTCGTCGTCGTCGTCGTCGTCGTTGTTGTTGTTGTTGCTGTTGTTGCTGTTGTTGTTGTGTTTGTTGTTGTTGTTGTTGTGGTTGATGTTGTTGTTGTTGTTGTTGTGTGGTTGTTGTTGTTGTTGTTGTGGTTGTTGTTGTGGTTGTTGTTGTGGCTGTTGTTATGTTTGTTGTTGTTGTTGTGATTGTTGTTGTTGTTGTGGTTGTTGTTGTTGTTGTGATTGTTGTTGTTGTTGTTGTGATTGTTGTTGTTGTGGTTGTGATTGTTGTTGTTTGCTGTCTCCACTCCTTTGTGGCCACAGATCTGGGTTACCGTTCATAATGCCATGGTGATGATGGCGGTGGGGGTGATGATGACGGTGGGGGTGATGATAATGGTGCTACCGAGTTCCATTTTAGACAGATGATGCATGACGTGGTTCTACTCTATACTCACTATCATAATATCACCTGACGTCAGCCACATATCGCTTGCAGTTTGGTCAGGAGATTTGAGCAGCACCCTCAATGATGCATCTGCAAAATAGATGAAACTCGACTGTGTGGTCCCATTTTCCACAACAGCACAATCTACTCTAGGCAGAAGCCACATGCTGTGAGACTTAATACATTGATTAGGAAGAGAAACAACAAATGACCCCAAGTGCGAAGCTGTTCAAGTCCACAGCAGGAAGGCAAACATTGTTAACCAGTGTGTAGTTTTTGTTTAATCAGAATACGCTTCATTCTTGTAAATTACTTCTGTCTTTATTTTTCTTAGGTATATATCCGTCTGTGGTTTCTAAGAAAACTGTTGAGAGTTCCATGGATGGCAGAGAAAACAAACGAGACAGTCTTGATGGAGGCAGACACAAGTAGATCACGCATAAGGAAGATTAGGAAAAGACAAGCAACATTTATAGGCCATGTTATGAGGAAGGGGGATTTGGAGCACCTGGTCACAACGGGAAAGCTGGAGGGAAAGAGAGCACCGGGTAGACCCAGGGAGAAAATGCTGGACGGACTTGCAGAGTGGGGACGAGGAGGTTGGGAAAGATGCTAGGGGCAACGAGAGATAGAGACAGATGGAAGTCCATGATCGCCAACGCCATGCGGCAGGACACCTGATGATGATGATATATCCGTCTGTCAAAGTCATATGAATGTCTACAGGTCAAACATTTAAAGCATGCAATTCTTTGTACAGAGAATGGACTGTTGTAAGCCCACTACAGCTCAGTGGCCTTATGGAGACTACGTCAGACATCAGCAATGTATTTCGAACAGGAACATCGATATGCAGCGACCCGTTTATATTTACAGCTAGTATTCTTGAT
>JAPXFY010000015.1:74443885-74448885 GCA_030674185.1 Monoplex corrugatus
ACTGGTCACAGTGAATGATGTTGTGGTGATGACGGTGAATGGCGTTGCATTGGTAGTGATGAATGATGTTGTGGCGAATGATGTTGTAGTAGTGGTGGTGAGTGATGTTATAAAATGAATGATGTTTAGTGGATGTGAGTGATGTTATAATGACGAATGATATTGAAGTGATGGCGGTGAATAATCTTATGATAATGAATGATGTTGTAGTGGTGATGGTGAGCAATGTTGTAATGGTGAATGATGCTGTGTAGGCGGTGGTGATTGAGGTTGTAGTTGGTGTGGTGAGTGATTGTGAAAAATGTTGCAGTGATGATGGTGAGTGATGTTGCAGTGGTGAATGATCTGGTAGTGATGGTGATAAAGTGTGTGCTGATGAATCCTTTCTGATGTCCCTCCCCGGGTCCTCAGCAGGAAGCGGACATCCATAACACTGCTGGCGTTTTTTTTCTGTCTCTAATTTTGTTTTTTGATTCAGTCAGATTGTTTTTATATCGATCGTGTTCAGGCTGCTTGTGTGCGTATGTGTGTGTGTGTGTGTGTGTGTGTGTGTGGTGTGTGTGTGTGTGTGTGTGTGGTGTGTTAGTGTGTGTGTGTGTGTATTGTGTGTGTGTCTGTGTGTGTGTGTGTGTGTGTGTGTGTGTGTGTGTTTGTGTGTGTATGTGTGTGTGTGTTTGTGTTTGTGTGTGTGTGTGTCTGGTGTGTGTGTGTGTGTGTGTGTATCTGTGTATGTGTGTGTGTGTATGTGTGTGTGTGCTGTGTGGTTGTGTGTGTTTCTGTGTGTGTATGTGTGTGTCTGTGTGTGTGTTTGTGTGTGTGTGTGTGTGTGTGTGTTTGTGTGTCTCTGTGTGTGTGTGTGTCTGTGTGTGTGTCTGTCTGTGTGTGTGTGTGTGTCTGTGTGTGTGTGTGTCTGTGTGTGTGTGTGTGTCTGTGTGTGTGTGTGTCTGTTGTGGTGTGTTGTGTGTGGTGTGTCTGTGTGTGTGGTGTGTGTGGTGTGTGTGTGTGTGTGTGTGTGTGTGTGTGTGTGTGTGTGTCTACATTTTTTCTTTTTTGTTTCAGTTAGTTTTGATATTATTTTTTGTATAATGTACATTTACATACATACTTCACTTTGATAAACACCACAAATTAAATATAAATTCGGGCTTTTCGGTTCAATTATTTGTATGGTTCTAATCATCACATGTCAGGATGATGTACAGTATAAACCAGAGCCAGAATTGTAGAGAGTAGAAACATCGTTTGGTTGACATGTGTTTGTGCCTTTGACTACCAAATCTATGTAATAGGGACATTGAAAACGGAATCTGTGTTATTGTGTTTAAATTCTCTTTTCGTGTATCGGGGTTTCCATAATTTGTGATTCATAGTGTGTCAGTTTTGAAAAGACTGCTGCTTTGAAAACCAGCAACTGCGGACGCGTTGCTCGAAGAAAGGTTATAATTCTGTTCATGGTAAAGATATATAAGTATCCATATCCATGAAAACAAACAAACAAAAAAACAAAAACAAAAAATAAAGGGTTGGAGCTAAATAGCAGGAAGACTGAACTCATGGTAACCATGTCCCTTTCTCCCATTGGACGAAGCAGCAGGGAAATTTCAGTCTTTTTCTCCTAATTTTGTATTTGGTGTTTGTTTGTAATCCTACATTAACGCTTGACAAAGGCCAGTTGGCCGAAAATTTGCGCCTGTCTTGCCTTGTTGTATTAGATACGCGTTCTGATTCTATTTTTGTGTTTTTCTTGTTCTTGTTTGCTTGAACGCGGGCAGTTTACTTGTTTTGGATTCCATGGTAATCAATAAAAAAAAATCAATCCCTCATGCAAAATAACAGCAAACGGCACAGCCTTGAGACAGGTTGATAAGTTTGAATACCTGGGAATGATCATTTCATCAGACGCCAGATGCACATCAGAAATAGCCAGCAGAATCGGCCAAGCCAAAACAGCATTCAACAAGATGAAAAGCATTGTTACCAACAAATGCCTATCAGTAAACATCAGGAAGGTAGTTCTTGAGATTTATACAGAACCGATAATGATGTACGGTTGTGAGGCGTGGACAGTCAACACGCACGGTCAGAACAAGATTGAGGCAACTGAAATGTGGTTTCTAAGAAGAACGTTGAAAGTTCTGTGGACAGCAAAGAAAACACATGAGACAATCTTGAAGGAGGCAGACCCAAGAAGATCATTAAAAAAGAAGATTGGGAAAATACAAGCAACATTAAATTTATGTGATATTTTATGAGGCAAGAGAAATTAGATCACCTGATCACAAGAGGAAAGCTGGAGAGAAAAAGAGTACCAAGTAGTCCCAGGGAGAGAATACTGGACAGACGTGCAGGATGGCTGGGGTCAGAGAGGGTGGGAGATGTACTTGCAGCGACAAAAGATAGATTCGTATGGAGGGCCATGATCACCAACGCCATGCGGCAGGGCACATGATGAAGACGATGACCCGTGACAGTCTTGCAATTTATACCGTTCTTGCGGTTGTATTCTCCTACTGTTATATCTTATGAGATCCAAAACAAGTGCGACTGCCCGCGCCCAAACAAACAGGAACCAGAAGAACAAGCAAACCAAAGCAAGCGCGTATTCAACACACAACAAGACAAGACAAGCGCAGATTTTCGGCCAACCGGCCTTTGTCAAGCGCGAATGCACGGTCACAAACAGACCACAAACAACACCAAACAACGGATAATAAAAAAGAGGACTAAAAACTTCCCTGCCGCCTCCTCCAGTGGATAAAAAGGGACCAAAGGCCGGTTGGCCGAAAAATTGCGCTTGTCTTGTCTTGTTGTGTTGAATACGCGCTTGCTTTGGTTTGCTTGTTCTTCTGGTTCCTGTTATATCTTGTTAAATCGGAGACCGTTGACATAGCTTGACCAGCTTGTTGATACGTTTGGGTTTTTGTTGTGTTTTGTTTCCGTATATTCGTTTTTCTGCCAGTGTGTTTACGTGTATTATACGTTGTTTCCGTTCTCCCAGTTACCATTAATAAGTGTGTCCTTGCCGTCAATGTTTTATTGCTGATCTGTTGTTGTTGTTGCTGCTGTTTTTGCTGCCGTTGCTGTTTTTGCTGCTGTTGTTGTTGCTGCTGCTGTTTTTGCTGCCGTTGCTGTTTTTGCTGCTGTTGTTGTTGCTGCTGCTGTTTTTGCTGCTGATGTTGTTGCTGCTGCTGCTACTACTGCTATTGCTGTGTTTGATTGTTATTTCAGGTTTAAAATGAATGTTTTCTTATCCTAGATAAATAATAAAATGGACAAGTGATGAGATAATAATAGTAATAATAATAACAGTAATAATAATAATAATATAATAATAATAATAATAATAATAATAATAATAATAATAATAATAATAATGATAATAATAATAATATAATACTGATAATAATAATAGTAAGTATAATAATAATAATAGTAATTATAATGATAATAATAATAATAATTATTATTATTATAATAATAATAATAATAATAATAATAATAATAATAATAATAATAATAATAATAATTATAATAATTATAATTATAATAATTATAATATTAATAATAATAAAGTATTCATTATATGCATCATCATACTGTTGCCATAAGTATCACCATCCTGACCATAATCGTTATCACCATCACCACCGTCATCACCACCATCATCGCCACCATGCTCATCATCATCAACATCACCATGAAGACAGTCAGATGGATAACGGTGTGCTGCTTTATTGTGTTACAGTAAAAAGACGCCGACCCTGACCTCTGGCATTTGCATAGTGATCAGGTCATCACGTGCTGTGAACCTCTTCTACAGGTCAGTCTTTGTACTCTTGTATTGTATGTAGTTTTCTTGTACACTGAGCTGTTTTCTTCTGTCTGTCATCTGTGTGTGTGTGTGTGTGTGTGTGTGTGTGTGTGTGTGTGTGTGTGTGTGTGTGTGTGTGTGTGTGTGTGTGTGTGTGTGTGTGTGTGTGTGTGTGTGTGTGTGTGTGTGTGGTCTTTATACTCTTTTGTTGTATGTAGTCTTTTCTACACTGAGCAGTTTTGATCTGTCGTCTGTTTGTGTGTGTGTGTGTGTGTGTGTGTGTTGTGTGTGTTGTGTGTGTGTGTGTGTGTGTGTGTGTGTGTGTATGTGTGTGTCGTGTGTGTGTGTGTGTGTGTGTGTGTGTGTGTGTGAGTGTGTGTGTATGTGCGCTGTGTGTGATGTGTGTGTGTGTGTGTGTGTAGAATATATGTGTATATATATTTATTGTATATATTACAAATGCATATGTGTGTGTGTGTGTGTGTGTGTTGTGTGTGTGTGTGTGTGTGTGTGTGTGTGTGTGTGCTTTTTTTCTCTGTCTGTCTGTCTGTGTCTGCCTGTGTATGTGTGTCCTGTGTTTGTGAGTGCATGCTTTGCGTGCGTGTGCGCGTTAATTTTGTGCACTCTTTTGTCTGTCGGTTTGTCAGTCTGCCTACCTGCCGTAAGTCTGTTGAAATGTTTGTATCTCCTGAATTGTTTTGTGTATGAATATGCTATACTTTCTGACCATTAATATGCACGACAGCAAACGGAGGTTTTATGCTTCTGTCTGATCTGGGCCACCCTCTGTAAATACATGAGACATATTTAACCTTTGACTCTCGCACCTTGTCACCAACAGCCAAAACTTAACTCTTTGAATCCCTCCCGGGCGATGGTGGTGACGGTGGTGATGGTGACAATGGTTATGATCAGGTGATAGTCATGGTGGTAGTGATGGTTATGACGGTGACGATGGTGATAATGATTATGGTCAGGATAGGGTGAAGAATCAAAGGGTAATGTTTTTTTTTGGTGCTTTCTAGCATGGTTGGCAATACAGGGCGCGGATGGGCAGGGTGAGGAAATAAAGGCTTAATTTTTGTGCTTCACTACCATAGTTGACAATGTAGATGCTGATGAACAGGGTGCGGGAGTCAAATATTTAAGGGCTTTAAGCTTTCTTTCTACTGTTAACTTTTCGCATGCC
>JAPXFY010000015.1:74456385-74461385 GCA_030674185.1 Monoplex corrugatus
AATATACACCGTGACCAGGTTTGACACAAAGACGACACACAAAATATCAGCCATGATGGCAGTGGTTTGACACAAAGACTGACACAAAGATATCAGCCATAGCCAGTGTTTGACACAAAGACTGACACACAAATATCAACCGTCAGACCAGAGTTTGACACAAAGACTGACACACAAAATCAAGCCGTTGATGACAGTGTTTGACACAAAGACTGAACACAAATATACAACCGTCAGACCAGCGTTTGACACAAAGACTGATACACAAATATAGCAACCGTAGATCAGCGTTTGACACAAAGACTGATCACACAAATATAGCAACCGTCAGATCAGCGTTTGACACAAAGACTGATACACAAATATAGCAACCGTCAGATCAGCGTTTGACACAAAGACTGATACACAAATATAGCAACTCGCAGTGACAGACACAGCATTTGACACAGAAGACGTTGAAACACAAACATATAGCAACCGTCAGATCAGCGTTTGACACAAAGACTGATACACAAAATTGCAACCGTCAGACCAGCGTTTGACACAAAGACTGATACACAAATATAGCAACCGTCAGACCAGAGTTTGACACAAAGACTGATACACAAATATAGCAACCGTCAGACCAGAGTTTGACACAAAGACTGATACACAAATATAGCAACCGTCAGACCAGAGGTTTGACACAAAGACTGATACACAAATATACAACCGTCAGACAGAGTTTGACACAAAGACTGATACACAAATATAGCAACCGTCAGACCAGCGTTTGACACAAAGACTGACACACAAATATAGCAACCGTCAGACCAGGTTTGACACAAAGACTGATACACAAATATAGCAACCGTCAGTCAGAGTTTGACACAAAGACTGATACACAAATATTGCAACCGTCAGACCAGAGTTTGACACAAAGACTGATACACAAATATAGCAACCGTCAGACCAGCGTTTGACACAAAGACTGATACACAAATATAGCAACCGTCAGATCAGCGTTTTGTTACAAAAACTGACACAAATATAGCAACAGTCAGATCAGCGTTTGACACAAAGACTGATACACAAATATAGCAACCGTCAGATCAGCGTTTGACACAAAGACTGATACACAAATATAGCAACCGTCAGACCAGCGTTTGACACAAAGACTGATACACAAATATAGCAACCGTCAGATCAGCGTTTTGTTACAAAAACTGACACACACACAAATGGCAGCCATCAGACCAGAGTTTGACCAAAAAAACTGACACACAACGATAACAGCCATCAGAGCAGTGGTCTCACACTACACCTGACACACAAAGATATCCAACAGCCAGAGACCGACACAAAGACTGACACACAAAGATGTAGCAGTATCAGAACAGTGGCTTGACACAAAGACTGACACAAAGGTGACAGCCATCAGAAGAGTGGTTTGACACAAATACTGACACACAAAGATGGCAGCCATCCGACTAATGTTTGACACAAAGACTGAAACACAAAGATAATTATGAGCCATCAGATCAGTGGATCAACACTACGATTGACACACAAATATAAGTCATCAGAGCAGAGGTTGACACAAAGACTGACACACAAAGACAACAGCCATCAGACGAATGTTTGACACAAATACTGACACACAAAGACAACAGCCATCAGACGAATGTTTGACACAAATACTGACACACAAAGACAACAGCCATCAGACGAATGGCATGAGCACAGGTAGGCAATAGGGTTGAGGGGTGGGCGAGGGGGGGGGTGCTGGGCTAAATCCAATTTATCGATATCAGATGGCATTGTTTTATGCTCAGGACAATGGATACAGACAGCAGGACCAGAATGTTTGGTCGTTAGGTCTCCAGTGTTCAGTTCACCTAATGACCATGTCTGAACTTCTATACATCATTACGTAGTAACAGGTCTGTCCTGTATTAAATTAAAAAAGAGAACGGATATATACAAGGTTTGAAATAACCAGTGACTGAACAAGTCGTTGACCTTTCTTACAGCAAATGTTGCCTCATCAGAGACACACAGCTCAGTGTAACAAGACCAAACTGATGGCATGGGGTGAACTCGGTGAATATAATAATCTCTGCAATCAATTCAGTACTCCACTCCACTGAAGACATTGAAAACATCGGTTGATGCCAAGTACATCTTCCTCCCTCCCTCTCTGTCCTCAGCCACCCTGCAAGTCCGTCCAATATTTTCTCCCTGGGTCTACCTGGTACTCTTTTTTCCCTCCAGCTTTCTTGTTGTGACGATGTATGTTCTACTAACAATCACTTTAATCAACTCAAAATCAATTCAATACTCCATTCCACTGAATACACTGAGGACACTGGTTAATACCATAGTGTACGAACAATCAGTTGAATCAACTCGATTCAGTCTTTTAATGAAATACCGTGTAAACATGGTGGTTGCTGTTACTCTAGGTTTATGAACAGAGGATGGTCAATAGCACGAACATTCACAACCCGCTTCCTTATTCAAATTTGGTTTCTTGGTGTAATCTGCCGTTCCCTTCGTGGCTATGCCAAATAATAGATTAAATTAAAGCAAAACATAAAAGAGAGAGAGAGAAAAGTAAGCACAGTGTTGTGTGTGGGCGGATCGTGGGCGGGAAATCTACTGTACTGTACAGAGCGGGCTTATTATTATTGTTGTTGTTTGTGGGAGGGGGAGGGGAGGTGGGGTATGTGATGGAGTCAGTAACAGTGACATTGTGGCTGATCCCAACATTAATTGAATTCTGAGAGTGAGAAAGAGAGAGAGAGAGAGAGAGAGAGAGGAGAGAGAGAGAGAGAGAGAGAGAGAGGAGAAACAGAGAGAGAGAGAAACAGAGAGAGAAAGAAATAGAAACAGGCAGACAGACAAATAGACAGACAGAGAGACAGACAGACAGAAACGTAGAGAGAGAGAGAGAGAGAGAGAGAGAGAGAGAGAGAGAGAGAGAGCGACAGAGACAGAGACAGACAAACAGACAGAAAGAGACAGACAGAGACAGAGAAATAGAGACAGACAGACAGGCAGACAGGCAGACAGACAGACAGACAGATAGAGAGAGAGAGAAACGTACAGACAGAGAGAGAGAGAGAGAGAGAGAGAGAGAGAGAGAGACAGACAGACAGACAGAGACAGAGACAGAGGGACAGAGAGAGACAGAGACAGAGAGAAAAGGAGAGAGAGAGAGGCAGACAAGCATATAGATAAATGGATAGATAGATCGATAGACAGACAGACAGATAGATAGATAGATATATAGATAGACAGACAGATAAATAGATGTATATAGATAGATAGATAGATAGATACAGAGAGAGAGAGAGAGAGAGAGAGAGAGAGAGAGAGAGAGAGAGAGAGAACAGAAAGACAAAAACAGAGGGAGAGACAGAGAGACAAAGAGAGAGCAAGAAAGAGAGACAGAGAGATAGACAGATAGATACATAGAGAGAAAGAGAAAGAGAGAGAGAGAGAGAGAAACAGAGAGAGAGAAACAGACAGACAGACAGACAGACAGGCAGATAGACAGACAGACACCACACACACACACACACACACACAGAGTGACTGTGTATGCTATGAGTATTATGCGTGTTATAATTATCTGTATGTGCATATGTGTATGTGTTTGTGTGTGGGTGTATGTAAACCTGTACATGTGTGTGTATGTGTGCGCGCGTGGGCGCGCGCGCGCGCGGTGTGTGTGTGTGTGTGTGTGTGTGTGTGTGTGTGTGTGTGTGTGTGTGTGTGTGCGTGCGTGCGTGTGTGTGTGTGTATGTGTGTGTGTGTGTGTGTCTGTGTGTGTGTGTGTGTGTCTGTGTCTGTGTGTGTGTGTGTGTGTGTGTGCATGTGTGTGTGTGTGTGTGTGTGTCTGTGTGTCTGTGTGTCTATGTGTGTATGTCTGTCTGTCTGTCTATTTGTCAGTGTGTGGTCAGTGAAGGACAAGGAGTGCACAAACCCATTGGTGCTCTCAATGGGGACTTGAAGCAGGCCACGAGACAAAGACCGATGTCTTCCTGTCTTCCTGTCTGTCTTCCTCAGTGCTGACCGTTTTCCACCCGAACCCACCCACCCCGCCTGCCACCCACCCACCCAGCCTCCTTTCAAGTCACTGACACCACATCATTCCACAAAGACCTGCGTCTCTGTCCCTCACTTCTCTCCCCTGTGTCGTCTATCTCAACTCATATGTTACAATCGTCTGTCTGACTTTTCCTTCCAGCTGTAAACAAATACCTAACCCTCATCATCATCATCATCATCAAGTACCTTGCCACATGGCGTTGGCGATCATGGCCTTCCTTCTGTTTCTATCCCTTGTTGCCTCAAGCACCTCTTCCACCCTTTTTGCCTTCAGCCACCCTGCAAGTCCGTGCAATATCTCCTCCCTGGGTCTACCTGGTGCTCTCTTTCCCTTCAGCTTTCCTGTTGTGACCAGGTGCTCCAATTCCCCTTCCCTCATAAAATGGCCTATAAATGTTGCCTGTCTTTCCTAATCTTCCTTATGAATGATCTTCTCGTCTGCCTCCATCAAGACTGTCTCGTTTGTTTTCTTTGCTGTCCATGGAACTTTCAACATTCTTCTTAGAAACCACATTTCGGCTGCCTCAATCTTGTTCTAGCTTTGCTTGATGACTGTCCCTATTCAGGGGAAAAGAAGGGGACACAGAGCAGCGTGGGACAGAAGTCAAACACTCCCTGAAAAAGGAAATGTGAACCCAATACAACGAGTTCTTTACCACCTCACTTTTCTCCTCAGTGTTGTCTGTCTCAACTCACATGTTATAATCTTATGTCTGCTTTTCATCCAGCTGTAAACAAACGCCTGACCCTAGTCAGGGGAAAAGAAAGGAATACAGAGCACCTTAAAAGAGAAGTGGAAATCTCTCTGAAAAAAAATCTGAACCCAATACAGTGAGTTCTATACCATCTCACTTCTCTCCTCATTGCTGTCTGTGTCAACTCACAGGTTACGATCGTCTGTCTGC
>JAPXFY010000015.1:74471385-74476385 GCA_030674185.1 Monoplex corrugatus
TGACTACAGACTATTGACATCACACATAGTAACTGGCCACACTCCAATTACAGATGATTACAGACTATTGACATCACACATAGTAACTGGCACACTCCAATTACAGATGGTTACAGACTATTGACATCACACATAGTAACTGGCACACTCCAATTACAGATGGTTACAGACTATTGACATCACACATTGTAACTGGCACACTCCAATTACAGATGACTACAGACTATTGACATCACACATAGTAACTGGCACACTCCAATTACAGATGACTACAGACTGTTGACATCACACATAGTAACTGGCACACTCCAATTACAGATGATTACAGACTATTGACATCACACATAGTAACTGGCACACTCCAATTACAGATGGTTACAGACTATTGACATCACACATAGTAACTGGCACACTCCAATTACAGATGACTACAGACTATTGACATCACACATAGTAACTGGCACACTCCAATTACAGACGACTACACAATGGCTACAGACTATTGACATCACACATAGTAACTGCCACACTCCAATTACAGATGGCTACAGACTATTGACATCACACATAGTAACTGCCACACTCCAATTACAGATGACTACAGACTATTGACATCACACATAGTAACTGGCACACTCCAATTACAGATGGCTACAGACTATTGACATCACACATAGTAACTGGCACACTCCAATTACAGACGACTACAGATGACTACAGACTATTGACATCACACATAGTAACTGGCACACTCCAATTACATATGGCTACAGACTATTGACATCACACATAGTAACTGGCGCACTCCAATTACAGATGGCTACAGACTATTGACATCACACATGGTAACTGGCACACTCCAATTACAGATGACTACAGACCATTGACATCACACATAGTAACTGGCACACTCCAATTACAGATGGTTACAGACTATTGACATCACACATAGTAACTGGCACACTCCAATTACAGATGGTTACAGACTATTAACATCACACATAGTAACTGGCACACTCCAATTACAGACGACTACAGACCATTGACATCACACATAGTAACTGGCACACTCCAATTACAGATGACTACAGACTATTGACATCACACATAGTAACTGGCACACTGCAATTACATATGGCTACAGACTATTGACATCACACATAGTAACTGGCACACTCCAATTACAGATGGCTACAGACTATTGACATCACACATAGTAACTGGCACACTCCAATTACATATGGCTACAGATGACTACAGACTATTGACATCACACATAGTAACTGGCACACTCCAATTACAGATGACTACAGACTATTGACATCACACATAGTAACTGGCACACTCCAATTACAGATGGCTACAGACTATTGACATCACACATAGTAACTGGCACACTCCAATTACAGATGACTACAGATGGCTACAGACTATTGACATCAAACATAGTAACTGGCACACTCCAATTACAGACGACTACAAATGACTACAGACTATTGACATCAAACATAGTAACTGGCACACTCCAATTACAGACGACTACAGATGGCTACAGACTGTTGACATCACACATAGTAACTGGCACACTCCAATTACAGATGGCTACAGACTATTGACATCACACAGAGTGCCTGGCACACTCCATTTACAGTCCACTACAGATGACTACAGACTATTGACAACAGACAAAATGACTGGCACACACCATTTATAGTCCACTACAGGTGACTGCAGATTATTGACAACAGACAAAATGACTGGCACACTCCATTTACAGTCCACTACAGATGACTACAGACTATTGACAACAGACAAAACGACTGGCACACACCATTTACAGTCCGCTACAGATGGCTACAGACTATTGACAACATAAATAATGACTGGCACACTGCATTTACAGTCCACTACAGATGACTACAGACTATTGACAACAGACAAAATGACTGGCACACTCCAATTACAGACGACTGCAAATGATTACAGACTATTGACAACAGACAAAATGACTGGCACACTTCAATTACAGACGACCGCAAATGATTACAGACTATTGACAACAGACAAAATGACTGGCACACTTCAATTACAGACGACTACAAATGATTACAGACTATTGACATCACACAAAATGACTGGCACACTTCAATTACAGACGACTACAAATGACTACAGACTATTGACAACACACATAGTGACTGGCACACTTCAATTACAGACGACTACAAATGACTACAGACAGTTACAACAGACCTAATGGCTGACACATTCCAATTATAAACAACTACAGACTAATGACAGGAACCATGATGAATAGCATACTCAGCAGGCAGCCATCAAGTCAATGCTGTGAGGCACAAACTGATGATGAAGGAATGATTACCACATATCGATATCAGATACTGTTTTAAGTTGATCACAGTCACATAATGTTTCACGCTCATCACAGTCACGTACTGTTTCATACTTATCACAGTCACATATTGTTTCATACTCATCACAGTCACATACTGTTTCATCCTCATCACAGTCACAGACTGTTTCATACTCATCACAGTCACATACTGTTTCATACTGATCACAGTCACATACTGTTTCATACTGATCACAGTCACATACTGTTTCATACTTATCACAGTCACATACTGTTTCATACTGATCACAGTCACATACTGTTTCATACTGATCACAGTCACATACTGTTTCATACTTATCACAGTCACATACTGTTTCATACTTATCACAGTCACATACTGTTTCATACTTATCACAGTCACATACTGTTTCATACTGATCACAGTCACATACTGTTTCATACTGATCACAGTCACATACTGTTTCATTCATCACTCACATCTTCATACTGATCACAGTACATGTTTCATACTCATCACAGTCACATACTGTTTATACTTCACAGTCACTAGTTTATCATCACAGTCACATACTGTTTCATACTGATCACAGTTCACATACTGTTTCATACTCATCAGTCACACAGTATCACTCATACTGTTTCATACTGATCACAGTCACATACTGTTTCATACTGATCACAGTCACATACTGTTTCATACTTATCACAGTCACATACTGTTTCATACTGATCACAGTCACATACTGTTTCATACTGACACGTCACATACTGTTTCATACTTATCACAGTCACATACTGTTTCATACTATCACAGTCACATACTGTTTCATACTTATCACAGTCACATACTGTTTCATACTATCACAGTCACATACTGTTTCATACTTTATCACAGTCACATACTGTTTCATACTCATCACAGTCACATACTGTTTCATACTTATCACAGTCACATACTGTTTCATACTATCACAGTCACATACTGTTTCATACTCATCACAGTCACATACTGTTTCATACTCATCACAGTCACATACTGTTTCATACTGATCACAGTCACATACTGTTTCATACTATCACAGTCACATACTGTTTCATACTTATCACAGTCACATACTGTTTCATACTATCACAGTCACATACTGTTTCATACTCATCACAGTCACATACTGTTTCATACTTATCACAGTCACATACTGTTTCATACTCATCACAGTCACATACTGTTTCATACTCATCACAGTCACATACTGTTTCATACTGATCACAGTCACATACTGTTTCATACTTATCACAGTCACATACTGTTTCATACTGATCACAGTCACATACTGTTTCATACTCATCACAGTCACATACTGTTTCATACTTATCACAGTCACTACTGTTTCATACTCATCACAGTCACATACTGTTTCATACTATCACAGTCACTACTGTTTCATCCTATCACAGTCACATACTGTTTCATACTCATCACAGTCACATACTGTTTCATACTCATCACAGTCACATACTGTTTCATACCTCATCACAGTCACAAACTGTTTCATCCTATCACAGTCACATATGTTTCATACTCATCACAGTCACATACTGTTTCATACTCATCACAGTCACAAACTGTTTCATACTCATCACAGTCACAAACTGTTTCATACTCACCACAGTCAATACTGTTTCATACTTATCACAGTCACATACTGTTTCATAGTCGTCATTGTCACATACCATTTCATGCTCATACCGTTCTGTCAACTGACACCAGACAACTGAGAGCAGCATCTTCAGTCTTTATGCTACTCGTATTCAGCTGATGTGCTGTCCATGATTAACAATTACAAACCTTATGCCTTTTGTATTGAGCTCATGTTGTCCGTGATTACACAATCATAAACCTTATGCCTTTTGTATTGAAATCGTATGTTGTCCATGATTTACAAATTCATAAACCTTATGCCTTTTGTATTGAACTTATATGTTGTGCATGATTTCACAATTACAAACCTTTGCTTTGCTGTCATGGTTGACAAAGCAGGATGCTATTCGACAGGGTGCGGGAGCCAAAGGTTAAATTGTACAAGACAATCAGGGATAAAAGAATTATAAATCATTAAATATCATTAGGTCCCTTATATTTCACTGGCCCGATCACAAGCCTTCACTTCCACCAGTCGTTCTGTTTTTCAGTGTTTCTTCAGCCTGGTTATCTGAAGGCTCCTGAGTTTAGTTGATTAAAGGGATCGTTAGTACGAGTATATTGGCTTCAGCCCATGCCATCCACGCCGTCTTGTTAAACAGTATTATCTGTCTGATGAAGCAATTCAACAGTCGTTATTGTCAGATCAATTCATGCTGAACTTGAGCACTGACAAACCGAGGAAGCGAGATATGGTTGAAAGATTGTGTGATGACCTGGTCAATCAGAGTGGTTTGTAACCACACCTTCTTCACTTCGTTAACTTAATTTACTTTCTTTGATAAATATAGTTTGAGGAAAAAGAAGAAAAACAAAAAAGGAGGGATAGCATTAAAAAAAGACACAACAAAAAGACGAATGAATGAATGAATAGAATGAATGAAGGAAGGAAGGAAGTAAGGCAGGAAGGAAGAAAGGAAGGAA
>JAPXFY010000015.1:74483885-74486385 GCA_030674185.1 Monoplex corrugatus
AAACAAGAAAAAGAAGAACAAGAAGAACAAGAAGAACAAAAAGAACAAGAAGATCAAGAAGAAGAAGGAGGAGGAGGAGGAAGAGGAGAAAGAGGAGAAGTTTAGGGATAACATATACTGACAAAACACCAACAGGAACAAGAACGTGCGCCATTCAAAGGATATTCTTTTTACAATAAAGAATTATTACAGGGAAAATCCATCTTTTGTACTTTTAAAAATCACAGCTTCGGTTCAAATATAAATTATCGTATCTATTAAGCGGAGAAGTTACCAATATACACCAGGAAACAAAATGCACCTCTTTCTTCTTGTTTCTTACGAGATACATAACCCATTTATGCACACATAAAGAAGTTATAAAGAATATCATTATTCAATCATGATAATAGTATTGAAAATCACGGTCATCATGAATACTGATTAATTAAGAACAGAAAGAAGGTAAAGGTGATTGCTTATGTTTTATTGTTGGGCCACGTCCCTTCAGTTAGATTATGTTAATAATAATAAAACACACACACACACACACACACAGACACACACACACACACACACACACACACACACACACACACACAACACACATATATATATATATATATATAGCCACAACAGAAGGGCAACCAGGAGCTATTAACTGGATGCAGCCCAGTCCCCTTAGAGCGTCAAGAGTTAAAGGTCGAAACACTTGCTTGATGGGGGTTTACTCCCCTGATGACCTTCTGCTGTCCGGTTCTCCCCAGAGTTTTTTACTACTGACCACTATCAATAAATCAACTGAATATTCACTTTAGTACAGGCATCCATTTTAATGCAAGAGGAAATTAAAATACACACACTCTGGACTCGCACCACATATATCTTTTTTCAAACACAAGCATAAATGTATCATAAAACATTTGACGATAAAACTGCCTCAACGGTTCAAACCATCCACAATGCACACCAGCCGGTCATTGAAGCTTTTCACATTTAAACGTAGGTCAAGATATGGTCACACTTTATACAGGAAGCTTTTCACATTTAAACGTAGGTCAAGATATGGTCACACTTTATACAGGAAGCTTTTCACATTTAAACGTAGGTCAAGATATGGTCACACTTTATACAGGAAGCTTTTCACATTTAAACGTAGGTCAAGATATGGTCACCACTTTATTACAGGAAGCTTTTCAGATTCAACAAACGTAGGTCAAGATATGGTCACACTTTATACAGGAAGCTTTTCAGATTCAAACGTAGGTCAAGATAGGATGACAGTTTATACAGGTCAGGAACATGGTTTAACACAGACCAACGTACAGCATTTGGGGTCCTTTACTTTCATTGTGTCTCTCTATCGTTTTTTTCTGTGTGGTTAGTGGATGTACGCTATTCCGTGTTATCCTTCATACTTCACGTGTCTCTGGATTCACTTTTGTGTTATTGCTTTTGGCTAAGGTTTTTTTATATTGACTTTATACTGTCAGTTGGTAATATAGTCAGTGTTGAGCCATGCTACTGTCCCCACGCTCTCCACTCTTTGTCTGTCCGCCTTAGTACATAAACCTATCATCTGGATGTCTTCATTGAGTACTGCTAACTACTACTACTACTACTACTACTTCTACACTACTACTACTACTACTATACTATATACTACTAACTACTACTACGCTACTGCTACTACTAACTACTACTACTACTACTATACTAACTACTACTACTACTACTACTACTACTAATTACTGCTACTACCATATATTATTGACAATAATAGCAATAGCATGATAATATAATAACACTCATGACAATGATAATAATGATAATAATAATAAATAAAAGTAATAATAATAATAATAATAATAATAATAATAATAATGATAATAATAATAATAATGAATGATGATAGATGATGATGATGATGATGATGATGATGATGATGATGATGACTATAATGATAATAATAATAATAATGATGATAATAATAAATAATAATAATAGTAAACTATTATAATAATGATATGATGATGATGATGATGATAATAATAATAATAATAACAAATAAGGAGGAGGATAATAGTAATAATAACATGGTTTGCCTAAGTACACTAAAACATAATACAAAAACGGGCTCAATTACATAACATTGCTTTTAGCATATCTCATTTCCCTAGAGCTAAAAATACACTTAATTCGTGTACCCATAATCATCCTAAGAGACAGTATGCAAGACTTACTGAACACATGCAAGTGAATGGGCCAGCAAGGCAGAAATGACAGGAAGAAATGACATAAAGCAAAGGAGGAAGAAAGAAAGAAAGAGAATGACAGAAAAGAGGAATAGAAGAAATGACTCAAGCAAGGAGAAGAAAGAAACAAAGAGAATGACAGAAAAGAGGAAATTTCTAGCACAGAATTTCCAGAAGGTGGGGTACTGTTTATACTGAAAGAGCCCCCGACATCCTCACGGGTGGGGTGGGGATGGGATGGGGGTTGAGCGTACTCCTAAACTCAA
>JAPXFY010000015.1:74491385-74493885 GCA_030674185.1 Monoplex corrugatus
AGAATAAGAGAGAAGAAAGACAGAGACAGAGACAGACAGACAGACAGAGAAAGAGACAGAGACGAGAGAGAGAGATAGAGAATGAGAGAGAGAGGAGAGAGAGAGAGAGAGAGAGAGAGAAGGAGAGAGAGAGAGAAAAAGAAGAAGAGCAGAGAAAGCGACAGACAGAGCGAGAGAGAGAGAGAGAGAACAGAGAGAAAAGAGAGAAGAAAGTAGATGGAGAGAGAGAAGCGACAGAAGAAGAAAGACAACAGAGAGAGAGAGAGAGAGAAAAGAGAGAGAGAGAGAGAGAGAGAGAGAGAGAGAGAGAGACAGGGACAGAGACAGAAACACAGAGAAATATAGAGGCAGAGAGAGACGAGACAGAGACAGAGACAGACAGGGAGACAGACAGAACGTGGTTAGCAATGTCACCATGTGGTTCTAGCCACTTGTGTTCCCCTGTGGGCTTTGATCACAGACACTGCCTGCCAACACTCAGCATGAAGGGGACAGTGGTCATTAAAGTGTTGTGACGAAATGTCCGCCCTGACTCAGCATTTTTGTGTGCCAAGTGGTTGGTGTCTAAACGCCTCTCCTGTGAACATTCGCAGCACATCACTGAGTTCGAGTCGCTGTTACTGTCAACATCAGAGCACTGTGCGCCACTCACCTGTTCTGTTATTGTTACCGTTATTCTTGTTTAAAGCCCAGCCGACTGCGTGGAGCCCTATAACCATTTCAAAATGTATACAATACTTCAACAGGAAAAGAAAAAGGGCAAGAAAGTTAAATACAGGGGGTTGCAAAAGTAGGTATACAGTAAGTATCACATCAATATTATAATGCTTAATTCCGCTCTCAATTAGAGGAGTGTGTGAATACCGACGGCAAGCAATTTGAGTATCTGAGGGATTAAGGTTTGCTTGTTATTACATATATATGCAATATTCATTTGTTTGTATAATAAATGCAATGAGTATTGTACGTGTTTTCTTTTTCATAACTGTATACCTACTTTTGCACCCCCCTGTACACATGTTATTAATGCTTTCGCGCGCATACTCTAAAAAGACGCTGTATTACTATTGGGTCACTTTATAAGAGGACTTTCAAAGCAATGTGGGTCATCCACGAGAGAAATTGCTGCATCATTGCCAAATTACTTTATCAGAGGAATAGCAGACCACTGTGGGTAATGTGCTAAAGGATACTCAGCATCACAGCTGGTTCCAGCACTGAAAACAGTAAGGAGTCACAATTCAACGCTATCACATTCTAACACTATAGCAATCTACCACTATCACCATATAACACCATCTTAATCTACACTATCACCATCTAAGACTATCGCAATCTAACACTATCACAATCTAACATTATCACCATATAACACTATCACAATCTAACATTATCACTATCTAACACTATCACAATCTAACATTATCACCATCTAACACTATCACAATCTAACAGTATCACTATCTAACACGATCACAATCTAACACTATCACAATCTAACACCATCACAATCTAACACTACCACAATGTAACACTATCTCCATCTAACACTATCACCATCTAACACTATTACAATCTAACACTATCACAATCTAACACTATCACAATCTAACACTATCACCATCTAACACTATCACAATCTATCACTATCACAATCTAACACTATCACAATCTAACACTATCGCAATCTAACCCTACCACAATCTAACACTATCTCCATCCAACACTATCACCATCTAACACTATTACAATCTAACACTATCACAATCTAACACTATCACAATCTACACTATCACAATCTAAAACTATCACAATCTAACACTATCACAATCTAACACTATCGTAATCTAACACTATCACAATCAAACACTATCACAATCTAACACTATCACAATCTAACACTATCGCAATCTAACACTATCGTAATCTAACACTATCACAATCCAACACTATCACAATCTAACACTATCGTAATCTAACACTATCACAATCTAACACTGTCACAATCTAACACAATCACCATCTAACACTATCACAATCTAACACCATCACAATCTAACGCTATCACAATCTAACACTATCACCATCTAACACTACCACAATCTAACACTATCACAATCTAACACTATCACAGTCTAACACTATCACAATCTAACACTATCACAATCTAACACTATCACAATCTAACACTATCACAATCTAACACTATCACAATCTAACGCTATCACAATCTAACACTATCACAGTCTAACAATATCGTAATCTAGCACTATCACAATCTAACACTATCACAATCTAACACTATCATAATCTAACACTATCACAATCTAACACCATCACAATCTAACACTATCATAATCTAACACTATCACAATCTAACACTATCACAATCTAACACTATCACAGTCTAACAATATCGTAATCTAACACTATCACAATCTAACAATATCACAGTCTAACACTATCACAATCTAACACCATCACAATCTAACACTATCAC
>JAPXFY010000015.1:74503885-74508885 GCA_030674185.1 Monoplex corrugatus
CCAGGAAGAAAGATAAGGGGGGAGGGGGAGTAAAAAAAAAAAAAAAAAAAAAAAAAAAAAAGGCAGGAAATGGATAATGAAACTGAATCAGTAAAGATGCAGAGAGGTGATGTATTTGCCACTGGTGGCGAGCTAATCGGCTTAAGGGAATCCCCTAATCTCCCTCACGCCATGCGCGCAGCCACCCCTCGTGTGTTGAGGATGATCGCCCGATGTTTGCTGTGTGTGTGTGTGTGTGTGTGGCCATTTTTGCTGGCTGGCCTGACCCACAGACATAGTGCTTCACTGCTTCCTGCCTTCTCTGCTTTCCCCAATCTGTTGGCATCACACAGCAGAAAAAAACATAGTTAAGACATAAAAAAAAAAAATCTCCATAGTCAAGACATAAAAAAAATCTCCATAGTTAAGACATAAAAAAATCTCCGTAGTCAAGACATAAAATAAATTTCCTTAGTCAAGACAAAAAAAATCTCCATAGTCAAGACATAAAAAAAATCTCCATAGTCAAGACATAAAAAAATCTCCATAGTCAAGACATAAAAAAAATCTCCATAGTCAAGACATAAAAAAAATCTCCATAGTCAAGACATAAAATAAATTTCCATAGTCAAGACAAAAAAAATATCCATAGTCAAGACATAAAATAAATTTCCATAGTCAAGACATAAAAAAAAATCTCCATAGTCAAGACATAAAAAAAATCTCCATAGTCAAGACATAAAAAAAAATCTCCATAGTCAAGACAAAAAAATCTCCAGTCAAGACATAGTTTTCCATTTTTCCATCGGTTCTCATCACTCTACAAACACAGTCAAGACACATTAAAATTCTCCCTTTTCCCCAAAGAACAAACATATCGAAGACATGAAAAATCTTCATTTTCCCGTCTGTTGTCACTACAAAACAAACATAGTCAAGACATATAAAGAAGCTTCCTTTACCCATCTGCTGTCATCGCACGGTGAACAAACATAATCATCTAAGACATTCAAACTTCTTCATTTTTCTCATCTGTTGTAATCACACAACAAACAAACATAGTCAAGACATGTTTACATTCTCTCTTTTTCTATCTGTTATCGTCACACAATAAACATGGTCAAGACATATAAAACTTCTCCCTGTTCTCATCTATTGTATTCATGCAACAAACGAACATAGTCAAGACATATACAATTTCTTCCTTTTCCCATCTGGTTGGCATCACATAACAAACATAGTCAACACACACACACACACACACACACACACACACACACACACACACACACACACACACACACACGCACACACATACACACACGCACACATGCACACACACACACACACACACACACATGCACACACACACACACGCACACACACACACACATGCACACACACACACACACACACACACACACACACACACACACACACATACACACACACAAAACACACACATCGCACAATGAACAAACATATCAAAGACATATAAAAATCTTTATTTTCCCATCTGTTGTTATCACACAACAAACAAACATAATCAAGACATATAAACAGTCTCCTTTTTCCTATGTGTTGTTATCACACGACAAACAAACTAGTCAAGACATGTAAAAATTCTCCCTTTTCCCATCTGTTGCCATCACACAACAAACAAACATAGTCAAGACATATATAAATCTCCCTTTTCCCATCTGCTGTCATTACAAAACATAGTCAAGACATATGTAACTTCACACCACGAAATCAGTCTTAACTCGCAGTGAGTCGAACAGCACTAGAAGCTGAAAAGGTGACTGAGGGTCTATCTGGGGTGTTTTGACTTTTTTCTCAAAATTGATTTCTGTACACTATAATCTATCCCCCACAGAAATGTTTTTCTTGAAAACATATTATTAATCAATTTGACATGGTATTTCAATGCACTGATTGCAGCAGAAAGAACGCAATTTCCTACAAATAAAACCTATTTTTGTCTCTTATTAGGAATCGTAGCCTGTACAGTACCCGCACATGTGTTATAGTAATACTGATGGAAAGCTCTTTGGTGCACCTTGCAGATAATGACAGCGAAAATTAGAAACAAACTGGGTCAAAGCCACCAAATAAAGAAATTTAAGGAAAATGTGTAGGACAGCACACAAAAACTTTAGAGGCCGTTTTCTCAAAATGGCCGTCATGCAACTAAATGGTTTTAAACATACATAACTTCTACATTTGTTTGAGTACAAGCTTTATTTAAGTACCAAAATAATCAGCAGAATGTACACTTTCCAGTGATATGTATAATCTCAAAATGCCCAAAATGCTAGTTAAAATTAAGACTGATTTCGTGGTGGGAGGTCACATACATAAATCTCCCTTGTCCCATCTGCTGTCATTACGAAACATGTCAAGCCATATATAAATCTCCCTTTTCCCATCTGCTGTCATTACGAAACATAGTCATGACATATATATATCTCCCTTTTCCCACCTGCTGTCATTACGAAACATAGTCATGCCATATATATATATATATATCTCCCTTTTCCCACCTGCTGTCATTACGAAACATAGTCATGACATATATATATATCTCCCTTTTCCCACCTGCTGTCATTACGAAACATAGTCATGACATATATAAATCTCCCTTTTCCCATCTGCTGTCATTACGAAACATAGTCATGACATATATATATCTCCCTTTTCCCACCTGCTGTCATTACGAAACATAGTCATGACATATATATATCTCCCTTTTCCCACCTGCTGTCATTACGAAACATAGTCATGCCATATATATATATATTATATATATATATATATATATATATCTCCCTTTTCCCACCTGCTGTCATTACGAAACATAGTCATGACATATATATATATCTCCCTTTTCCCACCTGCTGTCATTACGAAACATAGTCATGACATATATATATATCCCTTTTCCCACCTGCTGTCATTACGAAACATAGTCATGACATATATAAATCTCCCTTTTCCCACCTGCTGTCATTACGAAACATAGTCATGACATATATAAATCTCCCTTTTCCCACCTGCTGTCATTACGAAACATAGTCATGACATATATAAATCTCCCTTTTCCCACCTGCTGTCATTACGAAACATAGTCATGACATATATAAATCTCCCTTTTCCCACCTGCTGTCATTACGAAACATAGTCATGACATATATAAATCTCCCTTTTCCCACCTGCTGTCATTACGAAACATAGTCATGACATATATAAATTTCCCTTTTCCCACCTGCTGTCATTACGAAACATAGTCATGACATATATAAATCTCCCTTTTCCCACCTGCTGTCATTACGAAACATAGTCATGACATATATATATATCTCCCTTTTCCCACCTGCTGTCATTACGAAACATAGTCATAACATATATATATCTCCCTTTTCCCACCTGCTGTCATTACGAAACATAGTCATGACATATATATATATATATCTCCCTTTTCCCACTTGCTGTCATTACGAAACATAGTCATGACATATATATATATCTCCCTTTTCCCACCTGCTGTCATTACGAAACATAGTCATGACATATATATATATCTCCCTTTTCCCACTTGCTGTCATTACGAAACATAGTCATGACATATATATATCTCCCTTTTCCCACCTGCTGTCATTACGAAACATAGTCATGACATATAAAAATTCTTCTATTTCTCAACTGTTATCATTACACAACAAACACAGTCATGACATAAAATGGTGTGTCTTTTCCTATTTGTTGTCGTCACACAATCAATATGCATAGTCAAGGCATATGAAAACTCCTACTTTTTTCAACTGTTGTTATTACACAGCAAACAAACATAGTCAAGACAAAAAATCTCCTTTTAACCATCTTTTGGTAACACACGACAAACAAACATAATCAAGACATACAAATATTTTCCCTTTTCCCATCTGATGTTATCACATAACACACATAGCCAAAACATAAAAATTCTCCCTTTTCCCATCTATTGTCATCACATAACACACATAGCCAAAACATAAAAATTCTCCCTTTTCCCATCTATTGTCATCACATAACACACATAGCCAAAACATAAAAAAATCCCTTTTCCCATCTATTGTCATCACATAACACACATAGCCAAAACATAAAAAAATCCCTTTTCCCATCTGTTGTCATAACATAACACACATAGCCAAAACATAAAAAAATCCCTTTTCCCATCTGTTGTCATCACATAACACACATAGCCAAAACATAAAAAAATCCCTTTTCCCATCTGTTGTCATAACATAACACACATAGCCAAAACATAAAAAAATCCCTTTTCCCATCTGTTGTCATCACATAACACACATAGCCAAAACATAAAAAATCCCTTTTCCCATCTGTTGTCATAACATAACACACATAGCCAAAACATAAAAAAAAATCCTTTTTCCCATCTGTTGTCATCACATAACACACATAGCCAAAACATAATTTTTTTCCCTTTTCCCATCTGTTGTCATCACGCAACAAACATAGTCAAGACATATAAATATTCCCCCTTTTCCTGTCTGTCATCACACACAAAAATAGTCAAGACATATACAAAACTATCCCTTTCCCAATCTGTTGTCATCACACACACACAAAAAAGTCAGGACATATGAAGATTCTCCCCTTTTCTGATCTGTTATCATCACACGATAAACATGGTCAAGACATATGAAAGTTCTCTCTTTTCCCGTTGAAATCTTCCTTTATTTACATCAGTTGTCCTCATGCACAACAAAGTATCCAGGATGGTCAGTGTACACAGAACATCTCCATGGTCCAAGCGAAGGTAGAAACAGAACAGATGACCAGAGTTCCAGAAAGATTCATTACCATTAGTCACTTCCATACCTGATCTATCCAGATCTGCCACCAATCCTCGCCACTGAATAAACAGAGGACTGTTGAAATGGTTCGATAGCCTGGTATTTGTTCCTGGTTGTTTGGATGTTTCTCATCTCTATTTCAGTACCCTCTTTTGCGTTACA
>JAPXFY010000015.1:74511385-74521385 GCA_030674185.1 Monoplex corrugatus
GGCACTACATACCACATATTCAAATCCATACTAGAAACGCCATAATGTTTGTTCTATAAAATCCGCAAATGTTGTTCTGCAAATTGCCACAAATTTCGTACTACAAACACGGCAAAGTTCGTACTTAAACGCCGCAAAAATTTGTACTATAAATGCTACAAAGTTCGTACTATAACGCCGCAAAATTCGTACTATAAGCACAAGGTTCGTACTATAAACGTCACAAAATTCGTACTATAAACGTCACAAAATTCGTACTATAAACCCACAAGGTTCGTACTATAAACGTCACAAAATTTGTACTATAAACGCCACAAGGTTCGTACTATAAACGCCACAAAGTTTGTAATACGCACGGAACAAAATCCGTGCTGAAAACGCCACAAAGAGCATACCACACACAGTACAAAGTTCAGAAAAAAAAGTTCTTCGTACTGAAGACGTCACAAAATTCGTGCTACACACTGTACGAAAGACAAATTACAAACACCACTTACTCTGCATTACAACACCACAAAAGCAAACCAGTCCTGCAGTGAAAGACTGTGTAGCAGGCAGTGACCCCAGACCACAAAATGTACAATGCACATAAACAATGTACGAAATATGCAATGAAAGAAAAACAAAACAACAAACCTACACCCAGAGACAGCAAAATGTGACACAGATCACTAACACTCCAACCTAAGAGTCTATGGCAGTTGTAATGATTTGCAAGAAACGGGCCTGTCCGTTGGCTGCTGTTCGCACTGCGATGAGACATGCTCACTGATTGGTCAGTGATTTTCACTTAGCACTAACACTTCCATTTCCGGTACAGGAACAGGCCAAAGATCACAGCGTCATCGCCCTTACACATCGTGTGTGTGTGTGTGGGGGGGGGGGAGGTAGTAGAGGGAAAGGGTGCGTGTGGAGGTATAGGGCGATACCCTTGTGACCTGGCAAGCCGTGTGATTGTTGCTGGAACACCAAGTACTTCAAATTTGAACATTAGTCAGGATCCCTTAACGAAGCAGAAAGGAGGTTAGGGCAGAATTCAACCACTGCCGTCATTGCTCCTGCTACCACCTCTCCCACTGCCACAACCATGACGAAGAATCCTGGTGAGGACGGTGCTCACATTTCTGGTCATAGAACCGGACTGGTGAGGAAGTTGCTAATTTTTCTGGACATAGTACAGGATTGGTGATGAGGACGCTCACATTTCTGGTCATAGACCAGTACTGGTGATGAGGATGCTCACATTTCTGGTCATAGACCAGTACTGGTTGAGGATGCTCACATTTCTGGTCATAGACTAGTACTGGTGATGAGGATGCTCACATTTCTGGTCATAGACTAGTACTGGTGATGAGGATGCTCACATTTCTGGTCATAGACTAGTACTGGTGATGGGGATGCTCACATTTCTGGTCATAGACCAGTACTGGTGATGAGGTTGCTCACATTTCTGGTCATAGACCAGTACTGGTTGAGGATGCTCACATTTCTGGTCATAGACCAGTACTGGTGATGAGGATGCTCACATTTCTGATCATAGACCAGTACTGGTGATGAGGTTGCTCACATTTCTGGTCATAGACCAGTACTGGTTGAGGATGCTCACATTTCTGGTCATAGACTAGTACTGGTGATGAGGATGCTCACATTTCTGGTTATAGACCAGCACTGGTGATGAGGATGCTCACATTTCTGGTTATAGACCAGCACTGGTGAGGAGGATGCTCACATTTCTGGTCATAAACCAGTACTGGTGAGAGGGGTGCTCACATTTCTGGTCATAGTACAGGATTGGTGAGGAGGATGCTCACATTTCTGGTTGTTTACGTTAACTGGGAAGGAGGGTGCTCACATTTCTATTCATAGATCAGAACTGATGAGGATGGTGCTTACATTTATAGTTATTGAAGGGTTGGTTAGGAGGATGCTCATATGTCTGTTTACAGAAAGGGACTGGTGAGGAGGGTGCTACATTTTTAGTTATAAACCAAGACTGGTGAGATGGGTGCTCATATTTCTCGTCCTTGAAGAACTGGTGAGGGAGGTGTGCTCACATTTCTGGTCATTCAACTTTATCTGTCATTCCAGTGTCGGCCACATAAAATCATGCGGTGGGATGGTGCCAGTGAAGTGGAATCAGTGAGCAATCATTTCACGCAGGTCCATCAGGTAATGGGTCTCATTCCATTTTCTGCCGCCGTTAGAGGGCTGGGGTGGATTGTTACACACATGCACCACACACACACACACACACACACACACACACACACACACACACACACACACACACACAACCACGCACGCAACACCACTCGCACGCACACAGACACACACGCGCGCGCCACACACACACACACACACCACAACACACACACACACACCACAACACAAACATACACATAACACGCACACCAAACAACACAACCACACACAAACACACACACACACACACACACACAACACTCACACATACACACACACACCACACACACAACACACACACACAACACACACACACACACACACACACACACAACAACACCACACCACACACACACACACCCCACACACAAACAAAACGCAAAACGGAACACGTGCGCACCACAATACACACACACAACACAAACAAACAACACACACACACACACACAAACGAACAAACACACAATACACACACCAACACACACACATACACAAACGACACACACACACACACAACACACACACACACACACACACACACACACACACACACACACACACACACACACACACACACACACACACGCACATGCTTCAGGTATAAAACATCCTTCAAAGGCCACAATGTCCCTACACAAGTCGTATCAGATCATAACCCTTACCATATACATATACCTCACACTGTCAGACGTCATTGTGAGGATAAAGTTCAACATGACGACTGTCACATGCCAGGGAAGAAATGTGATCACCCTAAGCTGACTTAACAATGACCTATACTGGGTGCATCATCATTTCCATAGATTTCAAGTCCTTAGTTTTAGTAATGCATGAATGGAGAAAGCTGGAGGGAAAGAGAGCACCAGGTAGACCCAGGGACAGAATGCTGGACGGACTTGCAGAGTGGCTGGGGATGAGGAGTGTGGGGGAGATGTTAGGGGCAACGAGAGATAGAGATGGTTGGAAGACCATGGTCGCCAACGCCATGCGGCAGGGCACCTGATGATGATGATGATGATGATGATGATGATGATGATGATGATGATGATGATGATGAAAGGAGACCGTTCTTAATGCCAGTCAGCTGGTAGTGGAGTACTGCTCTAGCGTCTGGAGTATCTTTAAAGTTTGTTCAAGAGACTTAGCAGATCTGGCAATTCCATGTGCCTCCATCTAAAGCTGCCAGCAATTATTTGGCAGATTCCTGAGCTTGTGTAAAATACTATATGCGCTGGCAAAGTCTTGGAATAGGAAGAGAAGAGGGACCAACGAAAGATTAAAATGACACCACCAAAATGATTGAAACATAAAAGATTGGCCGTGAATAGGAAAGCTTTTAATGTTCCATGCTATATGACTGGACTCGAGATATCAGATCTTGAATCTCTTACAAAAGTACCAAATAGCATAGAAGAGCTTCTGTAGGAAACAGTTGTCCCCCTTTTTTGATTTTTGGAAGATAGTCAGTCTCCATTTTAATCTATAGAAGACAGACAGTTGACTTGTCCTCCATTGTCATCTTTGGAAGACATTTGTTCATTTTTAGTTAAACATACAGACGTTAGATTTATGGGTAGTATTTCATGGATGTATCTCTAAAATAATAGAGTTAACGAAGAAGGGCGTGTTAAGCACTTAAAAAAACGAAAAAAGGAAAACGGAAAAGGGAGAAAAAAAAGAAACAAGTGCTCCATGTACCTGCATGCAACTGAGGTCCACGAAAAAGACATTGTTGTCCATTCTGATCTTTGGAAGACATTGTTGTCCATTTTGATGTGTGGAAGACAGCTGTCCATTCTGATCTTTGGAAGACATTGTTGTCCATTTTGATGTGTGGAAGACAGGCTGTCCATTCTGATCTTGGAAGACATTGTTGTCCATTTCTGATTTGGAAGACATTGTTGTCCATTCTGATCTTTGGAAGACATTGTGTGTTCATTCTTGATCTTTGGAAGACATTGTTGTCCATTTGATTTGGAAGACATTGTTGTCCATTTGATTTGGAACACATTGTTGTCCATTCTGATCTTTGGAACACATTGTTGTCCATTCTGATTTTGGAAGACATTGTTGTCCATTTTGATTTTGGAAGACATTGTTGTCCATTCTGATCTTTGGAAGACATTGTTGTCCATTCTGATCTTTGGAAACACATTGTTGTCCATTCTGATCTTTGGAAGACATTGTTGTCCATTCTGATCTTTGGAAGACATGTTGTCATCTGATCTTGGAAACATGTGTCCATTCTGATCTTTGGAAAACAGCTGTCGACCATTCTGATCTGTGGAGGATCAATATTTTTCCATTCTGGTCTTGGAAAACTGCTACGATTCGTTGTGATCTTTGGGAGGAGAGAAAACAGGACCGTGAAATACTTTCTACCACCAAAACGATTGAAACATTAACATGAATAGCGAACAAAAGGCAATCTTTATGCTGCGGGAGGGGATGGAACTCGAGATAAGCGATCTTGAGTCATGGCTGTATTGAAGAATAGTTGGCCAGCACCTGTTAGGAGTATTACCGTCGTCAACATTAACCAGGAAAAAAGAAAAAAGAAAGAAAAAAAATAAGAATGAATGAATGAGAGACCAGAAGAAACGAAGACAACAACAAACAAAAAAGTCCAAATACCCAGAAGAAAAAAAAAACAATTTTAAAAAGACACACGAAACCAGGAGACCATCAATGCCAGTGATGTTGGCACAATCACTCTGCAGAGTATTGTTAAGTGTAGAGCAGGCATTCCCATGGGCGCTGTATAGTCAAAAACATTCCAGCTTTGTGGCGACTGTAAAACCTGCACTGTCATTTCTTGTGGTATCAGTTTGTTTGACTTGTTTACATCTCCAGAACTTGACACTTTCTGTTGAAACAAAGTGACATAAGAGAGGAAGGAGAGGAAGAGAGAGGAGAGAGAGAAGACAGAGAGGAGACAGAGACAGAGAGAGAGACGAGAAGACAGAGAGAGAGGAGATGACAGACAGACAGACGACAGAAGAGAGAGACAGAGACAAGAGGAGAGAGAGGAAGACATGACAGATGACAGAGACAGAAGACAGGGGGAAAGAGACAGAGAGAGACAGACAGACAGAGAGACAGAGATAGGACAACAGAGACAGACAGAGACAGAGATCAACTAAGAGACAAATGTGAGAGAGAGAAAGAGAAAGGAGAAGAGAAGAGAGAGAGAGGAGACAGACAGACAGACAGACAGACAGACAGAGACAGAGACAGAAACAGAGACAGAAACAGAAGCAGAGAGGCAGAGAGATGGAGACAGAAAGACAGACATGCATACAGACAATGAGACAGACAAACAGAGATATACAGACAGGACAGACAGACAGATAGAGAGAGAAAGACCATTTTCACAACAAACAGAACAGGCATATATATATATATATATATATATATATATATATATATTATATATATAGATATATAATATATAAATATAATATATATATATAGATATGATATACATATATATATATATATATATATATATATATATATAGAGAGAGAGAGAGAGAGAGAGAGAGAGGAGAGAGAGAGAGAGAGAGAGAGAGAGAGAGGCAGACATCAGATTCTCACAAACACAGAACATCCAAAAGGAAAACATAGATATAGATGACACAGACTGAAGAGAAAGAAAACAAAAACAAACAGTAGACAATGGCGATACAAAACAAGACAGACAAAGGACAAAGACAACACAATGTACGAAGCCCAAACACTCGGGAGGGAAAACAAAAACAAAAGAACAACATGAAAACAACAACATCCAGTTTGAGTGAGCCATGGCCCAAAACAGGAGACCATCAAAGCCAGTGATGTTGGCACAATCACACTTCACAGTGTTAAAAAGCGGGAGGGCGGGCATTCCCATGGGCGCTGTATTGTTTAAAACATTCCAACTTTGTGGCGACTGTAAAAACGCACACTGTCATTTCCTGTGGTGTTTATTGTTTGACTTGGTTACATCTCCATGAATCGACACTTTGTGTTGGCACAGAGAAAGAGAGAGAGAGAGGGGGGGGGGCACACTACGGACAGACAGACAAAGACAGACACAGAGAGACAAAAAGAGGCAGAGAGACAGACAAAGAGACAGAGATGGACAGAGAGACAAAGAGAGAGTGAGAGAGACAGACAGGCAGACAGAAAGAGAGAAAGAAAGAATGAAATAGAACGAGAGAGAGAGGGAGGGAAGGAGAGAGAGCGAGAGAGAGAGAGAGAGAGAGAGACAGACACATAGACAGATGCAGAGGCAGAGACAGACAGACAGAAAGACAGATAAAGAGAGATAGAGACAGACAAACAGACAGACAGATACAGACGCATAGGCAGAGACAGACAGAGCGACAGATAAAGAGAGAGAGAGAGGGGTGGGGGAGATATATAAATTATAGAGGTGAAGGGATAGATTGAGAGAGAGAGAGAGAGAGAGAGAAAGAGAGAGAGAGAGACAGACAGACAGACAGACAGACAGACAGAGAGATCTATGAAGCTGTGGCATTGTGTTAGCAGTACGTGTACTCAAATGAAATGAAAACTTTGTAGGCTATTGATCTACGATGTTAATGTACCTGGTCCATGTGCTCTGCAGTATCTATTACTGCACTGAGACAGTGACCTATAACTGACAGTCATTGTCGTGAATCACATTTCTGAGGGTTGTGGTTTGTGTTCTCTGTTCTTTCTGAATGTCTGTTCTCTGATGTTACCACCCTGCCTTTGTGCTTTGTGTAGAAACAGCGTCTGCCCACATCAACATCATCATCATCGCATAATAAAAACTGTTTCAGCTTCTGTGGCCATTAAAGTGGCGTAGAAAATGAGACGGAAAAAAAAAGAAAAAAAAAAAAAAGGTGAGCACTAAAGTAACCTCCCTGAGGGCAATGATCCTACGAAAAAAAAAAGAAGAAAAAAAAAGAAAGAAACAGCGTCTCCCTTCAAAGTCAATTGTGTGACTTTGAACTTGACCCGGGAAAGCAAAACGCACATGGCTCTCATGCAACTAAGCTGTGAGTGGGTCACCCGACCTTGTCTACAAAATCAGTAATGGAGAGGGGATGGATTGCCCGTGTATTGCTAGCCATGGAAATAAAATGGAGGTCTATGTTGTAGTGTTTTTCAATGTTGATTGTTTTGATTCAAATTATTCCTTTGATTTGCCATATTGTTTGTGGTGCGGTTGCTACGTTATAGGAGCGGAAGGACGGGAGCCCGGATGTTCGTGATTAGTTATCATTGAGCATGCAGCAGCAGCAGCCATGTGAAGTTGTCATTCTTTCTTTTGGTTTGAAATAATAAGTTCGTTTCTTTGAATGCACAAGCTGTGTTCGGTGATGTTTAGTGGCTGATAGTCTTCACACACAAACACCACATATGTCACCTTACTTCTCCACGATCTTAAGTTACAAGACAATCATTTTATCTTACTACAGAAAACAGCACATCAACTCTCTAGATCTGGTTGTTTCTCATTCACTGTAGTAGCATACTGGATGTTATTGTAACTGGGAGGACATGAGGATGACACACGTATGGTCAAGCTGGTTAGAACAAGGACCGCATTTTTTTCAGTCCGTCAGCAACCTACTTTTGTCTCGGACTTCAAGTCCGCTCTCAAAACTCACCTTTTCTCCACTGCATAAAATCCTGACCTCACTCAACCCCCACTGCAGCCTGTCTCCACTCGTTGTGGAATTACATTGTAATTTATATTTGTATATAATACGTTCTCTATAATTTTCCATTGCTTTTCTTCTTTTTCCCTATTTATAGCCATGTGCATGTATGTGTGTGCGTGCGTGTGTGTGCATTCGCGCGAATGTGTATGTTCAGCGCTTAGATTTGATTTCTATCAAAATTTTGCGCTATGTAAATATTGTAATTATTATTATCATTAGTATTATTATTATTATTATTATTATTATTATTATTATTATTATTATTATTATTCATCATCATATTATTATTATTATTATTATCATTATTATTATACAATACAATACAATACATACTTTATTTTGTATAGCGCAAAATCTTGATAAAATCAAATCTAAGCGCTAAAACAGACACACACGCACGCACGCACACACACACACACACACACACACACACACACACACACACACACACACACACACACACACACCACACACACACACGCCCCACGCACACGGCTAAAATGGGGAGAAAGAATAAAAGCAATGGAAAATTATAGAGAGCATATTATATACAATTATATATTACAATGTGATTGTAGTTGTTATTATTATTGTAATTGTTATTGTTGTTATTATTATTATATATATTTATTATTTATTATTATTATTATTATTATTATTATTCAAGATCCTGACTTGTCCATTGATGATACAGATGTTCCTGACTCAGGTTTTGTGGCTTTGACTCAGTGGCTTCAGGTGAGTTAAATTAAAGCGCCATTAATTTAAAAGATGAAACGACTAGACTGCTCATGTGAATTTTCGATATATGTCATTGGACTGTGTACGTGGTTGATAATATTTGATCTGAAGACGTCTGTGTGCACATAAGTGCTGATGATGTTGGAGTGAATGTCTGTACAGGCAAATCACATGTGTCTCCTGGTGTCTCTTCCTCAGAGACTGAAGGTAAGGCGAAAGAACTGGCATGCTAGTCTTATACATCTGTCACTGGGTGAAATGTGTGTGTGTGTGTGTGTGTGTGTGTGTGTGTGTGTGTGTGTGTGTGTGTGTGTGTGTGTGTGTGTGTGTGTGTGTGTAGTTGTGTTTGTGTGTGTGTGTGTGTTGTGTTGGTTGTTTGTGTGTGTGTTTGTGTTGTGTTGTTGGTGTGTGTGTGTTGTGTGTGTGTGTGTGTGTGTGTGTTGTGTGTGGTGTGTGTGTGTGTTTGTGTGTGTGTGTGTGTGTGTGTGTGTGTGTGTGTGTGTGTGTGTGTGTGTGTGTGTGTGTGTGTGTGTGTGTGTGTGTGTGTGTGTGTGTGTGTGTGTGTGTGTAGTGATTGGTTTAATGTATATTCATTTAAATGATTTCAGACAAACAAAAAAGTGTTAGAATACTACACACGCAGCGTAAAACAAACAACTATTTAAACAAAGAGAGATAGAGAGAAAGAGAGACAGAGAGAGAAAAACAAGAAGAGAGAGAGAGAGAGAGAGAAAAGAGCGGAAGAGAGAGAGAGAGAAGAGAGAGAGGAGAGAGAGAGAGAAAGAGAGAGAGAGAGAAAAGAGAGGGGAGAAAGGAGAGAGAGAAAGAGAGAGAAGAGAAAAAGAGCAAGCGAGCGAGAGAGTGATGAGAGAGAGAGAGAGAGAGAGAGAGAGAGAGAGAGAGAGAGAGAGAGAGAGAGAGAGAGAGAGAGAGGTGTAAAGGTTTAGAACTTCAAGAAGCAAACATCCTGATCACATATTTTAGCGTGGACTCTGAATGACCAGGCCTGAGGCAGTGTGTCCTCCACTGACCACAAATCCTGATAACTTGCCCCTAGCTCACTCTCTCTCTCTCTTGCCTTTCTCATTCCCTGATAATTACAAGACGCTAATGATGTCTGCACCTTGTTAACAGTGACCCCAACCATTACTTGTGTATAATTGATACAGTAGTGTCCAAGGGAGGGAACTCCAGTAATGGAAGTGACGCCCTAAGTCTTGTATCAAGTTTTCAACTACTTGACTCGATGTGCCCTGCTGGGGGACACTGGAAGTTGAAAATTATGTCAGAACAGTGCTATCTCTGTCTCTGTCTGTCTGTCTGTCTCTTTCTGTCTGTCTGTCTGTCTGTCTGTCTGT
>JAPXFY010000015.1:74531385-74533885 GCA_030674185.1 Monoplex corrugatus
AAAGCTGTCTTGGTGTTTTGACCGCATGGCGTAAATATTTCAGCTTAACATTCAGTTCCTTTGATTTGCTATCATTTGTTCATCTGTATGTGTAGCAAATGACCAGAAAACCATAAATAATAGTTGAAATAATTGATAAAACATTAAATCGCATGTTTGAATAGACATTACCCAACTTTCAAGTCAAAATCGTGCGTTGGATAGGGGATGGAGGATATATTCATTTCTGAACGTGTTTACAGGTGGATGATTATATGTCGTGCATTCAGCAAAGCTTAATAGTACATGTACCTCCTCTGGGTCCTTTGAGTTTAGCCGGAGTCCGTGAGGTGTTCAGTTACCGCATGTCGCCACGAGGAGGAACAACGTAGGGCTTGCTGATGGAGAGGCTATGTACTGACAGAGACAAACTTAACCCATTCTGCTCTCCTTTTCGCAGACCTGCAAGCAGCAGTGTTAGTCAGCGGTGCAGGCTAACAGTAAGAGATGACAAGCACACAACCACTAGCAGTGTCAGTTTCAATTTCTCAAGATGACGTCTCCTCGGTCGGAATGAATTCCGTATATACTAACGTCACAGGTGCCATGTGATGGAGAAGATCCAGAATGATCACGGTACAAGCCTTAAGCGGCACATAAACCCATCAGCTGGCCTGATCCTGAGTTCCTACCTAACATCATCATCATCAGGTGCCCTGCCGCATGGCGTTGGCGATCATGGACTTCCATTTGTCTATCTCTCGTTGCCCCTATCATCTCCCCCACCCTCCTCGTCCCCAGCCACTCTGCAAGTCCGTCCAGCATTTTCTCCCTGGGTCTACCTGGTGCTCTCTTTCCCTCCAGCTTTCCCGTTGTGACCAGGTGCTCCAAATCCCCCTTCCTCATAAAATGACCTATAAATGTTGTCTGCCTTTTCCTAATCTTCCTTATGAGTGATCTACTTGTGTCTGCCTCCATCAAGACTGTCTCGATTGTTTTCTTTGCTGTCCATGGAACTCTCAACATTCTTCTTAGAAACCACATCTCGTCTGCCTCAATCTTGTTCTGGCTTTGCTTGTTGACTGTCCACGCCTCACATCCGTACAACAGTATTGGTTCTATATAACATTCAAGAACTCTCTTCCTGATGTTAATTGATAGGCATTGTTGGTAAGAACGCTTTTCATCTTCTTGAATGCTGTTTTGGCTTGGCCGATTCTGCCGGCTATTTCTGATGTGCATCTGCGGTCTGATGAAATGATCGTTTCCAGGTATTTGAATTTATCAACCTGTGTCCTACCTATATAGTTCCATAACCTTGGGGTCGTACGGGGAGTGAGGTGGTAGAGACATCAACTTTTCAGGCCCCTTAGCTCAGTTGGTTAGAGTCATTAGCAAACACATTGGACGCGTCACATCATCCATTATGACACACATACTACATGTACAACTACAAATGGCTGACTTTTCCTACATTCAATATGACATTAGCCCAACAGACATCAGAAACAGAAGACTGTCACAATAGTTTAACGATGTTGTTGTTGTCTTGTTGTCTCTGACTGATGAGTCAGGGAATACGTGGGCGGTCAATAACGTCATGTGGAAGGTGGCTCGTCACATCATGAACAAATCGAAATAAACACACAAAACAAAGGAGAAAAAATAATCAAATAGCTTTTTTCATAATTTCTGTGTCTGTTTCTGTCTTTGTGTCTTTGTGTTGTCGTCTCTGTCTCTCTCTGTTCTGTTGTCTACTTTTTTTCTGTTTCTTCTTTCTGTCTTTCTGTCTGTCTCTGTCTGTCTGTCTGTCTTTCTCTGTCTTCTCTCTTTCTCTGTCTTTCTGTCTGTCTGGTCTGTCTCTGTCTGTCTGTCTGTCTGTCTCCCTCCCTCCCTCCCTCTCTCTCTCTCTCTCTCTCTCTCCTGTCTTTCTGTCTGCTCTCTGTCTGTGTGTCTTCTCTCTTTCTTCCATCCGTCTGTCTGTCTGACTGACTGTCTGTCTGGCTGTCTGGCTGTCTTCTCTCTGTCTCTCTCTCGCTCCATCTATCTCTGTCTCTGTCTATCTGTTTATCTGTCTTCTCTCTCTGTCTCTCTGTCTCTCTCTCTGTCTCTGGCTCTTCTCTTTTTGTTTCTCTGACTCTGTCTCTGTCTGTCTGTCTGTTCTCTCTCTCTCTCTCCTCTCTCTCTCTCTCTCTCTTCTTCTTTCTCTCTCTCTCTCCTGAGATGAGAAATGGCTGCAGAGTGACGCACATTTGACAAGAAATGCTGTAATTGCCAACTTCCTTGTAATTCAAATATGAGCATTATCTAGGACCGCGTAAGGGAAGGTTAAACACTACTACTACTACTACTACTACTACTACTACTACTACTACTACTACTACTACTACTACTACTACTACTACTACTACTACTACTACTACTTACTACATCTACTATCACTACTACTACTACTACTACTACTACTACTACTACTACTACTATACTAATACTATACTACTACTACTACTATGCTGCTGCT
>JAPXFY010000015.1:74538885-74548885 GCA_030674185.1 Monoplex corrugatus
TGTTCTGTGCTCTATAAAGTTAAAACATAAAATCCAACTTTTCATGAACTGTAAGAACTACGTTGTCCGGTCTGTGATGTTAAAAAAACTCAAAAATAAAGTCCACTTGTCTATAAACTATATGGACTAAGTTGGCTGACTTTGCAATAGAGCAGCTCAGAAATAAAGTCCTCTGACTTAGCTGTCCTTTGCTATAGAAAGCTAGAAAATAAATCCACCTGTCTATGAATTATATGAACTAAGTTAGCTAGTCTGTGCTGTTGAATAGTTCAAACATATAGTCCACTTGTCTCTGAATTATATGAACTAAGTTAGCTGGCCTGCGCACTAGAACAGCTAAAAGATACAGTCCACGTGTCTATGAACTAAGTTAACTGGCCTGTTCTGTAGAAAACGTTAAGCTAAAAAATAAAGTCAACTTCTCTATGAAATGAATTAGTTGACCTGTACAATAGAACAGCTCAAAAATAAAGATAACCTGTCTATGAACTAAGTTAGTTGCCCTGTACTGTACAAAACTCGAAATAAAGTTCAATTGTCTATGAAATATATGAACTAAGTTAGCTGACCTGTGCTGTAAATCAGCTCTTAAATAATATTCATTTGTGTAAGAACTGAGTTAGCTGGCCTGTGATGTAAAACACATCAAGATTAAAGTCCACTTGCCCATGAATTGAGTTAGCTGGCCTGTGATGTAAAACACACCAAGATTAAAGTCCACTTGTCCATGAATTGAGTTAGCTGGCCTGTGGTGTAAAACACATCAAGATTAAAATCCACTTGTCCATGAATTGAGTTAGCTGGCCTGTGATGTAAAACACACCAAGATTAAAGTCCACTTGTCCATAAATTGAGTTAGCTGGCCTGTGATGTAAAACACACCAAGATTAAAGTCCACTTGTCCATGAATTGAGTTAGCTGGCCTGTGATGTAAAACACATCAAGATTAAAGTCCACTTGTCCATGAATTGAGTTAGCTGGCCTGTGATGTAAAACACACCAAGATTAAAGTCCACTTGTCCATGAATTGAGTTAGCTGGCCTGTGATGTAAAACACACCAAGATTAAAGTCCACTTGTCCATGAACTGAGTTAGCTGACCTGTGGTGTAAAACACACCAAGATTAAAGTCCACTTGTCCATAAATTGAGTTAGCTGGCCTGTGGTGTAAAAACACCCCAAGATTAAAGTCCACTTGTCCATGAATTGAGTTAGCTGACCTGTGGTGTAAAACACACCAAGATTAAAGTCCACTTGTCCATGAACTGAGTTAGCTGGCCTGTGGTGTAAAACACACCAAGATTAAAGTCCACTTGTCCATAAATTGAGTTAGCTGGCCTGTGGTGTAAAACACACCAAGATTAAAGTACACTTGTTCATGAATTGAGTTAGCTGACCTGTGGTGTAAAACACATCAAAATTAAAGTCCACTTGTCCATGAATTGAGTTAGCTGGCCTGTGCTCTAGAAAGCTGAGAAACAAAGTCCACTTGTCCATGAATTGAGTTAGCTGACCTGTGGTGTAAAACACACCAAGATTAAAGTCAACTTGTCCATGAATTGAGTTAGCTGGCCTGTGATGTAAAACACACCAAGATTAAAGAGATTAAAGTCCACTTGTCCATGAATTGAGTTATTGGCCTATGCTCTAGAAAGCTGAGAAACAAAGTCCACTTGTTGTGAACTATATGGAGTAAGTTAGCAGGAGTACAGTTCAAAAATAAAATCCACTTGTCTATGAACTAAGTTTAGTGGCCGGTGCTGTTTGTACAAAAGCCCAAAACAATGATTAATTATTTACTGCGATCATTAAACATTAATTTAGATCATAAGCGTGTTTTGACATTGCACTTAGCAACAATAACAACAAAATCAACAACGATAACGACAACAACAACAATAACATTAATAACGAAAGAAACCAACCCTAAACACCTAACAGCAGTAAACAGACTCAATCTGCTGTCAGGGTAATGTTCAGAGTGATGGAGGAAAAAAAAAGACAGGGATGAAAATCAAATGCACGTCAGGGTTGTGGAGCATTAACTTCTAGTCATTTGCCATCATCTGCCTTTCTGGAATGGGCCACAGCAATCATGCGACAACATGGCGGGATTGAAGGTGTGTGTGCGTGTGTGTGTGTGTGGGGGGGGGGGGTCGTTAGGTGATAACACGTCACTTTATGTCTGTCAGCGATCACAATTACCTCAGGTCAATCACCTGTTGTCAGCCAATTCATTGTCAGATGATGTACATGTAAAGCACAGGTATTCTGACAGAGTACCCGTTAAATGTTACACGTCCTCACACAGGTCGATGTCAGGTCACAATCATCACCACACGCATCACATTGTCAGACGTTATTGTCGTGATGAAGTTCAACATTGTAGTGATTATTATGTGTTATGGATCAGTTCAATATAACGATGATTATTACATGTTATTGATCAGTTCAACAGTGTGGTGATTATTACATTTGTGGATCGGTTCAACACTATGGCAACTGTTACATGTAATGGATCAATCAATATTATGGTGATTGTTACATGTTATAATCAATTCAAAGCGTAGTGTTATTATCTAAAGTTATTAGGCCTGTCCTTCACATGATGATGACTAGGAGAATGTTGATGACAATGACGACGACGATGACAACAACGCGACGACGACTGAGATGATGATGATGATGATGATGATGATGACGACGACGACGATGATGATGATGAGGAGGAGGAGGAGGAGAAGGAGGAGGAGGAAGAGTAGGAGGAGGAGGAGGAGGGACTCTCCCGTTGATGTGACGAATGAGTAGGCATACCGGTGTCAGCGTCTGGTGTAGGTCACTATGTGGGATAGAACACCAATCCTGAAGGCACAAGTTCGTCCACGGGCATTGCATGGGAAGGGGTCCTTCCTGCGACTCTAGGTTCTGCTTCTGCAGGTTCCTCTTAAGTTGAATGCCCAGCTGTTATACGCCACTCAATGGGACGCTGCTGTGTCCATCTTACTATGTTGCAGGCAATGTCTTCCCAGTTGGTTATGTTGATGCTACAGCTCAAAGGATTGGCTTTTAAAGTATACTTATATCGATTTAGGGGTCTTCCTTGGTCCCAGAACATTTGCTTCAGCTCTCTGTGTGGAGGAATCTTCGAGATGCAGTTGTTTTCTATACAGACGAGGTATTCTGTCTAACGAAGCTGGCATTTGATGAGTATACACTCAGTGCTACGCAAGCCACACTTCTTCAGAGAGTCTGATCGTTGGTTGACAAACAAACAGTGCAGTACTTCGATTCAAAACGAAGAATGACAAGCTGTCCTGTGCTATAGAAAGCTAGAAAATAAATCTACATGTCTATCTCTTAGGACTGATTGACCATCGTTCTATTGCTGTTCACATAGAACCTTCTTCACTTCAATCTTCAAAGTTCTCGTTTGAATATTTGCTGGTTGGTGGAGCCATGGACTCAAGATCTGCTGTCTTGAGTTCAATCCCAGCCTGCGACATTAAACACTGGCCTGTTTGCTGACCACCTTAATGTTTCCACCATTCTGGTGGTGTCAGCTTTGTTTTCATAGGTCCCTTCTCCCTATCTCCGTTTTAAGACCTTGCCAGCGCACAGGGTTTTGTGCAGGCTGAAGGCGTCTGCCAGATAATTCCTGGCGGACTTGGGTGGAACGCATATGGGGCCGTCAGAGCACGATGAATCCATCTTGAAATATTTTCAATAACTTCAGTAACTCCACTGAAAGATGGACACTAAGTTTTACAATGTGATATTGCAGATCTTTTTTTCCTTTTTTTTCATCTTTAGAGGAACTGTTCCAGCTGTTGAATGTACAAGCCATACATAGTGCAAGTTTCACCAGATTACAGTGAGACTCTTAGAACTACTGTTTTGTATAGAGCGATCTTTGTGACGAGCGTAATCCAGTGATCTTTCAACAAACTCTTAGTCAACTTTCCTAAGTGGGAACCAGTCTCGTGGATGGATATATATATATATATATATATATATATATATATATATATATATAGAGAGAGAGAGAGAGAGAGAGAGAGAGAGAGAGAAGCAGAGACGAAAGGAGAAACAGACAACAGAAGAAGGACAGCAGACGAGAAGGAGATACAACAACAACAAATAAGAAAGAAAGATAAATAGATAGATAGACAGACGGACAGATAGTAGACAGACAGACAGACAGACAGATAGATGGATAGATAGATACATAGATAGTAGACAGATAGACATATATGTTGATGGATAGATAGATAGATAGATTGATAGATAGATAATAGATAGATAGATAGATAGATAGATAGATAGATAGACAGCAAGACATATAGATAGATAGATAGATAGATAGATAGATAGATCAGATAGATATAGATAGATAGAAATAGACAGATAGAAAATAGATAGATAGATAGACAGAAAATAGACAACAAGATGAATATACATAGATAGATAGATAGATACTAGATAGATGGATAGATAGACAGACAGACAGATAAACAGATAGAAAAAGAAGAAAGGAAAAAAGAACAAAAAATAAGAACAAATATATGAACGAACAAAACAATGATAATAAACCGAAAACTGAAGAAAAGACAGCAGTAAGCAATTGAAGCCCAAACATTCAGAAGACGAGAGGCACACACACACAACAAACAACAAAAACAACAACAACAAAAACACACGTCATTTTGAAGCAAACACACGGAATCAGGAGACCATCAATGCCAGTGATGTTGGCACAATCACTCTGCAGAGTATAAAATAGCGGAGGCGGGCATTCCCATGGGTGCTGTGTAGTTTTAAAACATGCCAGTACTGTGGCCACTGTAAAACTCGCACTGTCATTTCCTGTGGTGTTTATTGTCTGGCTTGTTTACATCTCCATAATTTGACATTTTGTGTTGAAATACAGTGACACACAGAAAAGGGGAGAAGAGAGAGAGAGAGAGAGAGAGAGAGAGAGAGAGAGAGACAGACAGACAGACAGACGACAAACAGACAGACAGACAGACAGAAAAACAGAGAGACAGACAGACAGAGACAAAACAGAAATAGAAGACAGAGAGAGAGACAGACAGACAGACAGAGAAACAGAGAGACAGACAGATAACAGACAGAAACAGAGAGACAGACAGAAACAGACAGAAACAGAAACAGAAGAACAGAGAGAGACAGACAGACAGACAGACAGAAAAGGACAGAGAGAGAGAGAGAGGAGAGAGAGAGAGAGAGAGACAGACAGACAGACAGAAAGAGAGAAAGAGGGAGACAGACACAGGACAGAGAGAAACAGAGAGACAGACAGACAACAGACAGAAACAGAAACAGAAGAACAGAGAGAGACAGACAGACAGACAGACAGAAACAGAAGAACAGAGAGAGAGAGAGAGAGAGAGAGAGAGACAGACAGACAGACAGAAAGAGAGAAAGAGGGAGACAGACACAGGACAGAGAGAGATAGAGAGAGACACAGAAAGAGAGAGAGACAGAGAGAGACAGAGAGAGACAGAGACAGAGACAGAGATAGAGACAGAGACAAATAGTAGAGACACAGAAACCGAGAAAATATTGTTTCGATCATTAATTTCACAAGATCATCAACCAGTGTCCTTGGCTGTCTGAGCACTGAGCACTGAGCACTGTCGTATCATTACAATGTGCCAGCTGATTATAAAAGACCCATTAATTTGCGGATCGCATGTTTTGAATGCGGTTGTCGTTCCTGTTAGTGTGTTGTCTGCTCCTGATGAGAATCTATTATGTTATCTGGTTTTACTACCCTGGCCTTGTGTCTGTGAAAACTGTCCATCAACTCTGTGGATACAGTGCTTTGCCGTCTGCTGTGTTGCCTTCTTGCTTATATCACCTTACCCTTCATGTCTGGCACAATATCAGGATGGCACAGATGCTGTAGAAAGAAAAGGTAGAGTGTTAGCCTGGCCTGACCAGCTCATGTATCTCTCTGTGTCCAGACTGTCATCATGGTTGGGGTGTAAGCAGGCAGCAAAGGCGATTGTCTGCAGATTGAAAATGGAGGAGCAACGTCAGTGTCGCTGACTCCTCACGCCATCACCCCCCCCCCCCCCCAAAAAAAAAAAAAGAAAGAAAAAAAAAAAGAAAGAAAAAGAAAAAAAAAGAAAAAAAGGAGAAAAATGAGAAGTCAGTTCTGTATAACAAATTCCACACCCACACACCTCCTACACACATACACACACACACACACACACACAAACAAACACACAAACAAACACACAAACACACACAAACAAACACACACAAACACACACACATACACACACACAAACACACACACAATCACACAGGCGCACACAAACACACGCACAAACACAAATACACACACACACAGACGCACACACACACACACACACACACACACACACACACACACACACACACACACACACAAACACACTCGCACACACACACACACAGAAACACACTCACACACACACACACACACACACACACACACACACACACACACACACACACACAGCAGTAGTAGTAGTAGTAGTAGTAGTAGTAGTAGTAGTAGTAGCAGCAGTAATACTAGTAGTAGTAGTAGTAGTAGTAGTAGTAGTAGGGATGAAAATCAAATGCACGTCAGGGTTGTGGAGCATTAACTTCTGGTCATTTGCCATCATCTGCCTTTCTGGAATGGGCCACAGCAATCATGCGACAACATGCCGGAATTGAAGGTGTGTGTGTGCGTGTGTGTGTGTATTCGTGTGTGTGTGTGTGGGGGGGGGGTCGTTAGGTGATAGCACGTCACTTTATGTCTGTCAGCGATCACATTACCTCAGGTCAATCACCTGTTGTCTGCCAATTCATTGTCAGATGATGTACATGTAAAGCACAGGTATTCTGACAGAGTGCCCGTTAAATGTTACATTGTCCTCACACAGGTCGATGTCAGGTCACAATCATCACCACACGCATCACATTGTCAGACGTTATTGCCTTGATGAGGTTCAACATTGTAGTGATTATTACGTGTTATGGATCAGTTCAACATTGTAGTGATTATTACGTGTTATGTATCAGTTCAACATTGTAGTGATTATTACGTGTTATGGATCAGTTCAACACTGTGGTGATTATTACGTGTTATGGATCAGTTCAACACTGTGGTGATTATTACGTGTTATGGATCAATTCAATATTGTGGTGATTATTACGTGTTATGGATCAGTTCAATATTGTGGTGATTATTACGTGTTATGGATCAATTCAATATGATGATGCTTAGTACTTGTTATTGATCTGTTGAACATTGTAGTGGTTCAATATTTTGGTGATTATTACATTTATGGATTGATTCAACACTGTGGCAACTGTTATATTATGGTGATTGCTACATGTTATAAATCAATTCAAAGCTTAATGTTATTGCCTAAAATTATGTAGGCCTGTCCTTCACATGATGATGATGATGAGGAGGAGGATGTTGATGACAATGACGACGACGATGACGACGACGATGATGATAATGATGATGATGATGATGACGATGAGGAGGAGGAGGAGGAGTAGAAGGAAGAGGAGAAGGAGGAGGAGGAAGAGGAGGAGGATGATAAGGAGGGACTCTCCCGTTGATGTGACGAATGAGTAGGCATACCGGTGTCAGCGTCTGGTGTAGGTCATCATGTGGGGCGCACTGCATGGGAAGGTGTTCTGCTACTCTAGGTTCTGCTTCTGCAGGTCCCTCTTCTGTTGAATGCCCAGCTGTTATACGCCACTCACTGGGACAGTGCATTATGTCTCCACCCTACTATGTTGCAGGCAATGTCTTCCCAGTTGGTTATGTTGATGCTACAGCTCAAAGGATTGGCTTTTAAAGTATACTTATATCGATTTAAGGGTCTTCCTTGGTCCCAGAACATTTGCTTCAGCTCTCTGTGTGGAGGAATCTTCGAGATGCAGTTGTTTTCTATACAGACGAGGTATTCTGTCTAACGAAGCTGGCATTTGATGAGTATACACTCAGTGCTAGGCAAGCCACACTTCTTCAGAGAGTCTGATCGTTGGTTGACAAACAAAACCAGTGCTGTCCTGTGCTATAGAAAGCTAGAAAATAAATCTACATGTCTATCTCTTAGGACTGATTGACCATCGTTCTATTGCTGTTCACATAGAACCTTCTCCACTTCAATCTTCAAAGTTCTCGTTTGAATATTTGGTAATTGGTGGAGCCATGGACTCAAGATCTGCTGTCTTGAGTTCAATCTCAGCCTGCGACATTAAACACTGGCCTGTTTGCTGCCCATCTTAATGTTTCTACCATTATGGTGGTGTCAGCTTAGTGTTTCATAGGTCCCTTCTCCCCTGTCTCCGTTTGAAGACCTTGCCAGCCCACAGGGTTTTGTGCAGGCTCAGGATGTATGTCAGATAATTCCTGGCGGACTTGGGTGGAACGCATATGGGGCCGTCAGAGCACGATGATTTCAATAATTTCATTAACTCCACTGAAAGATGGACACTAAGTTTTACAATGTGATGTTGCAGATCTTTTTTTCCTTTTTTTTCATCTTTAGAGGAACTGTTCCAGCTGTTGAATGTACAAGCCATACATAGTGCAAGTTTCACCAGAGCACAGTGAGACTCTTAGAACTACTGTTTTGTATACCGCGATCTTTGTGACGAGCGTAATCCAGTGATCTTTCAACAAACTTCTTGGTCAACTTTCCTAAGTGGGAACCAGTCTCGTGGATGGATATATATATATATATATATATATATATATATATATATATATAGAGAGAGAGAGAGAGAGAGAGAGACAGACAGACAGACATACAGACAGACAGACAGACAGACAGACAGAGAGAGAGAGATACAACAACAACAAATAAAGAAAGAAAGATAAATAGATAGATAGACAGACGGACAGATAGCCAGGCAGACAGACAGACAGACAGATAGATGGATAGATAGATACATAGATAGAGAGATAGACAGACAGAGAGACATATACATAGATAGATAGATAGATAGATAGATAGACAGACAGAGAGACATATACATAGATAGATAGATAGATAGCTACATAGATGGATAGATAGACAGACAGACAGATAAACAGACAGAAAAAAAAGGAAAGAAAGAACAAAAAATACAGAACAAATATATGAACGAACAAAAGAATGATAATAAACCGGAAAACTGAAGAAAAGACAGCAGTAAGCAATTGAAGCCCAAACATTCAGAAGACGAGAGAGAGAAAAAAACAAAAACAAAAACCAAAAAATACACGTCATTTTGAAGCAAACACACGGAATCAGGAGACCACCAATGCCAGTGATGTTGGCACAATCACTCTGCAGAGTATAAAATAGCGGAGGACGGGCATTCCCATGGTGCTGTGTAGTTTTAAAACATGCCAATGTTGTGGCCACTGTAAAACTGGCACTGTCATTTCCTGTGGTGTTTATTGTCTGACTTGTTTACATCTCCATAATTTGACATTTTGTGTTGAAATACAGTGACACACAGAAAAGGGGAGAGAGAGAGAGAGAGAGAGAGAGAGAGAGAGAGAGAGAGAGAGAGAGAGAAGACAGAGAGAGACAGAGAGAGAGACAGACAGACAGACAGACAGAGACAGAGACAGAGGCAGACAGACAGACAGAAAGAGAGAAAGAGGGAGACATACACAGAAGGACAGAGAGAGACACAGAGAGAGAAAGAGAGAGATACAGAGAGAGACAGATACAGAGAGAGAGAGAAAGAGACAGAGATAGAGACAGAGACAGATATAGAGACACAGAAACCGAGAAAATATTGTTTTAGATCATTAATTTCACAAGATCATCAACCAGTGTCCTTGGCTGTCTGAGCACTGAGCACTGAGCTCTGTCGTATCATTACAATGTGCCAGCTGATTATAAAAGCCCCATTAATTTGCGGATCGCATGTTTTGAATGCGGTTGTCGTTCCTGTTAGTGTGTTGTCTGCTCCTGATGAGAATC
>JAPXFY010000015.1:74556385-74563885 GCA_030674185.1 Monoplex corrugatus
ATGAAATAAATAGGAAGGCAGAGAATAAGTGATAACTTTTTTTTCCCCATAAAATAGAGAAGAGTTTTATATGTGTGTGTGTGTGTGTGTGTTCGCAAGTCTTTGTGTGTATGTTTGTGTATGCATGTGTTTTGTTTTTTGTGAATGAAGAGTGGAGAAAAGGATGGGAGAATGAAGGTGATGAGGATGACACACTGTGTCAGAGAATAAAGAGTTATGTGTTGAGTTGACTGTAGCTGGGTATCTGGTGATGTGGTTCTATAGGGCGTTGGTACATTGCTCTTATACTGACCTTTTTACTATTTTGTTTTTGTTTTAAGATATAACAGGTAAAGACATTATAAACTGTTTCAATGACATGTTAACCAGAACCCATACGCTACAGAGGACCTGAAGACCTACCAACATATACGGATTGTGTGCATATTAAAGGTTTTCACCATGATCATTAAATTTTCCAGATTTTATCCACCACACGATGCATGACGTCAGTGTTTATGAAATTTATTCCCAGAGTGGAGAAGCCATCTTGTAACGTGTAAGCTCGACATTGAAACAATGGACACACTGTGATAACAATGGACAGGAATGTTTCTCTTGCTCTCATCAACAGCAGGTAGTCTCGCTGAGCTCAGGTGAACAACACAGTTCATCTCATAACACATTCTGAATGTTATAGAATGCGAACACTTACGTCATTGAGCACTCAGCTTGATGGATCACGTGGCAAAGATTCTATCAATAATAATCATGTTAAAGACAAGGAACAGAATCAAAAAAAAATAGCAGAAGAATGGTGTGGATTTGTCGAAGGGAAAGAAACTATTACAGCCATACACATACTGGGACCTCTCAGAGGAAGATCGATGGAGTTAAAACGGATTTATATCTATGTTTTGTTGCTGTATTTATGTTTTTTTGCTTATTCTTATGTTTGTTGCTTATTTATGTTTTGTTGCTTATTTTGTTTTGTTGCTTATTACCAAACTAAAAAACGACCCAATATTGATGGAAAAGATAAATAATAAGAACCTGTATTGGGAACAAACAGCAGTAATGAGAGTAGATATGATATAAGCTCTTTCCAGAACGTCAAAGAAGGGTTAGCAGCGAACTGTGTTCTTCATCATGATGTTTCTACTTTAATCCGAAATCATCATGGAAAACTAGATGAATGCTTGAGATAGATTGTGTGGAAAAATATGATACAATCGTGAACAATAACAATTTGATCATTGATAAGGGAGTATAAAAGCAGGAAACATTTATAGCCATTTTATGGAAATGGATTGGAACACCTGGTCACAACAGGAAGCTGGAGGGAAAGAGAGCACCAGGTAGACCCAGGGAGGAGATACTAGACGGACTTGCAGAGTGGCTGAAGACAAGGAGAGTGGAAGTGATGCTTGAGGCAACAAGAGATAGAGACAGATGGAAGTCCATGATCGCCAACGCCATGCAGAAGGCACCTGATGATGATGATGATGAAGCAATCTTCGTTATGCAGATGATACCGTTCTAAACGCTGAAAATGAATACGACCTACACAATATTGTGAATGTAATAGAAATAGAAAGCAGATATAAAGGCTGGAGCTAAACAGCAAGAAGACTGAACTCGTGGTAATCAGTAAAAGACAAGAAACCCTCCCATGCAAAATAACAGCAAATGGCACAACATCGAGACTATTTGTGACCTCCCACCACGAAACCAGTCTTAACTAGCATTTTGGGCATTTTGAGATATATATATCACTGGAAAGTGTACATTCTGCTGTTATTTTTGGTACTTGAATGAAGCTTGTACTAAAACAAATGTAGAAGTTATGTATGTTTAAAGTCATTAAGATGTATGACTGCCATTTTGAGAAAAAGGCCTGTAAAGTTTTTGTGTGCTCTCCTACACATTTTCCTTAAATTTTGTTTATTTGGTGGCTTTGACCCAGTTTGTTTCTAATGTTCGTTGTCATTATCTGAAAGGTGCACCGAAGAGCTTTCCGTCAGTATATTACATGTGCGGGTACTGTACATAATACGGTTCATAATAAGAGACAAAAATAGGTACTTTTGGTAGGAAATTGCATTCTTTCTGCTGCGATCCATAAAATCCAGTAAAGTTGATTAAGCAATATTGAGAATTTTCATGAAAATAAAAATCTGTGGGGAATAGAATATTTCTTACGAAATTATTTTAGGAAAAAAGTCAAAAATCAAGATGATAGAACACTTAGGCTACTTAAACAGCAAGAAGACTGATTCGATGGTACTGCAGTAAAGACTGAACCTTCTGTAACGTGGACAGGCACATTTAATACGTTTAGATATATGGTAACAGTCATCTCACTGGACGTCAAATGCACATCAGAAATAGCCAGTATAATCGGCCACGTTAAACAGCATTCAAGAAAATTAAAAAGCACCCTTACCAATAAATGCCTACCAGTAACATCAGGAAGAGAGTTCTTAAGTGTTGATGGAGGCAGACACAAGTAGATCACTCATAAGGAAGATTAAGAAAAGACAGGCAACATTTATAGGCCATTTTATGAGGAAGGGGGATTTGGAGCACCTGGTCACAACGGGAAAGCTGGTAGGGAAAAAAGCACCTAGGTAGACCAGGGAGAAAATGCTGGACGGACTTGCAGAGTTGCTCAAGGACAAAGGGGGTGGAGAAAATGCTTGGGCAACGAGTATAGAGACAGATGAAGTCCATGATCGCCAACGCCATGCAGCAAGGCACCTGATGATGATGTAAAACTGGTATTGTTGTACGGATGTGAAGCGTGGGCATTCAACACAAAATCAGAACAAGACTGAGGCAGTGAAATGGGGATTAAAATATTAAGAGTTCCATGGACAGCAAATAAAAGAAAGAGACAGTCTTGAAGAGACAAACATAAAAAGATCATTAATGAAGAAGATTAGGAAACGACAAGCAGCATATATAGGACATTTTATGAGGCAAAAGAAATTATAGCACATAGTAACAACAGGAAAACTGGAGGGAAAAAGAGCATAAGGTAGACCCAGGAGAAACATGACACGGACTTGCTGAATAGATGATGATGATAATGATGAGTGCACTGGGACCAGGAATTTACTGCAGTACAGACCTCACAACAATGACTGAGTACACGTGCACTCTTATGACATGTCATTATACTGTCTTCTTCTTTCTATTACAGTCGTTGTTGTTGTCGTCGTTGCTATTGTTGTTTTGATGTGTTTATGATTGTTGTTGCCTCGTGTTGTTCTTGTTGTTGTTGGTATTGCTATTGTTTATGTTTATTGTTATTCGTTGTTGTTCTTGTTGTTCTTTAGTCGTGTTCTGTGTCTGTTGTTTGTTGTTCTTGTCGTTCTTGTTGTTGTCGTTGTTGTTGTTCTTCTTCTTCTTGTTCTTCTTGTTCTTCTTTTTGTTCTTCTTCTGTTTCTTCTTCTTGTTCTTCTTCTTCTTCTTGTTCTTATTATTTTTTTTTTCTTCTTCTTCTGCTTCTCCTCCTTCTCTTCCTCCTCCTCCTTGTTCTTCTTCTTCTTCTTCTTCGTTCTTCTTCTTCTTCTTCTTCTTCTTCTTCTTTTCTTCTTCTTTTCTTCTTCTTCTTCCTTCTTCTTCTTCTTCTTCTTCTTCTTCTTCTTCTTCTTCTTCTTCTTCTTCTTCTTCTTTCTTCTTCTTCTTTTCTTCTTCTTCTTCTTCTTTTTTCTTCTTCTTCTTCTTCTTCTTTTCTTCTTCTTCTTCTTCCTTCTTCTTCGCTTCTTCTTCGCATTCTTCTTCGCATTTCTTCGCATTCTTCTTCGCATTCTTCTTCGCATTCTTCGCATTCTTCTTCGCATTCTTCTTCGCATTCTTCTTCTTCTTCGCATTCTTCTTCGCATTCTTCTTCTTCGCATTCTTCGCATTCTTCTTCTTCTTCTTCTATCTCTTATTGTTATTCTTCTTTCTTTTCTTGTTCTTGTTCTGTTCTTTCTTGTTCTTGTTCTTGTTCTAGTTCTAGTTTCTGTTCTGTTCTTGTTCGTTCTTGTTCTTCTTGTTCTTCTTGTTCTTGTTCTTGTCGACGTTCTTCTTCTTCTCTTGTCTTCTTGTCTTTGTCTTCCATACAATCTGTCGCCATCCTTCCTCCCTTCTCTCTTCTCACCACAAAACACAAACAGACAGGCACACACACACTAACCCACCTCTACTCCGCTATCTCTCTTCACACACCACAACACGAACACACAGTACACACACGATGCACACACACACATATACACACACACCACGCACGCATCTCGCACGCACGCACATACACGAATGCACACATACACATACAGGTATGCACACACACACAAACACACACACACACACACAACCACACACACAACACACACACACACACACACACACACACGCACAAACACGCACACAAACAACACACACACACAAACACCACACACACACTCACACACACACACACACACACACATACACGCACCACACACACACACACAACACACAGAACACAAACACACACTAACACACACCACACCGAAGTAGAAAAAGCACGTATGTTAGGGTACTCTAACGTCTGTCTGTCCGTCTGTCTGTCTTTTTGTCAGTAGTATGTCTGTCTGTCAGTCTCTGTCTCTGTCTGTCTGTCTCTGTCTGTCTGTTGTCTGTCTGTCTGTCTGTCTCTCTCTCTCTCTCTCTCTCTCTCTCTCTCTCTCTCTCTCTCTTTCTCTAGGTCTCGTTCTCTCTCTTTTATCTCATATTAATCAAATTGTTCATGATAAACAAAAAAGAAAGTAAGAAAACAGATTAGTTCGGCTCATCCTCCCTATAGAAATGAGTGGGCGTAGGTGTGAAAAAAGCAGCAAGATAAACAGATGGAAGGAAAAAAAAGCAATCAGATTGATCGACAAAGAGGGAAGCTGTGAGAGGTTATGAGTGTCTGATTGTGACAAATAAATCGTCTTCAACGAATGGAGCAAAACAAATAATGTCAGCAGCAAAGAAAACCCAAAGAAGAAGAACAAGAAGAAGAAGAAGAATAAGAACAAGAAGAAGAAGAAGAAGAAGAAGAAGAAGAAGAAGAAGAAGAATAAGAATAAGAATAAGAAGAAGAAGAAGAAGAAGAAGAAGAAGAAGAAGAAGAAGAAGAAGAAGAAGAAGAAAGAAGAAGAAGAAGAAGAAGAAGAAGAAGAAGAAGAAGAAGAAGAAGAAGAAGAAGAAGAAGAAGTAGAAGAAGAAGAAGAAAAAAACGAAGAAGAAGAAGAAGAAGAAGAACAACAACAACAACAACAACAACAACAACAACAACAAGAGAAAGAACAAGAACAAGAAGAACAACAACAAGAAGATCTAGAACAAGAACAAGAACTAGAGCAAAAACAAGAAGAACAAGAAGAAGAAGAACAAGAAGAACAAGAAGAAGAGGAAATGAAAACGTGAATCAGTACAGATGCAGAGAGGGGATGTAACGTATTTGCTATTGGTGGCCAGCTAATCAGCTTAACCTTAATCCTTACCCCCTCCCCCCCCTCCTCCTCCCAATTCTCTGACCCCATTGCCCACGCGCTCCCCCATCCCATGTGTTGGGCGATCTTGCAGTGTTTGTATAGTGCAAACATTGTCTGTTTGTCCTGACCCACAGACACACTGCTGCCTGTCTTCCTTTGCTCTCTTTCTTTACGTCTCAACAAACAAACAAACCAAACACAGAGTGACTGCAGTGAGATCAAACAAACAAACAAGCAAACAAACAAACAGACAAACAAACAAACAAGCAAACAAACAAACAAAAAATACAATTACTGCAGTGAGATCAAGCAGGGAAACAAACAAACAAATACACAAACATACAAACAAACAAATGAACAAAAGTTTAGAGAGATTGCGGGTGAGATGAAAAATTCCTATGAAACAACAACAACAACAACAACAACAACAACAACAACAACAACAAAACCACAATGTACTCACCTTAGGACTTGAAAACTGTTCACAGTTTGCATTTTGTCTATGTCTGTGTTAGTGTGAGCAATTTTCAAGTCCTAAAGAGAGTGCAGTCCATTTCTTTCTTCACACCAAGCTTAACCCTTTGACTCCTGCACCCTGTCCACCAGCATCCTGTATTGCCAACCATACCAACAAAGTAAAAACATAACCCTCTGATTCCCTTATCGTATCCAACAGCTACTGAAAAAAGCTTGTGGATAGGGTGAGGGAGTCAAAGGGTTACTTTTTTGCAGTTGGTGGATAGGGTGCGGGAGTCATAGGATTAAACATTTTGTTGTTGTTTAATGTCTGTTCACAATAGTGATTTGTGACCCGTTCTGACAAAAGGTACAATAGCTCGGGCGAGGCCTTTTGCTGCTGTGGGCTAAAACTCTGAACAGGGACACATTTGTCAATTTTGAGTTTTCTGCATTTTCATGCCCTATAACTACTTTTACACCATGTCCTAACACAACAAAGTCAAATTCAATCGATAAGTAACATTTTTTTGTGTGTTTTAATGTGTGGTATGTGCTACTATCTCCTTTCAAAATATTCACAAGTTCCGTAACATTTTGGTGATTAAAGTACGCTTTTCTTAAATTTATTTTTTTCTTTTTGTTGTTTTGGATGGATGGACAATTAAGTAAACAAGGGAAGTATGGAATTTCAGCTGAGTTGGTTGATATTTAATGCTTGTTGCTAATGAGTTACTGACCATACCTTTTCAATTCAAACCTATTCTCTTCAACACAGTTTTTCTCAAAATGGCTGACTTGACCTCTCTCATCTTTGAAAGCCCGTAACTTTTTTTGTTTTGGTAGCCTGAAACTCAACTTTAGTACCATTTGAAAGCTGAGATTCTAAACTTTATAGTGATACCAAAATCTAAAAACGCCTAAACTGAGACTTATTGTGCCTTTTGTGAGAATGGGTCACATTTTAGGTAAACAAACTAACCAGCAAACATAAGTTTTCAAGTTATCACAGCCGCATCCTTTTCCCGACAGAAAACGCGAACTCAACACACAAGTAGATACATTCTTCCTTTCTTTCTTTCTTCTTTATTTTTTTCTTTTCTTTCTGTCTTCATCATCATCATCATCATCATCATCATCATCATCATCATCATCATCATCATCATCATCATCATCTCGTCGTCGCGTCGTCGTCGTCGTCGTCGTCGTCGTCGTCGTCGTCATCTCGTCATCATCTATCATCTCTCTTCTTCTTCTTCTTCTTCTTCTTCTTCTTCTTCTTCTTCTTCTTCTTCTTCTTCTTCTTCTTCTTCTTCTTCTTCTTCTTCTTCTTCTTCTTCTTCTTCTTCTTCTTCTTCTTCTTCTTCTTCTTCTTCTTCTTCTTCTTCTTCTTCTTCTTCTTCTTCTTCTTCTCTCTTCTTCTTCTTCTTCTTCTTCTTCTTCTTCTTCTTCTTCTTCTTCTTCTTCTTCTTCTTCTTCTTCTTCTTCTTCACCACCCCCTCCACCATCATCATCATCAGTCAACGGAATAGAACCCTGACGATTACCAACA
>JAPXFY010000015.1:74571385-74578885 GCA_030674185.1 Monoplex corrugatus
TTCGTCCTACTTTTTGTATTTTGGTGTTTGTTCATTTGTGATCTTACGTTTACACTTGACAAAGGCCAGTTGGCCGATATTGTGCGCCTGTCTTGTCTGGTAATGTTAAATACGCGTTCTGATTCTATTTTCGTGATTTTCTGGTTCCTGTTTACTTGAACGCGGGCAGTCGCCTTGTTTTTGGATAGAGAAAGAAAACAATATTCCTAACGGACAGTAAACAAAGAAATAAAGACAAGCACAAACAAAATGTAGAGCTCAGATTGGACATGTGTAAGACGTGTGTGAAAAATAAAATCACGATACAGCAATTCAGTGTATTCACTTACCTGGGGTCCATCATCAGCCATGAGAGAGCCAGACCAGAAACCCTGTCAAGCCCAGCAAAGACAGCATCACACTGTCCAGGCTGACACCTGTATGACAGGACAAGAACACCTCCATGAAGCACAACATCAGGCTCTTACGTGCTGTGGTACATTCCATCTTCCTGCATGAATATAGATTGTACTTCTGAAACAGCAAAGAAAACAAACGAGACAGTCTGATGGAGGCAGACACAAGTAGATTATTCTAAGAAGATTAGGAAAAGACAGGCAACATTATAGGCATTTTATGAGGAAGGGGGATTTGGAGCACCTGGTCACAACGGGAAAGCTGGAGGGAAAGAGACACCAGGTAGACCCAGGGAGAAGATACTAGACGGACTTGCAGAGTGGCTGAAGACAAAGGGAGGTGCTGAGGAAAGGATGCATGAGGCCAACCCATGGAAGGCACATGATGGAATGTCATAATCGAATGATGCTGAGCAAGGCAATGTGATGATGATGATGATGATGATGATGATGAACTTCTAAAAAACTTTGAAAAGACGAACCCAAGCCATGGAGATGAGGTGCTGTCGTAAGATACTAAACATCAGCTACACTGATCATCTCACCAACGAACAAGTGTGCCAAATCACGAAGACGCACACTGGACCGTATGAAGATCTGCTGACATCAGTTAAGAAAAAGAAAAACTACGATGGCATGAAGGAACCAGAAACAAAAACACGAAAAAAGAATAAGAACACGTGTCTAATACAACAAGACAAGACAGGGGTAAATTTTCGGCCAGCTGGCCTTTGTCATGCGCAAGATCACAAACAAACACACTGGACGGAGCAGTAAGGCAGTTTCAATCATTTTCTCCTAATTTTTGTACCTGGTGTTTGTTTGTTTGTGGCTAGAAACATGTGCGCCTGTCTTGTCTTGTTGTATTAGATACGCGTTCTTATTCTTTTTTCGTGTTTTTTTCTTCTGGTTCCTGTTTGCTTGAACGCTGGCAGCCACACTTGTTTTGGATTACGTTGGCATGGGTATGTAACAAGTTCCAATGGCTTTGCGAAATCATGATTCCATGGAACTGTTGAGGGAGAGAGACAGGGAAAGAAAAATTGTGACCTGCCAGTCTTAACTGGAATTTTGGGTTTTTTGAGATATACATATCACTGGAAAGTGTACATTCTGCTGATTATTTTGGCACTTGAACAAAGCTTGTACTCAAAAAAAATGTAGAAGTTGTGTATGTTTAAAGTCAATCAGTTGTATGACGGCCATTTTGAGAAAACAGCCTCTAAAGTTTTTATGTATTCTCCTACACATTTCCTTAAATTTCTGTATTTGGTGGTTTTGACCCAGTTTGTTTCTAATTTTAGCTGTCATTATCTGAAATGTGCACCAAAGAGCTTTCTTTCAATATATTACATGTGCGGATACTGTACAGATTACGGTTCATAATAAGAGACAAAAGTAGGTACTTTTGGTAGGAAATTGCGTTCTTTCTACTGCGATCAATGCATTAAAATACCATTTTAGATTGATTTATAATGTTTTTTTCAAGGAAACATTTTCTGTGGGGGATAGATTATAGACTACAGAAATCGATTTTGAGAAAAAGTAAAAACACCCCAGATAGACCCCCAGCCACCTTTTCAGCTCCATGTGCTGTTCCACTGACTGCGAGTTAAGACTGATTTGGTTGTGGGAGGTCACAATTAGTACTAGTACGATTGAGAATGCAGGATGCTGGTGGACGGGGCGCGGGAGTCAAAGAGTTAACCCAGTGTAGGAGACGTTAGGGATCGAACATACGTACCATGACTTTGAGAGGGTTAATGGGAATGGAACCTTAAAACTTCCTGGTCGTCAGTCAGTTATGTTAATCACTGTACCATGGCGACTGGTATGTTTCCCCAATCCATTGTGTCATCGTTCTGATTCACGTGGGATGATAAACATTTCTTGTCTGTCTGTCTGTCTGTCTGTCTGTCTGTCTGTCAGTGTCTGGTTTTGTCTGTCTGTCTGTCTGTCAGTGTCTGTTTGTCTGTCTGTCTGTCTGTCTGCCTGCCTATCAGTCAGTGTCTGTTTGTCTGTCTCTTTCTGTTTCTCTGTGTTCGTGTTTGTGTCTGTCTCTGTTTCTCTCTTCTCTCTATGTTTCTCTGTCTCTGTCTGTCTGTCTCTGTCTCTCTCTCTGTCTGTCTGTCTTCCTATCTCTGTCTGTCTGTCTGCCTCTCTCTCTCTCTGTCTCTCTCTCTGTCTCTGTCTCTCTGTCTCTCTGTTTCTCTCTCTCACACACACACATTCTCTCTCTCTCTTTCTCTCTCTCTTTCTCTCCCCCTCTTCTCTCTCTCTCTCTCTCTCTCTCTCTCTCTCTCCTCTCTCCTCTCTCTCTTCTGCCTGTCTGTCAGTATCTGTTTGTCTATCTGTCTGACTGATTGTCTTTTGAGTTTGACTGATTGTCTATCAGCCTGTCTGTTTAACTGTCTGTATGTCTGTATAACTGTCTGCCTGCCTGTTTGTGTAATCACCTTCATAGTAGCTTTAAGGATTATACATTTCATGACTGTCTCTCTGTTTGTCCGTCTATATATCCCTAACCTACCTGTTGGTTCCTTCTTCTCCAATGTTCTTTGTTGTCTCTTTCCCTCTCAAACCAGCACGAAGTAAAAAAAAAAGTGTTTTTGCCAGGACAACTCATCATCATCTCATCATCATCATCATCATCATCATCATCATCATCATCATCATCATCATCATCATCATCATCATCATCATCATATCATCATCATCATCACATCATCAAATGTAATGATGATGAAATAACAATAATGATATAATAATAATAATAATAATAATAAAACAACAACAACAACAATAATAATATAATAATAATAATAATAATATATAATAATAATGATAATAATAGTAACAATGATATAATAATAATAATAATAATAATAATAACAATAAATAATAATAATAATAATAATAATAATAGATAATAATAATATAAAGATAATAATATGATGATGATATACTATACAATAATATAGTAATAATAATAATGATAATAAAATAATAATAATAATAAAATAATAATAATAATAATATAATAATAATAATAATAATAATAATAATAATAATAATAATAATAATAATAATAAAATAATGGTAATGATAAGCATCATCATCATCGTCATCATCATCATCATCATCATCATCATCATCATCATCGTCATCATTATCATCATCTTTATTATCATCATCATCATCATCATCATGGCACTCCATATGTATCTATCTCTTGCTGCCGCAAGTACATCTTCCACCCTCTCGGTCCTCAACTACCAGATCAAAACCGTTGTCTTTATGTTGCAGACTAAGTCACCGGCAGTCAGCCCCAAACAGACAACACCAGGAGAGAAGGAGAAGGGAACTCACGCCAAGGATGCCGAGTCCAAACGGGCCTTTGACCGCATCAGCGGTCTCAGCTCCTTCGCCAAGTTCGGCAAAAGAGAGGACGAGAGTTCCCAACCGAAGGTACAGCAGAGACGTTTCGACAGGATCTCTGCAGCCACGGATTTCGGCACGTTCGGCAAGCGGCAAGAAGACGATGAAAGTGACGTAGAAAAGCGAAAATTTGACCGCATATCCGGCGCCAGTGGGTTCGGCCGATTTGGCAAAAGAGACGACCAAGAAATGGACAGTGGTGAAGAGAAACGAAGGTTTGACAGAATAGCGGGCGCCAGTGACTTCGGCCGTTTTGGTAAACGTGAAGAAGGCGACACGGACAAACGGACATTTGACCGAATTGCGGGTGTGAGTTCGTTTGGCAGGTTTGGCAAACGAGAAGAGGACGAGGCAGTTCTGTCCGATAAAAGGAGGTTTGACCGAATCGCTGGTGTGAGTTCCTTCGGCAAGTTTGGCAAACGAGAAGAGGACGAGGCAGTTCTGTCCGATAAAAGGAGGTTTGACCGAATCGCTGGTGTGAGTTCCTTCGGCAAGTTTGGCAAACGAGAAGAGGACGAGGCAGTTCTGTCCGATAAAAGGAGGTTTGACCGAATCGCTGGTGTGAGTTCCTTCGGCAAGTTTGGCAAACGAGAGGAAGGCGTAGCGGCACAGTCTGACAAAAGAAGGTTCGATCGGATCTCAGGAGCCAGTGACTTTGGCAGATTCGGCAAGCGAGAGGAAGGAGAGGAAGAGGAAGACTTTAACAAACGAAGGTTTGACCGGATATCCAGCGCAACGGACTTCGGATCTTTTGGGAAGAGAGAGGAAGATGAGGAAGACTTCATTCCGGACAAAAGACGTTTTGACCGTATCGCGGGAGTTAGCAGTTTTGGAAAGTTTGGAAAGCGACAAGAAGAGGAAGACCAGATGGACAAACGACGTTTTGATAGAATAGGCAGCGTGAGTGGTTTTGCCAAGTTTGGTAAAAGACAAAGTGACCATGAGACAGATGATGAATCCATAGACAACGACAAACGTGGCTTTGATCGAATCGCGGGTCTAAGTTCGTTTGGTCATTTCGGCAAAAGAAATCTGGATGACGACGTTACTGAGGACAAGAGGTTTGATCGAATCGGTGGCCATAGTTCTTTTGCTGGCTTTGGGAAAAGAGGCTTTGACAGAATCAGCGGTATGAGTTCCTTTGCCAAATTTGGAAAGAGAGGATTTGACAAGATTGGTGGCCTTAGTTCTTTTGCCAAATTCGGAAAGAGAGGATTTGACAAGATTGGTGGCCTTAGTTCTTTTGCCAAATTTGGAAAGCGAGGATTCGACAAGATTGGTGGTATGAGTTCTTTTGCCAAATTCGGAAAGAGAGGTTTTGACAAGATTGGTGGTATGAGCTCTTTTGCCAAATTCGGAAAGAGAGGATTTGACAAGATTGGAGGTCTGAGTTCTTTTGCCAAATTCGGCAAAAGAGAAGACGACAGTTTGAGTGATGGTGACGCGACAGAGGAAGAGAAACGTGGTTTCGACAGAATTGGTGGCATGAGCAGCTTTGCTCAGTTCGGCAAACGTCAGGAAGGGCACCGTGACACAGACTCTGACCCGTCCTCTCAAAAAAGATTCGACAGAATATCTTCACTGACGTCCTTTGGTCAGTTTGGCAAACGTGGATTTGACAGAATCGGAGGTACACGATTTGCGACATTCGGTAAACGACCTTCTGACTCAAACGACGACGACTTGGTCAAACGACGGTTTGATGCCATCAGTGACTCTGGCTTTGGCCGATTTGGTAAAAGAGATGACGAAGATGCCGACGAAGTAGATAAGAGAACCTTCGACCGCATAGCCGGCCACAGCAGTTTCGCTTCGTTTGGTAAACGACAAGACGACAGTGAGGATAGTGACCTGACTGACCAGGACAAAAGGTTTGACAGGATTGGCCAGAGCTCCTTCAGATCCTTCAGCAAGCGGGAGAATGCTACAGAAACCAGTGACACTAAAGTGGTAGAGAGTTCCGACACGGTTCCCAGTCCAGTTGCTGTAGAACCCAGCAGTGAAAGTGAAGAAACCTCCAAACACATCAGTAAACGAGACACCAGTTCTCTGTTGGAGGCTGACAAACGGCGATTTGATTCCATTGCTCCATCCAGCAATATGGCAGGTTTTGGCAAACGACGTTTTGATTCCATTGCTCCTTCAAGCAACATGGCAGGTTTTGGCAAACGTCGTTTTGATTCCATTGCTCCTTCAAGCAGCATGGCAGGTTTTGGCAAACGACGATTTGATTCCATTGCTCCTTCAAGCAACATGGCAGGTTTTGGCAAACGACGTTTCGATTCCATCGCCCCATCCAGCAACATGGCAGGCTTCGGCAAACGTCGATTTGATTCCATTGCTCCATCCAGTACTTTAGCTGGTTTTGGCAAACGTCGTTTTGACTCAATCGCTCCTTCAAGCAATATGGCAGGTTTTGGAAAACGTCGATTCGATTCTATCGCTCCTTCAAGCAGCATGGCAGGCTTTGGTAAACGACGATTTGATTCCATTGCTCCATCCAGTAACATGGCAGGTTTTGGCAAACGACGATTTGACTCAATCGCCCCTTCAAGTAGTTTAGCTGGTTTTGGCAAACGTCGATTCGATTCCATTGCTCCTTCGAGCAATATGGCAGGCTTTGGCAAACGTCGATTCGATTCTATCGCTCCTTCAAGCAACATGGCAGGTTTTGGCAAACGGCGTTTTGACTCCATTGCTCCATCCAGCAATATGGCAGGCTTTGGAAAACGACGATTTGACTCCATTGCTCCATCTAGTACTTTAGCTGGTTTTGGCAAACGTCGTTTTGACTCAATCGCTCCTTCAAGCAATATGGCAGGGTTTGGAAAACGTCGATTCGATTCTATTGCTCCATCAAGCAGTATGGCTGGTTTTGGCAAACGGCGATTTGACTCCATCGCTCCATCAAGTACTTTAGCTGGTTTTGGCAAACGTATATTCGATTCTATCGCTCCTTCAAGTAGTTTAGCTGGTTTTGGCAAACGTCGATTCGATTCTATCGCCCCTTCAAGTAGTTTAGCTGGTTTTGGCAAACGTAGATTCGATTCTATCGCTCCTTCAAGCAATATGGCAGGTTTTGGCAAACGTCGATTTGATTCCATCGCTCCTTCAAGCAATATGGCAGGGTTTGGCAAACGTCGATTTGATTCCATCGCTCCTTCAAGTAGCCTTGCTGGCTTTGGAAAACGTGGAATGGACTCCATAGCTTCATATAGCAATTTTGGCCGGTTCGGCAAACGTGCAATGGATTCCATAGCGCCGTACAGTCACTTTGGTGAGTTTGGCAAGCGAGGGATGGACTCCAGCGATGACTACAGACAGGCAGAGGAGGAGATGGAGCTGGACACGCTGGCGGCCCTGAACGACCAACTCCTCAAAATGCAGATGGAGTCCCAAGCTCAGGAGGACGTGAGTCGCCTGGTGAACAACCTGGCCGGCATCGACCCCCTGCAGTTGAAGTGGCAGGGGGACGAGTCTGGCTCTGATGCTGGTGTCCTTGACGATGGCGGAGTGTCCATGGACGGGAAGCAGGAGGAAGGCAAACGTAGCTACGATCCCATCGCCCACTACGGACGTTTCGGAAGATTCGGGAAGCGAGGGGGAAGGGATGAGGAAGAGGAAGATGTGGCCTTCTTCCCACTCACCCCCAGCTGGCGACAGGACG
>JAPXFY010000015.1:74583885-74596385 GCA_030674185.1 Monoplex corrugatus
GTCTCCAACGTTTACTTACAGTCATCATACCTGTGTACATATCACAGACTTGGAACAGTAGGCAGTGTGTAGTTCTTAACGTATCCCATGTTCATTACAGTCATGTCTGTATAGACGATACACAAGACACACTGGAAAAGATAGCAATTTGTAAGTTCCGTTTTACGTATTCCATGTTTTCCTACAGTCATACTGAATACAAGCTACAGACATGAAGAAGTCAGCAATGTATAGGTCTTCACGTATTCCACTTTAACTACAATTATGTCTGTATTCACAGTACACACGCCACAGACTTTGAACAAAAAGCAGTGTGTAGTTCCTGGTGTACTTTATGTTTACCACAGGCATGTCCATTTTCACAACACAATACCCAAGCCACAGATATGGAGCCATGAACAGCGTATAGGTTTTAATGTATCCCATGGTCATTACAGTCATGTCTGTACAGATTCACAATCCACAAGCCACTTTGAACAGGAAGCAGTGTGTAGTTCTTAGTGTATTTCATGTTAACTATAGTCATGAATAATTATATTCACCACACGATACCCAAACACAGATATGGAACAATCAGAAGCGTACAGTTCTTAATGTATTCCATGCTCATTACAGTCATGTCTGTATTCACGATCCACAAGCCACAGACTTGAACAATAAGCAGTGTGTAGTTCTTTGTGCATTTTATGTTTACTATAGTCATGTCTATATGCACGACACTATACCCAATTCGTAGATCTGGAGCAATCAGAAGCGTATACATGTAGTTCTTAATGTAGTTCATGTTCATTACAGTCATATCTGTATTCACGATGCACACGCCACAGATTTGGAATAGTAAGTAGTGTGTAGTTCTTTACATATTCTATGTTTACTATAGTCATGTCTATATCCACGACATGATACCCAATCCGTAGATATGGAGCAATCAGCAGTGTATAGCTCTTGATGCATTCCATGTTTACTATAGTCATGGCTATATCCACGACACGATACCCAATCCGTAGATATGGAGCAATCAGCAATGTACAGCTCTTGATGCATTCCATGTTCACAGCAGTCAAGTTTGTATACATAGATCCACAAAGCACAAATATGGAGCAGTATATAGTCTGTAGTGTTTAATGTATTTCTCTTGTGTCCCCAGTCAACATGTTTGGATATACATGTAAGTCACTTGGATGACAGAAGGGAAGTCTGGCTGTTTTTTTTCCACTGTTTTTTTGGCTTGTTGTTTATTCTTTATCAATTGCTTTGTTACGTTTACGCTTGACCAAAGCCTGATGACCGAAAATTTGTGTCTGTCTCGTCTTTTTATATTTAATACGTGTTCTGATTCCATTTTAGACGGGTTTTTTTATTATTTTATTTTATTTTATTTTGTTGCTGTTTTGTTCTTTAAGTCCACATGTAACACTAGAACACCGTGCATCTGTAGTTGTCTGTAGTGGTTGTTCTTCCCTCTCACGTCGTGCCAGTCTTTTCGTTGACAACATAACGTGTGAGAGATGTGGACGCCATATTGGTTCACTTTCTGGGGTCTCCTACTTTGTCATTACCACCACCATCACCATTGCTACTGCGACTACTACTTCTGCTGCTGTTGCTGCTGCTGATGCTACTCCTCCTCCTCCTCCACATCCTCCTACTACTACTACTACTATTCCTCCTCCTCTTCCTTTTCCTCCTCCCTTCCTATAACTACTACTTTTGGTACTACTACTATTTCTTCTGCTACTACTATTACTATTACTGCTGCTGCTTCTTCTCCTCTTGCTCCTCCTTTTTCCGACTGGTACTACTACTACTATAATTATTACCACTACTTCACTCACCACTATCACCACCAATACTACTTCTACAACGGTGGACATGTTTTCTTAGTGAAGAAGAAAACCATAGAGTTGAAGTGTGATACTGTGATGTCAGTTTCACCACCAAGTAAAGTACTGTACAAGTCACTGATAGTCTCTATCATCAAGTAAAGTACTGTACAAGTCACTGATAGTCTCTATCATCAAGTAAAGTACTGTACAAGTCACTGATAGTCTCTATCATCAAGTAAAGTACTGTACAAGTCACTGATAGTCTCTATCATCAAGTAAAGTACTGTACAAGTCACTGATAGTCTCTATCATCAAGTAAAGTACTGTACAAGTCACTGATAGTCTCTATCATCAAGTAAAGTACTGTACAAGTCACTGATAGTCTATATCATCAAGTAAAGTATTGTACAAGTCACTGATAGTCTCTGTCATTAAGTAAAGTACTGTACAAGTCACTGATAGTCTCTGTCATTAAGTAAAGTATTGTACAAGTCACTGATAGTCTCTGTCATTAAGTAAAGTACTGTACAAGTCACTGATAGTCTCTGTCATTAAGTAAAGTACTGTACAAGTCACTGATAGTCTCTGTCATTTGCAACAGATGTGAAGACTAAAGACATTTGCTGGCTGACTGAGAAAAGAAGAATTCACACTTACTGAGAAAAGAAGAATTCACACTTACTGAGAAAAGAAGAATTCACACTTACTGAGAAATGAAGAATTCACACTTAATGAGAAAAGAAGACTTCACACTTACTGAGAAAAGAAGAGTTCACACTGACTGAAAAAAGAAGAGTTCACACTGACTGAGAAAAGAAGAGTTCAGACTCTGGATACCAAGTGCTTGAAGAAACTGCTTCGCCAATTCTATATCGATCATCATCAGACCAGGAAGTCAGTGCAGAACAAGATCATCAGCTTGAGGGCCCACCCCAACAGCATCTGGCAACTGTAAAACAAAACGAAAAAACACCAGCTTGCTTGGTTTGGTCACGTTACCAGCCATGACACATCTTGTAGGTCCATTCTTCAGGATGCTCTAGACAGTGGCGGTCACCTAAGTTGCGGGGAAGAACTGGGTGACAAAGATATCACTGGACCAGCTTCAGTACTGTAGTTGAACTGTTCGTTGCTGTATAAATGATACAGAAGTGGAGAATCCTGCCTGGTGCTGCGTCTTAACCTGAGGGTGCTGGATGGGGTCCAGAGCAACAATTCCTCACCACTTCCTCTCTGTCTCTGTCTCTCTCTCTTTGTCTCTCTCTGTAATCTGTTCTGCTCTGTCTCTCTGATTCTGTCTCTGTCTCTCTCTCTCGCTCACTATCTCTGTCTCTGTTTGTCCTCTCTCTGCTTTTCCTTTCTCTCTCTTTGTTCCTCTTTATTCTCTCTCTTCTCTCTCCTCTCTCTCTTCTCTGTATCTCTGTCTTTGTCTGTCTCTCTCTGTATCTCTCTGTCTCTCTCTGTCTCTGTCTCCTCTCTTTCTCTCTGTCTCTCTGTATCTCTCTGTCTTTCTTCTGTCTCTGTCTTGTCTCTCTCTCTCTCTCTTGTCTCTCTCTCTCTCACTCACCTCTCTCTCTCTCTCTCTCTCTCTCTCTCTCTCTCTTTCTTTTTTCTTTCTTTCGTTCTTTCTCCCCAGTTCCCAACCACACAGTACCTATTTCTCCTTGGTATGGAGTTAGTTGAAGAATACAAAAGATGACTGCAGCACTTGACAATAAAAACGAAACCCTACCCACAAGTAGATGATGCCTCTAATTCAGAAGGCAAGCTTTTCTCCCAGTCCCATTGCCTGTTAATTGTAAGGCCACGACAAGTAACCGCCTGTGTAACGTAAACAGACCAGAGCAAAAAGCCCTTTCTTTGACGTGGTACCGGTTTGTAGCAGACGGACAAAAAAATGCCAGACGTGTCGGTTATATTACAAAGGACAGAGCAAGGGAACCAGGCAAAACGTTTTTTTTGTTTGTTTTGTTTTTTCCCCATTACATGCAAGTGAAGTGTTTGAAGTCAGCTACCTCTTTGTACACGATGTCTCCTTTTCTGTCCAGTTTAATTCACTACAATGAAGTTGCATTGATCTTTTAAAGACAGCAATGAGAGTGATGCTGTCCTTCAGAGTGTTTACATCATCTTAAGCAGGGACTTTCACACATAAATATAAGTCTCTGTTTTCTCTCTCTCTCTCTCTCTCTCTCTCTCTCTCTCTCTCTCTCTCTCTCTCTCTCTCTCTCTCTCTCTCTGTGTGTTCTGTCTGTCTGTCCGTCTGTCTGTTTGTCTCTTTGCCTGTTTGTCTGTCTGTTTCTATCTCTATGTTTCTCTCTCTTCTGCTCTCTCTCTCCCTCCCCCCCTCCTCTCTCTCTACCCCCTCTCTCTCCGTCTGTCTGTCTGTTTGTCTGTCTGTTTGTCTGTCTGTCTCTCTCTTTCTGTCTCTCTTTCTCTTTCTTTTTCTTTCTTTCTCTCTCCCTATCTATGTATTTCTCTGTCTTTCTGTCTCTGTCTCTCTGTCTCTCTGTCTCTCTATTTCTGTCTCTGTCTGGCTGTCTTTCAATCTTTGTGTCTATGTCTGTGTCTGTGTCTGTGTCTTTCTCTCTGTCTCTGTCTCTGTCTCTCTGTCTCTCTGTCTGTCTGTCTGTCTCTCTCTCTCTCTCTCTCTCATCTCTCTGTGTCTCTCACTCTCTCTTTCTTTGACTTAATCTTTGTCTGTCTGCCTTGTCTGTCTGCCTATCTACCTTGTCTGTCTATCTGTCTGTCTGCCTGCCTGTCTGTCTGGCTGTCTGTTTCTCTCTCTCTCTCTCTTTCCTCTCTCTCTCTCTTCCTTCTCTCTCTCTTCTCTCTCTCTCTCTCTCTCTCTCTCTCTCTTCTCTCTCTCTCTCTCTCTCTCTCTCTCTCTCCTAGGAGTACGATAATAATCCGCTCACTGGCATTTAAGGAACTGTCTGTAGCGGCCTTGTGTGTACGCCATTAACTGAAACTTATCCACTCCGTTTTATAAAAGAAAAAGAAAAAAAAAAGTGGAGAAAGCTGCAAGATACAATAGGCGTGTAACAAATAGGTAGGGTGGTTGGTGTGGGTAAGGTGTCCCTGATAGAGCAATAGTCGAGTCATCAAAGACGACATATCGAACACTTTGACGGTAGAGAACTTGGTGTGTGGTCAAATGTCTTATTACACCGTCTTTGTGTCTGTCTCTAGGTTTGAAAAGCTTTAAAGTACTGGTCTTCTTCAGTGTTCTGTGTGCATTGTTTGTTTGGGAGGGGAGGTTTTCGTTCTTCCTGTGTGTTGTTTGTTAAGTCAGTCAGTCAGTCAGTCAATCAGTCAATCAGTTAGTCAGTCAGTCAGTCAGTCAGTCAGTCAGTTAGTTAGTCAGCCAGTCAGTTAGTCAGTCAGTTACTTACTCATCTCCTGCCTTCCTTCCTTCCCTCCTTCCTTCCTTCCTTCCTTCTTTCTCTCCTTCCTTTCTTCCTTCCTTCTTTATTTAATTAGTTAATTAATCACTTCGTTTGTTCGTTCGTTAGTAAATGAGCAAGTAAGCGAGTGAGTGAGTGAGCGAGTGAGTGAGTGAGTGAGTGAGTGAGTGAGTGAGTGAGTGAGTGAGATAGCTAGTTAGTTAGTTAGTCAGTCAGTCAGTCAGGCAGTCACTCAGTCAGTTATTTAGTTAGTCAGTTAGTCATAACACTAACTTACTCTTGCTTTTTGCGTAACCTTTTTCCTGCTGAGCACACAGACCCATTCATGACTCTCGGTATTTCCCATCCTGTGACTTGATATTTTGGGCCACTATCTGTTCAACGTTGGTTCCAACTGCCTTCAGTCCCCCCCCCCCCCCCATTCTCTTACCCTGTTAACCAGCTTCAGCTAGCAATCCACTTGGTAGCGTAAAGGAACGCAACATGTCTGACTCTTTCATTTCACCATACCCTGTTCACCAGCTGAAAAAAAAAATTCTTTGTTCTACACGAAGTTGGTAGATAGGGTGATAGAATCAAAAGGTTAACTGTTTGCTTTGTTGTCATGATTGATAATGCAGAAAGCTGGTAGACAGGGTGAGGGAGAGAAAGGATCAAATCTATTATCTGCTATCGTGACTGATAATGCAGGAAGCTGATGAACAGATTGAAGGAGTGAAATAGTGAAATGTATTATATTCATGGCTGATAATGATAATGTAAGAACATGGTGAGTACAAAATGTATGGTGAGGGATGCAACAGTTAAATCCACGATTTCTCTCGTGACTAAAAATGGAGGAAGCTGGTGGATAGGCTAGGGAGTCATAGGTAAAAGTTTTGTTGTTGGTGGTGAGGTGGTGATGGTGGGGTAATGGTGGTGGTGGTGGTGGTAGTAGTGCGGTGGGTGGTTGTGGTTGTGGTGGTGGTGTGGCGGTACTTCATTTTTAGTTGTGTTTTTATTTTCGTGGCTAACGTAGGAAGCTGGCAAATAAGTTGTTGAAGTGAGAATATTCAAATTATCACACCGTTACCTGGAGATTATTGTTGACTGTATTGACACTTGGCCAGTTGGATAGTGTATAATATGTCAGCTGTTACCAGGAGGCTTGTGTCGTTTGTGTTGACACCTGCCAGTTTAGACAGTGTATCATAGGTCACCTGCTACCTGGAGACCATTGTTGACTGTGTTGACACTGGCCAGTTTAGACAGTGTATAATAGGTCACCTGTTACCTGGAGATGAGGTTATTTATGTTGACACCTGACCAGTTTGGACAGTGTATTATATGTTACCTGTAACTGGAAACTATCTTTGATTGTTCTGCACCTGGCCAGCTTAGACAGTGTATAATGTGTCACCTGTTACCAGGTAACTACCGTTGATTGGTTTGACACTGGCCATTTTGGTCGATGTATAGTGTCACTTGTCCCAAGAAACTATCACTGACTGTGTTGATGCCTGGCAGTGTATAAAATGTCACCTGCTACCTGAAAACTATCGTTGATTGTCTTGACACCTGGCCAGTTTGGACAGTGTATGATGCGTCACCTGTTACCTGGAGACAATCGTTGATGTTGTTGACACCTGGCCAGTTTCGACTGTGTATAAATTGTCAACTATCACCAGGGGACAGTCAGTGTCTTATTTTGACACCTGGCCGTTAAGACCTTGTTGCTGTCCACGATGTTGATTGACTACAGGACCATTGGATAATAATTTACAGCTATGATGTTTTATTTGTTTATTTGTTTACTTACCTGTTTATCGATTTGCGTATCCATTTATGGGTTAATTTTTGTTCCTATATCTTTAATCAGTCAGGACCAAGAGACGATTTTGTTCAACTTTATTATTATATTATATTATTATTATTATATTATTAATATTATATTATTATTATTATTATTATTATCATTATTATTATATATTATTATATTATATTTATTATTATATATTATATTATTATTATATATTATATATTATTATTTGTATTATTATTTCATCATGAATATTCTCATTATTATTATCATCATCATTTTTATTATATTATTATTATATTATTATTATCATTATTATTATATATTATTATTTTCATTATTTTTGTCATTTTATCATTTTTTTCTGAATTCTTTATCTGGATATTTTTGTGGGCGTGTTTGCATGTTTTAGTATCACAGGACCATGGGCTGATCATTCAACACTTTTTTTCTTCCTGTTTGAAACGTTTTTGACCTCGCCTTTCTGATATTGGTTAACCCCAGCTCGTTATGTTAAAGGGTTTTTTTTCAACCATTATAAATCTATCATCTTCAACAACATGTTGTTGTGATGATTGGTATTGTTCTTTTATGTTATTTTTTTTTCTGTTGTCTCCATTTTGTTTTTGGAGAATATTTGTGGAGATATATTTTATGTGATAGTTTCCAGCGTAAAACTTTTCATTGGGTATCTTTTTGTGATCTCTATGGCCTGGACCCTGTGTTTCTTTCTAATTTAAAATCAAAATTTCTAATCCAGAAGTGGTGGGCTCTGGGAGCCACTGTGTTTTCATCTAATGACAAAGTTTGTTTTTTTTCAAATGTTTTCAGGTTTGTGTCAAACTGGACTTTGTCCTCTGGTCGCTCTGTTTCACCCCCCCCCCCCCCCCTTCTACCTTCTGTGTCCATTTAGTCCACAGACTAGGCAGAATTAAGCCAACCCTTCATCTCAGACAGTGTGCTGGCTCTGTCGCATCCCATCAAATTGTGTGTATGTTGTGTCCACTGTTACATTGCTCAGACTCATGTTGTTGCAGGCATGTTATCATTCTTTGTCAATGACGTTGTGGTCAACTGTTTTGTTACATACAACGCTAGACTGTTCAGACAGAAAAAAAAATGTTTTATTATAGGAGCGTTTACATTTACACATATTGTGTTTCACCTGTCTTATTGCCAGTTTTCCCCATTGCTTACCTGTGTTCTATACCTGTCAACCCTTCTTTCTTTTGCCAGTTGAACCAACACACCTATCTCATCCTGCAACCTCTTCCTTTGCCAGTGAACCAACATATCTTCCCGCGTTCGTACTGTCTACTGTTGCTAGTAGAACCTACACACTTACCTTCCTTTGTTCCATACCTGTCAACCCTGTCTTAATGTTACCAGTAACACCTACTCACTTACCTTCTGTTGTTCCTAACCTGTCTAACCCTCTCTTCTTGTTGGCATTACACCTACATGCCTACCTTCGATTGTCCCATACCTGTCAACCCTGTCTTCATGTTGCCAGTAGAACCTAAACACCTACCTTCCATTGTTCCATACCTGTCAACCTTTTCTTCTTGCCAGTAGAACCTACACACCTACCTTCCATTGTCCCATACCTGTCAACCCTGTCTTCTTCTTGCCAGTACAACCTACACACCTACCTTCCATTGTTCCATACAGGAGAACCTATACTCCCCCTCTTCCTTTGTCCCATACCTGTCAACCCCGTCTCCTTGTTCCCCGTAAAACCTACCACTACTTTCATTGTCATACTGTCAACCGTCTCTAGTCCTAAAACCTACACTACTTTCCATTGTCCCATACCTGTCAACCCTGTCTTCCCGTTGCCAGTAGAACCTTTACACACGCTCTTCCTTTGTTCCATACATGTTAACCCTCTGTCCCCGTTGCCAGCAGAACCTACCCGTCTGTTTAACACCTACCTGCTGTCACTGCAGATTTTTTTTCAATTTGTTTATTTATTTATTTTTGTTAATGTCACCCTGTCTTTCTACATCAGAACCTGTTTGACTTCAGCCCAAAGCCATCTGTCTGTGGCCAGTGCCTGTTTTGTGGGAGAGCTGCTTCAACGTCAGCAACATCGACCACCGTGTAGAGCTATGTGTTCCACCCATCATAGTCTTATTTGTTCTTAATGGTTCAGTTAACCTTTTCAATCCTGCCCTGATCCCGTAGCCTCCTGCATGGTTTTAGTGGATAAGGTGAGGGAATGGAAAGAGTCAATGGAATTCACAGCTATACTGATATAAATGTATGTCACTGTTTGATGTCACACTTGATAGGCAGTACTGTTTTATTATTTTTTTTTTTTTTCGTTTTTGTGTGTATGTGAGTGTGTATCAAGATATCACGGACATTTCTTCCCTGGCATTACCAGATAATATCACTGCTTCTGTGGCTGACTCTGCCATTTGGTTTATTTCTTTGTTCGATCTGCAATCTGGCGAATAGAATAACAGAGTAATTTTGTTCGTTTGTTTTAAAGTCACGGGTGTATTTGATGTTCTCTTTTACACTCATACTCACACAGACACACACACACGTACACACACACACACACACACACACACACACACACACACAACACACACACAACACACACACACACACACACACACACAACACACACACAACACACACAACCCACATAAACGGCGAGCTCCCACGAACACACACACACACACCACACACAACACACACACACACACACACACACCACAACACTCACACACACACACACACACACACGACACACACACATACACACACGCACACACACACACACACACACACACATGCACAAAAAGAAGGTGTGTTGTTTTTTTTCGTTTGCTCTCGCATCTTCTGCACTATTTGTGTTTCACTACCCACCACACCCTCATTTCAGCTCTCCACACACCTCCCAACACACTCCCAACACACCTAAACCGAGATCACCATGACAGCAGAGCAAGAAGGTCCTCAGAATTTGAGAAAAAATTCACAATGCTTTTATGATGAGAACAGGTCTGGCAGCTATGATGGTATGGCGTTTCATTTCTAAATGAAGACTACCTGACAGTGCTGGCTGTACTCTACGCGTTTTTTTTTTTAACAAGATATCCCAGCGGCACACAGGCCTGCGAAATACAGCTACGTGCACGTGTTGGTCAGGAAATTACATTTTAACTTGTTGTCATCAACAGACGCCTGCAGAACTTGATTCTGAATTTGTAAGCCTGAATATTTAACAGCGTTACCTCTGTCTGTTTGTTTGACTACTCTCTCTCTCTGTCTCTCTCTTTCTCTCTCTCTCTCTCTCTCTCTCTCTCTCTCTCTCTCACTCTCACACTCTCTCTGTGTCTATCTATCTCTCTTTTCTCTCTCTCTCTTTCTTTCTCTCGCTCTCTCTCTCTCTTTGTCTCTGTCTCTCCTTCTTTCTCTCTCTCTCTCTTTCTTTCTTTCTCTCCCCTCTCTCTGTCTGTCTCTGTCTGTCTCTCTGTTTCTGTTTCCCTGTCTCTCTGTCTCTGTATCTGTCTGTGTCTCTCTCTCTCTCTGTGCTGTCTGGCTGTCTGGCCAGCTGTCTGTCTCTGTCTCTGTGTCTCTGACTCTCTCTGTGTCTCTCTCTCTGTTTCTCTGGCTGTCTCTCTCTGTGTCTCTGTCTCTCTCTCTATATCTCTCTTTCACACACACACACACACACACACACACTCACACATATTTCACACACGTTATGGTTTCTTTCAAGCTATGTATACCTTAACTACGATTCGCTCCTCTCACACCACCTTTCCCCACACTTTCTATGAAAGTGATCTTCAGTGAACAGTCTATGTGATATTGTCAAGTATATATATGGCTTATTATTACTGTTTGCCATTACACGTACAGTTGCAATACGTAATTAATATGTCACATCATAAGGTCACATGACAGCAAGCACAGTTCTCATTTATTTATACGTTTATGTATCCACTGGTTGTATCTGTCCATTCAGGTATAATAGTTATTTTCTGGTTTATTGGGGCGTTTTCCTCACCTTTTTACTCTTCTCTGCTCCATGTGTTTTTTTTTCTGTCAATAAATTGTACAATGGTTTTTTGAATTGATGGCACGGAGAATATTCAGATTTTTATTTTTATTTGGCAGAAGATATTTTTGCAGGGTATCCTGTTTGGTTGTTTTGCATTGCCAACAGATTGCAATGGTATGAAGCAAGTGATTAATTGTGTTCTTGACGTTGTTATTATTGTTGTTGTCGTCGCTTTTTTGCAGATTTTTTTTTGTTTAGTTTGTTTGGGGGGGTGTTGTTTGTTTGGGGGGGGGTGTTTGTTTGTTTGTTTTTGTTTTGTTTGTTTGTATGTTTGTATGTTTGTATGTATGTTTGCTTGTTTATTCGTTGATTTTGCTTGTTTGTTTTTGTTGATGCGTTTGTGCGTTTGTGTGCCTGTTTGTTTGTTTGTCTGTTTGTTTGTTTGTTTGTTTGATTGTTTGTTTGTTTGTGTATGTGTATGTATATGTGTCTGTTTTTTTGTTGTTATTTTGGTTTCTGATTTGTCTCTTTTTTTTTTTTTTTTTTTTTTTGAGGGGGGGGGGGGTTGCTGTTGTTCGATTGAATTGAATTTTTTCTCACTTGGTTTTCTTGTTTGTTTTGTTTTTTCTGTTCATTTATTTTGTTTTGGTTTGGTTTGTCTTGTCTTGTTTTACTCACTCTGAAGTCAGAGAGGGTTATGATTATGGTGCGGTTTTTTTGTTTTTTTGTTTTCGGTTTTTTGTTTTTTGTTTTTGGTCTACGTTATCTACTTCTAAGCGAACACATTTTGGTGGGTGTCTAAGTGAACATAGTTTTTGTAAGTGTGGTTTTACTGTACAGCAGACACCCAGGGTATAAGGCACGCATCGTCATTGCTAATCACACACAGATGTCTCTACACCTGATATTTCAGTTACCACACAGCGTAACGACTGACCACGCCATTTTGGGCACAACAGGGATTGTGGGAGTGTGGTTTGTGACCTTGATTATGCAGGTCTGTCGGGTCACACTGTCAGAGGTCAGGGGTCAGAGGTCAAGAAGAAGCATGGTGCCCAGGGCAGAGTGGTGGTCATTGTCCATAGTCTGACCTTGTCAATAAAGTATCATGTCTGCACACCGACACCTGACTCTGTGGTTTCTTCTTGTTGTGTGTGTTTGTGTGTGTGTGTGTGTGATTGTGTGTGTGTGTGTGTGTGTGTGTGTGTGTGTGTGTGTGTGTGTGTGTGTGTGTGTGTGTGTGTGGTGTGTGTGTGTGTGTGTGTGTGTGTGTGTGTGTGTGTGTGTGTGTGTGTGTGTGTGTTCGTTCGTTCTTTGATTTAACGTCTTTTCACTATAATAGTTGATATTAAACACGGGAGGGGAGGGGAGGGGGGAATAGAAAATGAATAAATAAAATAAAATGTAGAACGGTAGTTGGACGGGTTGGATTGGGGCAGAGAGGA
>JAPXFY010000015.1:74608885-74611385 GCA_030674185.1 Monoplex corrugatus
AATACATATAAAAGAACACAACAGTGTTTGGCAGACTACTGTAGAACTACTTGATTGAAAGCTACTTATAGTGTCGCTGTTCAAAGCAATATCTCCATGAGGTGTGTGCATTAGATCTATTTACCATGAATCGATTATGCTAATACGAAAAACTGTTTCGTCTGACCGGTGACAATTCACGTTTAATCTCTTAGCATCTGCATAATCGTATAGGTTCATTGCTTTCTGTCTGAAAATCCACAACAAAGTTATCACTCTGTCTGGGCATAAAGATAAAGAAAACATTGCGGGGGGGGGGGGGGGGGGGGGGGGAGAAGGGAGAGGTGTCGAGAGAAAGAGATAAAAGAAAGGAGATAAAAGATGCATGTGTGTGTGTGTGTGTGTGTGTGTGTGTGTGTGTGTGTGTGTGTGTGTGTGTGTGTGTGTGTCTGTGTCGTGTGTGTGTGTGTGTGTTGTGTGTGTTGTGTGTGTGTGTGTGTGTGGTGTTGTGTGTGTGTGTGTGTGTGTGTGTGTGTGTTGTGTGTATGTGTGTGTGTGTTTGTGTGTTTTGTGTGTGTGTGTGTGTTGTTGTGTGTGTGTTGTGTGTGTGTGTGTGTGTGGTGTGTGTGTGTGTGCGCGCGTGTGTGTGTGTGTGTGTGTGTGTGTGTGTAGTGTGTGTGTGTGTGTCTTCAATCAGAAAGGAAGGGGAGTGGTCTGGACACTTTAATTCACTGAATGTTAACGAAGATTTGCAGACATCATAATTCGCTAGGCTGGGAGAACAGGAACACTGCACTGAGGCTTACATAGGACATAGATTTTTGACGAAAAAGAGACGGTGTCTCTGTCTTACCATACTTTTGAAGCAACTGCCGGCTGTCTGTTTGGCGTATCCTGTATTGACAAAGCAAAGTTTGCTGTTTGAAAACGCCAGCAGTAGCTATGAAAATGAAAACGACACGATTTGTTTGTTGTTGTTTTTTGGGGTTTTTTATCAAACAGATGATAGGATTTTTTTTTTTTTTTTTGGAAAGAGAATGGTTTACTTCATTTTCTCAGTTCTTCATGCGGGGAGATGAATTTGTATTAACTTGTATAATGTTACAATGCCCGGTGTCCACAATACAGCTCCAATCTGTCCATTGTGGTTTTTATGTGCAGTGTACACAAATGAAGGGAAAGGAATTCTAAAATGGTTGAGGCGAAGTAACTTGTTATGTTACATAATATGACTTTTTGTGTCTCCTGTCTGACTTTCTTTCAGACGACACAACATGTGTCTTGGCATCAGTGAGGTTGGAAAAAATGTTAATCATGCTCACCATTCACGTAAAAACGAGAGTGGTGGTAGCAGTAGCAGCAGCAACAGCAACAGCAACAGCAACAGCCAGCATTCGATGATAGTAGTCATTGCAGAAATTGTTGATGATGTTGTGATTTTTGTTGGTGGTGTTGCTAATGTGGCAGCAGTAATTATCAACACGATATATCCTTGACAGGCAATCAAAGCTTTTGATGCTTTGTCATATAGGCATCAATGCCAAGTAGTCCTATAAAAGAAACCATCTTATCAAAAATCCCTTGTCAATCCAGCCCTCTTGTTGTCAAACTTCTCTGTTGTGAAAAGTCCTTTCTTGTCCTACCCTGCCCTTTTGTGGTCAAAATCTCCATTGTTGTCAAACCTATGGTCAAAATCTCCCATGTTGTCAAACTTCTCGTCAAAATGTCCCATGTTGTCAAATTTGTTGTCGAAATTTCCCCTATTGTCAAACCCATTGCCGAACCTGTTGTCAAAACTGTTGTCAAAACTACACTGCTGTTTATCTGACCCTCTTGTTGCCAAACTCCTCTGCTGTCAAACCTATTGTCAACCCTACTCCTCATCACCATCATCATAATCAGCAGCAGCCCTGCCGCATAGCATTGGCGATCATGGCCCTCCATACGAATCATCCCTTGTCGCTGCAAGTACATCTTCCACCCTTCTGTCCTCAGCCACCCTGCAAGTATGTCCAATATTTTCTCCCTGGGTCTACCAGGTGTTCTCTTTCCCTCCAGCTTTCTTGTTGTGACCAGGTGCTCAATTTCTCTTTCCTCATAAAGTGTCCTATAAATGTTGTCAAAACTCCTTTGGTGTAAAACCTGTTGTCAACCGTACCCTCCTGTTGTCAAAACTCTACATGTTGTAAAACCTATCTTTGTTACCCAACTCCCCTATTGTCAAAACTCTATCTGTTATCAAAACTCCCCTGTTGTCAAAAATCTGTCTGTTGTAAAATCTACCTGTTGTAAAACCTCAATGTTGTCGAACTTCCAGTGTCCCTGTTGTCATCCTTGTTCATGTGCTGTTTAAACTCCCTGTTCTCAAACCTGTTGTCAAAACTCCACCTGTTGTCAAACCTACACATGTTGTCAAAACTCCACCTGTTGGCAAAATTCCCCTGTATCAAACATTTTGTCAAAACTCCCCTGTTGTCAAACTTGTTCTCAAACCTTGTTGTGAAGACTCCCTGTTGTCAAA
>JAPXFY010000015.1:74616385-74628885 GCA_030674185.1 Monoplex corrugatus
CTCTAGCTTTGATTGAAGATCGTAAATTCCCGAAGAGAAAAATGTTGAAAAGCATCTGGGAAATCTGGAGGAGCGATGTTAGAGGTAAGTGAAAATGACTTACTAGTAGCAAAAGATTAGACATGATAGAAAACAGGCTTATTGCTGTTGTAGATTCATTAGATAAAGATTCATGGACTCAGTAGAATAATGCTCAGTTTTAGCTTTCACGATCATTTTTGTGATTATTTTCACTCGCTCTCCAAACATTTTGTCAGTGAACTACAGGTTTAGAGGACTGCCACTGGCGTTTGGCACGTCTACGAGTTTGTTTGGCTATCCATAGTTCATTTGTGTACCAGGGTGCAGAGCAAAGCCAGAACAAGATTGAGGCAGCAGAGATGTGGTTTCTAAGAAGAAGGTTAAGAGTTCCATGAACAGCAAAGAAAACGAACGAGACAGTCTTGATGGAGGCAGACACAAGTAGATCACCCATAAGGAAGATTAGGAAAAGACAGGCAACATTCATAGGTCATTTCATGAGGAAACAGGAATTGGAACACCTGGTCACAACGGGAAAGCTGGAGGGAAGGAGAGCACCAGGTAGACCCAGGGAGAAGATACTAGACGGACTTGCAGAGTGGCTGGGGACAGGGAATGTGGAATAGATGCTTGAGGCAACAAGAGATAGAGATAGATGGAAGTTCATAATCGCCAACGCCATGCACCTGATGATGATGATGACCAGGGTGTAGATGGGTGGCGAGGCAGAAAACACAAATAGTTGAGGGTGCCTGCTAATCTAGAAGCTGATGAAAGACTGAACTATAGTGAGTAGCAGAATCGGAGAATTTGAAAGACGGGAGAGTCCAATTACAGCTTCGATGAGGATTTAACATTGATAGATGTCATGTGATGACTGATAACATTCCGCTTCCGGCGTAAAGGTTCAGACAGACAAAGCGAAAAAGATAGAGTGAAAATAACACAGCAGAATGATCTGAAAAAAAATTGGTCCAGGGCTGAGACTGATGTAATGAGTTTACTGGCGTCACGAACAATCAGCCAGTAAATGATATGGTCTATAATGTGTGTGGGATGGGCCACAAGCTAAGAGAGAAAATGGTTAAAACAAAGACAGACACACGTGTTTGGTTTTCCTGTTACCTTTAACATCAAAGTGTACATTGACATCGCCGAGAATGAAATGTTTTCCTTACATCAGAGTGCAGTAATTGATGAGAGGCTCAAGATACATGGACACAGTGAGTTTGTTCACACCGACAGGAGGAAAACGGCAATTACGAGAGAAAACAGCAGTTTGACCAGACATGTAGAGAACAACTTCAGCGGTTTCAAACGGCACATAAAAAAGGGAAAGATAGATTGCTAGACTGCTAGTAAGCTAGATAGACAAATAGATAGATGGATGGACATATGGAGGGATAGAGGGAAAATCGATAGATAGATAGACAGATAGACAGATAGATAGATAGACAGATAGACAGATAGACAGATAGACAGATAGAGAGAGAGATAGATAGATGGTGGAAGGATAGATAGATAAATAGATAGATAGATAGAGGATAGAGAGACAGACAGATAGATAGATAGATAGACAGACAGATAGACAGACAGATAGATAGATAGATAGATAGATAGATAGATGGGTGGGTGGAAGGATAGATAAATAGATAGATAGATAGATAGATAGATAGACAGACAGACAGACAGACAGACAGACAAACAGACAGACAGACAGACACACAGACAGACAGACAGAGAAAGATACATATGCTCACGAAAAAAGCCAATGTTTTGCTACTGCGTGGTACACAGTCCAGAATTTCAGTGTAGACATACACATCAGACTAACCATCTGTCGTCTTAGCAACACTGTGTTCAATGAAGAACTTCAGTTGCAGTTTCAGTTTCAGTTTCAGTTTCTCAAGATGACGTCTCCGCGCGCGGTATGAATTCCATGTGCACTATCATCACAGGTGCCATGTGTTGGAGAAGATCCAGAATGATCACAGCACAAGCCTTAAGCCTGCTCATAAATCCATAAGCTGGCCAGGTCCTGACATCCTACCTAGATAGTTCCATAACCCTGGGGTCCTAGGGGAGTGAGGTGGCAGAGAGCTCAACTCTTCCCGGGGCCAGGACCACAAGGGTGGCGCCCATCCCCTCTCCTTCGATTCAAATTCATGTTTATATTCACTTTTTTTTTAACCAAGACTCCAGAAAGGCAAGAAGGTTAATTGGTCTTCAAGGGGCGGAACCTGGGAAATCAACCTATCTCTCCAATGTTTTATACCAAGGCAGCCAGGCAATGCCCTGCTCTTCATGATTTGCAACTGTTGTGGGATCTTTAGCGTGCGCAACCAGAAGGCACACGGGTCCTATTCGTTTTTCGTCCTCTTCCGAAGGACTAGAGGTTAAGTTCGATTTTCCTGTCAAACTGAGGAGAAAAGTCGAGGCCTCTACGGGGAGGGAACCCTGGAACCTTGAGTTTAGTTATTGGCAGGCGAACGTCTGAACCATTCTGCCACTCTTCTCCTTTCTTTTGTCTTCATCGTCTTTGTCTACCGGCCTTTAGTAAGAACTTCATTGCTGAAGAACCTGGAGCAAAAGCACATGCAGTTCTGCACTTAAAAACACTGTTGAAGAAAACATCCTTAGGACGACAAATCTTGTTATTACCTACGTACTGGTCCGGCCTTCTCCTCCTTTCCAACTGAATCCCCACCTTCACCCCCACCCCCACCCCACCTCTGCCCTCTAGTCCCACTGGGTTTTTTTTTTGTTTTTTTTTCATTGAGACTGGTAAGAAAGGGAGATGTCAGCCATTAATGGAATCTTGTCTCAAGTGTGCATTTGTCTGCATCCTCTTCGTCTGCCTGCCTTTAGTCAACCGTTTGGTTTATCGTTCTTGCCACACAGTTCTTTCCCCTGTTTGTTCTTTCTGTTTCTTTGTGTCTGTCTGTTTGCCTGTCTGTCTGTCTGTCTGTCTGTTTCTCTCTCTCTCTCTCTCTCTCTCTCTCTCTCTCTCTCTCTCTCTCTCTCTCTGTCTCTGTCTTTCCCTCTGTCTGTCTCTCTTTGTCTCTCTCTCTCTCTCTCTCTCTCTCTCTCTCTCTCTTTCTTTCTGTCTGTCTGTCTGTATGTATGTATCTCTCTGTCTCTGTTCGTCTCTGTCTCTCTGTCTCTGTCCTCTGTCTGTTGCTGTCCCTCTCTCTTTCTCTCTTTCTCTCTCTCTGTCTCTCTCTCTCTTTTCTGTCAGCGGGCCTCTGTAGCTTAGTTGGTTTGAGCGTCGGATTCACATGCTAATGGTTGTGGGTTCGAATCCCGGGGTGCGCTACATTAAATCTGGCCTTCTCACTGTCCCATCTTAGCATCATTGTTGTTCTGGTGGTGTCAGTATAGGATTAGATAAGTCCCCCATTGCCCCCATTTTCCTGGGATGGTTATCCCCGTCGGCCATATCACCTGAGGTGGGTGCTGACGTAAAACTGAATCAAATCAATCAATCAATCAATCTCTCTTTTCTGTCTATCTGTATGTATGTATCTCTCTGTCTCTGTCTGTCTGCCTCTCTCTCTCTCTCTCTCTCTCTCTCTCTCTCTCTCTCTCTCTCTCTCTCTCTCCTCCCTCTTTCTCTTTCTCTCTTTGTCTGTCTGTCTGTCTCTCTCTGTCTCTCTCTTTCTTCTTTCTGTCTGTCTGTATGTATGTATGTATGTATCTCTCTGTTCTGTCTGTCTGTCTGTCTGTCTGTCTCTCTCTCTCTCTCTCTCTCTCTGTCTCTCTCTCCTCTCTCTCTCTGTTTGTCTGTCTCCGTCTCTGTCTCTCTGCATCTATGTATGTCTCTCACTCTCTGTCTCTCTCGGTCTCTCTCTGTGTGTGTCTCTCTCTCTCCTTCTCTCTTTGTCTTGCTCTGTCTCTGTCTGTCTGTCTGTCTGTCTGTCTCTCTCTCATTTGGGATTTTTTTTCACTACGCGATTGAGTTATGTTGTTGCTTGTAAGGATCTTGCCAGTAGAGCTAAAAATGCATTGTTATGGATTATGAAGAAACTGTACAGTCTTAATAATAATTCTTTGGAACTGTTTGTTAAGCTTTTTGATTCCCAGATCCAACCAATTATGCAATATGGCTCCGAAATTTGGGGGCTAGAGAAAGCTGTTGTTCATTGTGAATCAGTTCATTTGTTTGCCCTTAAAAAGTTTTTGGGAGTAGATAGGAGAACGCCTAATGATTTTGTGTATGGCGAAACTAATCGTTACCCTGTATATGTGAATTCTGCTGTTAATTGTATCCGATATTGGCTCAGATTATTACATATGGATAAATTTAGGATACCATGGAAAGCATATAAAATGCTGTATGATCTAGATGCCAATGGTAAGAAAAACTGGGTATCGAATGTACGTTTGTGTTTGTACAAATATGGATTTGGATATGTGTGGTTATATCAGGGAGTCGGTAGTGTGAATGGCTTTATTCGTATTTTTCGTCAACGCTTGATAGACTGTAGATGGCAGGACTGGAATTATCATATTAACAACAGCGAAAGATTTAATTTATACAGAACATTTAGTAGTGTATCTGAAATAAAACTGTATTTGCAGCTAAATTTAGAACGACATGTGAAGTATATTACAACAAGATTTAGGTTTGGTGTATCTGATTTGGCTGTACATCGATATAGACATAAATTATTAAATGATAATGATTTATTATGTCCATTATGCAAAGAATCTAAAGAAGACGAAGTACACTTTGTCTTTTGTTGTAAAGCACTTACAGATTTTAGGGAAAGGTTTATTCAGCCTAAGTATTATAGACAGCCTTGTCTGTTTAAACTGTGCTTGTTGTTGTCATCAACAAATATAGAAGTTGTCCGCAAATTTTCTGTGTTCTTATATAAAGCTATAAAATTTAGAGAAAATGCTGTGTCATAAGATGAGTTATGGATATATATAATTCAAACCTTTTTGTGCATTATTTAGAAGGTATTGTATTGTTCACATACCCCTTCATAAGGGGTCAAGGCCTAATATGAATAAACTATCTGAAGTCTCTCTCTCTCTCTCTCTCTCTCTCTCTCTCTCTCTCTATCTCTCTCTCTCTGTCTCTCTCTTTCTCTCTCTCTCTCTCTCTCTCTCTCTCTCTCTCTCTCTCTCTCTCTCTTTCTCTCTCTCTCTCTGAAACTTTGGTGTGAGCGGATTCAGACAATATGGAAGGGTATTGATTTTGTTTATTCCCTGAACCGTTCTGTCCGTTTTCGAGCTGTTTCCAATCACTGGTGGCTGTACAGGAACTGAGTCACTCCTCGACGTGTGGACCACGTTTGTCTGAAGAAAAGTCTGGACCCCTGAAGTTAAGAATGATTAGGTTTCAATGAAAATGTGGGTCTGTGGAATATGTTTGCTATACATTGCTGGTTTTAGAGGACAATAAAAACCTTAATATCTGTTATCCTCCTAACCACTGTCGAAAATTGCTTAAAAGTAGAAATGTTATCACTCTGTATATGTATGTATGCATGTATATATATATATATATATATATATATATATATATTATATATATATATATATATGTATGTATATATATATATATATATATATATATATATATATATATATATATTATATATATATATATATATTATGTGATTGTTATGTGTGTGTGTGTGTGTGTGGTGTGTGTGTGTGTGTGTGTGTGTGTGTTGTGTGTGTGTGTGTGTTGTGTGTGTGTGTGGTATTTAATAGACATGTGTATGTGTATGTATCATCATCATCATTATCATCATCATCATTATTATCATCATCATCATCATCATCATCATCATCATCATCATCATCATGTGCCCTGCCGCATGGCGTTGGCGATCATCTATCCCTTTCGCTGCAAGTGCATCTCCCACTCTCTCTCTCTCCTCGGTTAGACTTTGCAAGTCCGACCAGTACTTTTTCCCTGGATCTACCTGCTGCTGTTGTTCCCTCCAGCTTTCCTCTTGTGACCATGGCTTGACCATTTTATTATTTTTTGTCATGTGACAAAAGTTTCAAAATGTGACCAAACCATGTCTTCTGATAAAGACATCACCCCATTGTTGAGTCAGCTCTATACACAGGTCTATGTTCTCGCTACATCCATTGTGTGTTCTGGATTCATTACAACCAATAAGGTTGTTGCTTCACACAGAGGGTAACCTGATTTACGGCAGCATATTAATGCTGGTTGTCTCTCCTGATGCTTGCGTAAACTTTCTAAATATCGACTTGTGTTGCATTGTGTACGTGCCTGTCTTCGCCACTCCTCTGAACAATATGTGACTACAAGTATTGTTGATTTGTAATTACCAGATTCTTTCTTTCTTTCCTACCGTTTCGTTTCTTTTTTTTTTCTTCTTTTTTTCTTTCTTTCTTTTTTTCTTTCTTTCTTTCGTTTCTTTCTTTCTTGATTTCTTTCTTCTCTTTTTTATTGCTTTGTTTCTTTCTGTCTTCTTGTTCTTGTTCTTCTTGTTCTTGTTCTTCTTGTTCTTCTTGTTCTTCTTGTTCTTGTTCTCTTTTCTTTCTTCTTCTTCTTCTTCTTCTTCTTCTTCTTCTTCTTCTTCTTCTTCTTCTTCTTCTTCTTCTTCTTCTTCTTCTTCTTCTTCTTCTTCTTCTTCCTCTTCTTCTTCTTCTTCCTCTTCTTCTTCTATTTTTCTTTGCATTCTCTTTCTGTTCTTTGGGTTTTTTTATGTTCTTGTTCTTGTTCTTGGTTTTGTTCTTGTTCTTATTTTTGTTCTTGTTCTTCTTGTTCTTCTTGTTCTTGTTCTTCTTGTTCTTCTTGTTCTTGTTCTTCTTGTTCTTGTTCTTGATCTTGATCTTGATCTTGATCTTGTTCTTCTTTTTCTTCTTCTTCTTGTTCTTCTTATTCTTCTTGTTCTTCTTGTTCTTGTTCTTGTTCTTCTTGTTCTTCTTGTTCTTGTTCTTGTTCTTCTTCTTCTTCTTCTTCTTCTTTTTCTTCTTCTTCTTCTTCTTCTTCTTCTTCTTCTTCTTCTTCTTCTTCTTCTTCTTCTTCTTCTTCTTCTTCTTCTTCTTCTTCTTCTTCTTCTTCTTCTTCTTCTTCTTCTTCTTCTTCTTCTTCTCCTCCTTTTTCTTCTTCTTTCTTTCTTTCTTTCTATAAAAGCTAGATTCAGATCGGTCATGACTAAACATGTCTAACTGTATGTGTATCTGTTTGCTATAAACAGTGAGCGTATGAGTATGCGTGGGTTTCTGGAGATTCATATAATCTTCATCAAAGATGGATTATAGGTTAATTCGCTAAACATGGAATCTGAGGTCTTGTCAACAAAATTGATTCTGGTGTCTTATTCACCAAAGACGTATTATGGGGTAATGTTCACCAAAGATAGATTAGAAGGTCTTGTCCACTGATGTAGGAGCTGCCAACATATTCGCTGACCCATCTTTACCAAATCACCGATAGACTTCATTTTGTACATGTGACCTGCCACATGGCGTTGGCGATCATGTCCTTCCATACGAATCTATCCATTGTCGCTGCAAGTACATCTCCCACCCTCTCTGTCCTCAACCACCCAGCAAGTCCAACATTTTCTCCCTGGGTCTACCTGGTTTTCTTTTTCCCTCCAGCGTTCCTGTTGTCACCAGGTGCTCTAGCGTCTCTTTCCTCATAAAATTATATTTCTCGTCTTTTCCTATACTTCTCTATTAATGTTCTTCTTGTGTCTGCCTCCATCAAAACTGTCTCGATTGTTTTCTTTGCTGTCCATGGAACTCTCAACATTTTTCTTAGAAACCACATCTCGGCTGCCTCAATCTTGTTCTGTCTTTGCGTGTTGACTGTCGACGTCTCACAACCGTACAACATACACATCGGTTCTTTAGAACATTCAAGGCCTCTTTCTGATGTTAACTGATAGACATTTGATGGTAAGAAAGCTTTTCATCTTCTTAAATGCCGTTCAGGCTTGGCCGATTCTGCAGGTTATTTCTGATGTGCATCTGCCATCTGGTGAAATGACCATTCTCAGACAATTAAACTCTGAGGAAGCTGGTGGATAGTGTGAGTGAGTCAAAGGGTTTAAAATTTGCATTTGGTGGATAGGCTGCGGGAGTTAAAGGGTTAAGAAAGAAGGAAATGTGTTAAGTCATCTGTCTGATTGATACTGTTGTCTGCTAAAAGTGTAGACCATCAAGAGGTTTCAGGAGTTGGTTAGTATTGTGGCAATGCCATGTACAAATCACCTGCCGCACCTTGTAAATCAATAGGTGTCTGCACAGTCAGCTCCATGACAGCAGGGGGCATCATTCATCTGAACACAGCCTCCACCTCTGCACTGCTGTCACGCCCACCAACAGTCACGAGGAGTGGAGAAATAGACAGGACAACTAAGGACTGCATGCTGAGGGACTGTCATCGGCAAGGGATAGGTTCGTATGGAGGGCCATGATCGCCAACGCCATGCATGGGGCAGGGCACATGATGATGATGATGACTCCAAGTCTGTAGTCAGTAAGACTGTTGTACTCTTCACCCTCAGACGGATCTACGTATCAGCATCACCTCCATGTCTACAATATGTTGGTCTCCTGGACTGTATGGCAACACGTTTCACACATCATAGCTATTAATATAAGAAGATCACACTTACATAATTATCACCTCCTGGTAACGAGAAAATGTGTGCATGTGTGGTGTAGTGTGTGTGTATGTGTGTGTGCGTGTGTGTGTGTGTGTGTGTGTGTGTGTGTGTGTGTGTGTATGTGTTTGTGTTTGTGTGTGTGTGTGTTGTGTTGTGTGTGTGTGTGTGTGTTGTGTGTGTGTGTGTGTGTTGTGTGTGTATGTTTGTGCTGGTGTGTGTGTGTATGTTTTATGTGAGTGTGTGTGTGTGTGTTGTGTGGTGTGTGTGTGTGTGTTTAGTGTGTGTGTGTGTGTGTGTGTGTGTGTGTGTGTGTGTGTGTGTGTGTGTGTGTGTGTGTGTTTGTGCATGTATGTAAGTATGTATGTATGTATGTATGCATGTATGTATGTATGTACGTACGTACGTACGTACGTACGTATGTATGTATGTATGTATGCATATATGTATATATGCATGTATGTATGTATGTATGTATGTATCTATGTATCTATGTATCTATGTATCTATGTATGCATATGTATGCATGTATGCATCTATGTATGTATGTATGTACGTACGTACGTACGTACGTATGTATGTATGTATGTATGTTATGTATGTATGCATATGTATGTATGTATGCATGTATGTATGTATATATGTATATATGTATGTATGAGTGTGTGGTGTGTGTGTATGTATGTATGTGTGCATGTATGTATGTATGTATGTATGTATGTGTGTGTGTATATATGTATGTATGTATGTATGCATGTGTGTATGTATGTATGTATGTATGTGTGTATATATGTATGCATGTATGTATATGTGTATGTATGCATGTACTGTCTGTGTGTATATGTATGTGTGTGTGTATGTGTGTGTGTCTGTGTGCGTGCGTGTGTGTGTCTGTGTGTCTGTGTGTCTGTGTGTATGTCTGTCTGTCTGTGTGGGCGTGTGAGTGGGGTTCAAAGGGGCATAGAGTCAAAGTGATGGAGAGGAACGCATACTTTGAAGAAAATAAGGACTAGGAAACATCAAAGGGGGAAGACATAGTTATAACACATCAAAAGAAATACAAGAAGGTGAATGAAATAACAGATTCGTGAAGAAACGGAACCGACTGAAAACGAACCAAAAAAGAAGACAGAACACAAATAAAGAACGACAAATAAGTAATGAGGAGGAATGAAAGAGGAAAGGAAATTAAAAAGACCCCTTCTTACCATTTTTAATGTGCTTCTTTTAAAGTCAAAATAGTCAACATATTCTGATAAAATTCCTTTTCATAAGTTTTAATAATTTCAGTTCCTTGCAAAAAAGTCCATATTGTTTACTTCACACCAGAATATCCATACTGTTTATTTCAAATCAAAGATCCATGTTGTTTACCCCACATCAAGAAATCCATATTGATAAATTCACATAAAAATCCATATTGTTTACTTCATATCAGAAAATACATATCATTTACTTCACATTAGAAAATTCATATTCTTTACTTTACATCCGGGAATCCATGTTATTTACTTCTCACCAGAAAATCCATATTATTTCATCAGAAAAAAAACCATATGATATCTTCAAATCAAAACATCATATTATTCAATTCATATCAGAAAATGATCCTTATTGTTTACTTCCCTTCACAAAATCCATATTGTTAATTCCATATCAGAAAATTCATATTGTTTACTTCACATCAGAAAATCCATATTGTTTACTTCAAATCAGGAAATCCATACCGTTTACTTTTCATCAGAAAATCCATATTGTTTACACCACATCAGAAACTCTCTCTCTCTCTCTTTCCTCTCTCTCTCTCTCTCTCTCTCTCTCTCTGTCTTTCTCGCTCTTTCTCTCTCTCTCTCTCTCTGTCTGTCTGTCTGTCTGTATGTCTCTATCTCTCTCTCTCTCTCTCTCTGTCTGTCTGTCTCTCTCTGTGTCTCTGTCTCTCTTTCTCTTTCTTTCTCTCTCTCTCTCTCTCTCTCTGTGTCTTTCTCGCTCTTTCTCTCTCTCTCTCTCTCTCTCTCTCTCTCTGTCTGCCTTTTTTCTTTCTTTCACTCTCTCTTTCTCTATCTGTCTTTCTCTTTCTCTCTCTCTCTGACTGTCTGTCTGTCTGTCTGTATCTCTCTCTCTCTCTCTCTCTCTCTCTCTCTCTCTCTCTCTCTCTTCTCTCTCTCTCTCTTCAGTCGATATGAGATAATCTTTTTGTTTGAATCATGAGACAGAAAATCAAAACAAAAGAAAAAAAACCTTTATTTCAATTAATTAATACACAATTCATTGGTTAGATCAATTGTATATTTTCAAATGTTCGTTTCACCCTCATGGGTGTCACAGAGAGAAAGAGAAAAACGGAATACAAAAGCAAGCTCAATTAATTAATCAACAGGCTTGAGGCAGATGAAGAAAAGAAGACAGATAGACAAACTGAAAGATAGCAAGGAACACATGTAGTCAAACAAAATTAAAACGGAACAGGAAGAACTAATGAATCAAATGTAGAGGGGATGAAGTAATGATGGAATTAGTGCATACTGGTCAATAGAACATGTGAATGTGTGTATCGTAATTAACTGAATAGGATGCACTCTGGCAATATGATTTTTGTCGCACATTAAATATATCGATATGTTGTCTCCTGTTTTGAAAATCCACAACTATCTGTCTCTGTTCGTATCTGTCTCTCTCTGTCTATCTCTCAGTCTGTCTGTCTGCCTATCTGTCTGTCTCTGTCCCTGTCTCTCTCTCTCTCTCTCTCTCTTCTCTCTCTCTCTCCTCTCTCTCTCTCTCTCTCTCTCTCTCTCTCCATCTGTCTCTCTGTTTCTGTCTCTGTCTCTGCCTCTATTTGTTTATGTCTCTGTCTCTGTCTCTGTCTCTCTCTGTCCTCTCTGTCTCTGTCTCTCTGTCTCTCTGTCTCTCTGTCTCTCTGTCTCTCTGTCCTCTCTCTCTCTCTCTCTCTCTCTCTCTCTCTCTCTTTGTGTCTCTCTCTGTTGCTGTATCTCTCTGTCTGTTTATGTCAGTCTTTTTTGTCTGTCTGTCTGTCTGTCTCTATCCCTTTGTCTGTCTCTGTCTCTGTCTCTCTCCCTCTCTCCTCGCTCCCCTCTCTCCCCCTCTCCCCTCTCTCTCTGTATCTCTCTCTCTGTATCTCTCTCTCTCTCCCTCTCTCTCTCTCTCGCTTTTCAGTCCATATGATATAATCTTTTTGTTTGAATTATGAGACAGAAAATCAAAACAAAAGAAAACAAAACATACTTTATTTCAATTAATTAATACACAATTCATTGATTAGATCAATTGTATATTTTCAAGTGTTCGTTTTACCCTCTTGGGTGTCACAAAGAGAAAGAGAAAAACGGAATACAAAAGCAAGCTCAATTAATTAATCCACATGCTCGTGGCAGATGAAGAAAATAAGACAGATAGACAAAACTGAAAGATAGCAAGGAACACATGTAATCAAACAAAATTAAAACGGAACAGGAAGAACTAATGAATCAAATGTAGAGGGGATGAAGTAATGATGGAATTAGTGCATACTGGTCAATAGAACATCTGAATGTGTGTATCGTAATTAACTGAATAGGATGCACTCTGGCAATGTGAGTTTTTGTCGCACATTAAATATATCGATATGTTGTCTCCTGCTTTGAAAATCCACAACTATCTGTCTCTGTCTCTCTCTGTCTCTCTCTCTGCCTGTCTCTGTCACTGTTTCTGTCTCTGTCTCTCTCTCTCTGTCTCTGTCTCTGTCTCTCTTTGTCTCTGCCTATGTCTCTCTCTCTCTCTCTGCCTCTCTCTCGCTCTCTCTCTCTCTCTCTCTCTCTCTCCTCTCTCTCTCTCTCTCTCTCTCTCTCTCTTTGTGTCTCTCTCTGTTGCTGT
>JAPXFY010000015.1:74633885-74638885 GCA_030674185.1 Monoplex corrugatus
GGTGAGAGTATTGTATGTGCACACGTATGTGTGTTATTGCGTGTGTAAGTATGCGTATTGGTGTATGCGTGTGCGTATGTATGTGTATTTCTAAGGTGTGTAAGTGGTGTGTGTGTGTGTGTGTGTGTGTGTGTGTGTTGTGTGTGTGTGTGTGTGTGTGTGTGTGGTGTGTGTGTGTGTGTGTGTGTGTGTGTGTGTATGTATGCATATGCGTGAGGATGGTGGGGAGATAAAGAACTGTGGTCAATATTTTATCAGATCGTTGTCAAGTACTTAAAAATGGAGAAACCTTACAGCAACGTTATGAAATTAATTAGAATGCCCATTCTATTATTCGTTATTCAATTTCCCAAAAGGTTTCTCTCTCTCTCTCTCTCTCTCTCTCTCTCTCCTCTCTCTCTCTCTCTCTCTTCTCTCTCTCTCTCTCTCTCTCTCTCTCACACACACACACACACACACACACACACACACACTCACACACCACACACACACACACACACACACACACACACACACACACAACACATTCATATATACGTGCGCACAAAAACACACACAGACGTGCGCACTCACACACACACACACACACACACACACAAACAAACACCACACACACACACACACACACACACACACAACACACACACACACACACACACACACACACACACACACACACACACACACACACACACACACGCTGCCCATTTTATTTTAAACAAACAACGCACAAGCACATACACAATTAACATATCGTGATGCAGGAGTCACCAGCTCACCACAGGTGATGAGATCACAGCGTCACAACGCCCGATGACGTCATGCAGTAGGAGAGGCAGGCATCAGTGACGTCAAGTTCATATTGCTTATAGCCTAACCGACCACTAGAGCCATATCAGGGCTAACATCACGTCAAAAACCACAACCGGGTTAAGATAAAAGACAACAGTTAAAAACCATGCCCACCGTTAACCTCACAAATCTAAAATGCAAATAAAGAAAAACATACTCAGAATCAAATCAAATCAGGGGACATCTGTTGATCTCTTGTAAAAAATGGAATATTGCACCAGGAGGGGCGTCTCGGAAGAGGTTCTTTAAGGAGTCCGCCGTGTAGTGCTTATGTCTCACATCGTATAAATCTCAGCAATCAAGAAGAAGACATCTGATGCTCAGTGGCTCGTCACCACGGTGATTCTTCGTTTTTAAAAGGTACGATTGAGTGTAGGATGTGTGACCCGTATGTAACCTACATAACACTGTCTCTTTCTTACGGTTTTCAGTGATATGACCAATGGAAGTCATAGGAACCAATAAATGAGAGTACTATGCCGATATATGTGAATCCATCGAGCACTGCTCCTTTGAACGCCTTTTGATAAATACATTTCGGAAACAAACAGAAACCTTTTTTTTTTCATCTACAGTACACAAAGCATTCAAAATGTCTTTAACAGCCATATTGATCGGTATTCAAAGGAAAGATTTTTCAAAAAGGAAAGCGTTGCCTAGAATCATGTTATCTTAATAACCTATTAAAATGTGTATTAGCTATAAGCACAACAACAACAAAAGCAGTCTCATCATTAAACATAATCCTTGATTAGCAATCAAATATTAGAAAAAAAAGGTACATTTGACTGTTGTGTGAACTATGACGAACGTAATATGTTATACCAAAGAAATATGAGGGAAGCAGGGAGAATTTTTATAATATAATCAAAGGACACAACTCTTGAGAATTATCTCCCATGTTGTATAGAAGAGGAGTGTTCTGAGCTTGCTGTTTTTGTACTTTGTATCTGCTTCTATGCTAGCTGAATGGGTAGCGTAAGCTGTGTTAGATTTGAGAAGTTCTAAACAACATGGGAGATATGTAATATGTTATGTTTATATGTCATATGCCGTGTAACTGTATGTAAGGCAGTGGTAGAATTGTATCATATTAAAAATAACAGAATGGCAGTGGGAGAATACATTTTGTAACAGCATTAAAAGGGGACTAATAATGTAAAGCACCAAAAACAAACACAAAACAAAAAAAGGAAACAAGAACAGTGAAGGAAAAAGGCAATCCACGTCCTGTGTCCTATTGTGGTCTGAAAATCGAACAGACAAGCAAACAAACAAACAAAAACAATGACAAAATTCAGGAAAAAAAATCAAACAATAAAATGACATTGCTGTGTGTACCGTCTGAACACGTCAGAATCAAACACCTCCCATAGTACTCATTTAATGCACCTTATCACCCCCCCCCTCCTCTCTTCCCCGAGGTTTCAGTTTCAGTTTCAGTTTCTCAAGATGACGTCTCAGCGCCCTAAACGAATTCCATATATGCACTAATGTCACAGATGCCGTGTGTACGGTGACCGTGGCAATGCCTTAAGCCTGCACATAAAACTTCGAGCTGGCAAGATTCAGAGGCCCTACCTAGACTATGTTTTACATAGTATATATTTCATACTTGTATATTATCAGCCTACCACTGGAACAATCATGGTTACATTTAAATGATATGTGTATGTGTGTGTCTTACCTCAAAAAAGGAACATATACATACAGTAAATAAATAAATAATGAAAAGTCTGAATCACAACACTGTTCTGTATAAACTCGTCTCACATGACAGACCCCCCCCCCCCGCTAGTCAATGCCCAAATGCGCAGCCGTCTATCAACAAGGTGAAGTCACCATTTTCTTAACTGAGTAAGTAAGTAAGTAAGTAAGTAAGTAAATAAGTTAGTAGGTAAGCAAGCAAATAAGTAAGCAAGCAAGTAAGTGAATGAGTAAGTGAATGAGAAGTAAGTAAGTAGGTGAATAGATAAATATAAAATAAACGAGTATGTAAACAAATAAACAGGTAAGAGATTAAATTAACAGATGACAGTAAATACATGCATATACCTACATGCCCGCACACAGACATATACACATACATTCATATACATCCATATCGACACAGCATGATGGCCGACAACAACAGCTGCAACAACAACAGCAACAACAACAACACCAGCAAAGAGGACACACCCATATATACTTATCATGACAAACTTACAGACATATCTGCATAACAATCAACAAACAACCCACAAAACACACACACACACACACACACACACACACACACACACACACACACACACACACACACACACACACACACACACACACACACAGACGGTTTTGTAAACATGCTTGCTCTCTCTCCCGAACACCACGATGCAATCTACGTATGTGTATGAATCACTGGCATCTGTGTCGGTGCTAAAAACAGTTAATTGTGACCATTCTAACTAGTCCAAGAACACCACGTGTGGTCAGTCGCTTTATCAGACACAGTACTACATTCTCGGGGACCTCTCCAGAATATCGGCAGAGGAGTTAGGCAGGGTTGTGTTCTATCGCCAGATTTGTTTTCAATTTGCAGCGAAGCTTTCAAGGCAGTCCTGGAAGAATGCCCTGGGATAAAGGTTGGAGGAGATAAGATACACAACATTCGTTACGTAGATGACACCGTGCATTTTGCAGAAAATGAAAAAAGACCTACAAAACCTTGTGAATGTAATAGAAATAGAAAGCAAAAATAAACGGCTAGAGCTGAATGGCAGGAAGACTGAAGGCATAAAAAAATCAAGAAATCTCCTCTTGCAAAATGACATCAAATGGCACAACTTCGAGACATATTGGTAAGTTTAAATGTCTGGGAGCCATCTTCTCACCAGACGCTAGATGCACATCAGAAATAGCCAGTAGAATCGGCCAGACCGGGACGGCGTTCTGGAAGATGACAGGCGTTCTTGCTGGCGGATGCCCGTCAATTAACATCAGGAAGAGAGTTCTTGAGTACTATATAGAACCGGTACTGTTGTACGGCTGTAAGACATGGATAGTCAATACGCAAAGTCAGAACAAAATTGAGGCAACTGAAAATGTTTAATGTAGTTTCTAAGAAGAATTTGAGAGTTCCATAGACAACAAAGAAAACAAACGAGACAGTCTTGAAGGAAACAGACTCAAAAGATTATTAGTAAAGAAGATTAGGAAAAGACAGCAATATTTAAAAGACGTTTTTAAGAGGAAAGCGGAATTAGAACACCTGGCCTGGTCACAACAGGAAAACTGGAGGGAAAGACAACACCAGGTAGACCCAGAGAGAAAATATTGGACGGACGTGCGGAGTGGCTGAGGACAGAGAGGGTGGGAGATATACTTGCAGCGACAAGGGATAGATTCGTGTGGAGGGCCATGATCGACAACGCCATGCGGCAGGGCACATGACGATGATGATCACACACACACACACACACACACACACACACACACACACACACACACGCACACGCACACGCACACGCACACGCACAAACAAACAAACACACGCACACGCACACGCACACACACACACAAGCACACACACACATACACACAGAGTTTCTCTCTCTCTCTCTCTCTCTCTCTTTCTCTCTTTCTCCCTCTCTCTCTCTCTCTCTCTCTCTCTCTCTCTCACACACACACACACACTCACAGACACGTACACTCACTCACACACATGCACACACACACACACACACATACACACACACACACACACACACACACACACCACACACACACACACACACACACACACACACACACATCTGTCTAATATCACTTATAGTCAAAAAAGACGTTAAATCAAAGAACGAACGAACGAACGAACGAACGAACGAACACAAACACACACAAATACGCCAAACACACACACATACACACACCCATCACTGGGGATTTCTTCAAATCACATTTCAACAATGCAGGTGTCTGTATCTCTCGGGTGAGCTTTAACACCAATGTGTCATGAATTATTGAAGGAATCAAAGCCATCATTATCGCCCTCTTTTTTTATTTTTTTTTTTACAGAGAACTATATTTTAGTCCTTTTCTCCCACTGGACGAAGCAACAGGGAAGTGTTAGTCTTTTTCTCCTAATTTTCGTATTTGGTGTTTATTCA
>JAPXFY010000015.1:74651385-74654941 GCA_030674185.1 Monoplex corrugatus
TAGGTGTGTTTCCCTGTAACGGGTAAGGTAAAACAGGGGAAGGAAGATAAAGGAGGGTGGGGGTGGTCCTTGTGAGGTGTGCTGGTCATGTTCGACGGTCAAAGGTTGTATAGATCATCATCATCATCATCAGGTGCCCTGCCGCATAGCGTTGGCAACCATGGACTTCCAACCATCTCTATCTCTCGTTGCCCCCAGCATCTCTCCCACCCTCCTCATCCCCAGCCACTCTGCAAGTCCGTCCAGCATTCTCTCCCTGGGTCTACCTGGTGCTCTCATTCCCTCCAGCTTCCCCCTTGTGACCAGGTGCTCCAAATCCCCCTTCCTTATAAAATGGCCTATAAATGTTGCTTGTCTTTTCCTAATCTTCCTTATGAGTGATCTACTTGTGTCTGCCTCCATCAAAACTGTCTCGTTTGTTTTCTTTGCTGTCCATGGAACTCTCAACATTCTTCCGAGAAACCACATCTCGGCTGCCTCGATCCTGCTCTGGCTTTGCTTGCTGACTGTCCACGCCTCGCGTCCGTACAACAGTATTGGTTCTATATAACATTCAAGGACTCTCTTTCTGATGTTAATTGATAGGCATTTGTTGGTAAGAATGCATGTCATCTTCTTAAATGCTGTTTTGGCTTGGCTGATTCTGCCAGCTATTTCCGATGTGCTTCTGCCGTCTGATGAAATGACCGTTTCCAGGTATTTGAACTCATTAACCTGTGTCAAGGTTGTGCCATTTGCTGTTATTTTGCATGAGGGGATTTCATGTTTTTTACTGATCACCATGACTTCAGTCTTCCTGCTATTTAGTTCTAACCCCTTACCTTTGCTTTCTATTTCTAGTATATTCACAATGTTTTGTAGGTCCCTTTCATTTTCTGCAATTAGCACTGTCATGTGCGTATCGAATGTGGTTTATCATTTTCCCTCCAACCTTTAATCCAGGATCTTCTTCTAGGTTTCTCATGATGTTTTCGCTGTATAGTGAAAACAGATCTGGTGACAAAACACAACCCTATCTGACTCTGACTTTTGAAAAGAGCTTATATTGTTTTCTATTCTCATTGCAGCTGTTTGTTCTCAGTACATATTCCTGATTATTCGTAGATCTTTTCCATCAACATTGAGTCTCTCCAGTTAGTTGATCAATTCTTCATGTCGTACCCGATCAAAAGCCTTGGTGTAGTCAACAAAGCATAAATACAAATCCTTATCCATCTCAATTAACCTCTCTATGATAGTTCTTAGGATATATATGGCGTTGATTGTTCCTTTCCCTTCCACAAATCCGCACTGTTCTTCTGCTGTTTCTCTTTTGATTCTATTCCTTGTCCTCATCATGATTATTCTAAATAGGATTTTTGTTACATGACTCATCAAACTGATTGTGCGATGGAGTTCGCATTCTATAGCCCCTGTCTTCTTTGGAAGTGCAATGAAAATTGATTTTGACATATCTGTGGGGATTTTTCCAGTGTCATAAATTTCATTTAGGAGGACTGTTAATTTTTCTATGCCAAATTCCTCCAGGGCTTCAATCATCTCTGTAGTAATGTTGTCTGGTCCTGGGGATTTTCCTAGTTTCATCTTTTTCAGTGCTGCTCTAACTTCATCTTTCATTATGGGTGGTCCTTCAAAGTTCTTTTTTATAATGTGTTCTTCGTTTCTGTCATCCTCAAAAAGGTCTTTAATGTACTCTCCCCATCTGTATATATGTTGTATAGAGGTGGAGATAAAGGGGACATAATTCAGATGTACAGACAATAAATAAGGATTGTGTCTGAGACATCAGTTTGGAGATCAGACACACATACGCATACACACACAGGCTTACACACATTCTCTCTCTCCCTCTCTCTCTTTCTCTCCCCCCCCCCCTCTCTCTCTCTCTCTCTCTCGGGCTCTGTCTGTCTGTCTGTCTCTCTCTTTCTTTCTTTCTTTCTCTGTCTGTCTCTCTGTCTGTCTCTGTCTCTCTCTCTCCCTCTCTCTCTTTCTCTCTCTCCCTCTCTCTCTTTCTCTCTCTCTCTTTCTCTCTCTCTCTCTCTCTCTCTCTCTCTCTCTCTCTCTCTCTTCCTTAAAAAAACATATGGACCAGAGAAAAGCGTGTACACATGTGTATGCGTTTGTGTGTGCATGTGTGTGTGTGTGTGTGTGTGTGTTGTCTGTCTGTCTGTCTATGACAAAAATGTATGGACAAAATGTTATCATTTCTTTGTGGGTAGATCTTTCACTAAATTAAGCCAAAGAAACCTAAATTTGGAAGGTCATTCATGCTCCAAGTTCAAGGACACACAGACCAAAGAGTACATCAAATCAATGCTTTTTGAAGGTGTGTAAACGTCACTTTCGGTACTTGTAGCTTGGCTGTTTATTTCAGGGAACCGGGCTTAATGGATGCAGTAAAACTCATGATAATGGTTCGGAAAGACCACAAAGTTCAGATCCTTTTTGGAGGTGAATGGAGAGGGATGTCAAACCTAGATGAACGCAAAATCAGTTGTGTCTAGAGCATCATGCCTGGCCATTGTGGCTGCGGTAGAGCAACGTTGGGAATTCTGACTGCTAAGTATCGAGACTATAGCAAGGGGTGAAGGACTGGCAGCTGTACAAGCTGGCGGTTGGTCGCACTGTGCAAGAGAGAGATGAAGGTGCAGGGTAAGGCAAGAGACGGCTCTTCCATTCTCTCTTGGTCTGGTAGCTGAACAGGACCTGGTTGGTGCACGTTGTGTGGCTATGTCCCGGGGTTTGTCAACATTCCACCCTGCCATTCGGTTTGTAAACAGGGTTACTAATGACTGGGTCCGAATGGATCATGCAGCGCATTGAGAGCCTCCCCCCCCCCCCCCCCCCGCCTTTGCTTGGTTAAATGGCCACTATGTGGGTCAGCAGCTTGGGAGGTGATTGTCCGGAGAATGCTGAGACATTAAATGTTCCAGTACCATCCAGCACCCTGGGGTATTTCTTCGTCATTTGTTAACAACTTTTTTTTTTTTTCAAAAACTGCTCATATGCTAACTTCTTGTTTTCACTGTCGTGACAATCTACCATTGTCCTCAATGCACTCAAAGTTATTTAAAAAGGAAGCTTGTTTTAAAAACTGCAGTGATCTTGAGAAAAACAAAAAACTAGACCGTTTTTATTAATTTTCGAGAGAGAGATTGTAAGAAAGGCTTGACCATTCGCTTTTATTATGTCTGTTAATGACGTAAAGAAAACTAATATACCCTTTTGTTTTTTTTGTTTGGGAAATGGTCTGCAACTTAAACAAGCTTCCATTTATTCACGGCACATTTTGATAAGGGAAAAAAACCTCAAGTGTAAAATCAGTGCCCCTGGCGGTTTAAAGGGGGGATAATCTATCGTGGGGTTTTTTCACTGTTGCCTGCGGTGAAAAAGGGAGATAATGCAGCATTCACAGGGACACAGTTTTCAAATAGTCCATGACCAATATGCACAATTCCCCAAACAGACACACAGACACTGGAAAGGGGACAGGTTTTTTTCTCAAAGGATCTGTAAACCCCCTTCTTTGCCCCCAAAGTAATTGTGCTATAATATA
>JAPXFY010000015.1:74655041-74657541 GCA_030674185.1 Monoplex corrugatus
TCCTGGATATTCTGAGCGTCATGGCCCAGGACACACACTGAGTTGTGTCCCTTTTGACTTCCTGCTTGTCAACTGCTTTTTTGGAGTAGCTGATGCTTGCTTTGGGATTGCACCCTAACACACACACACACACACACACACATACAGAGACAGACAGACAGACAGACAGACAGACAGAGACAGAGATAGAGACAGACACAGAGACAGAGAAGTGAGAGACAGAGAGAGACAAGAGAGACAGGCAGACAGACAGGACAGACAGAGAGAGAGAGAAAGAGAGAGAGAGACAGAGACTGAGAGAGAAATAGATAGACAGACAGACAGAACAGACGGACAGAGAGAAAGAGAAGAGAGAAGAGAGAGAGAACAGAGAGAGAGACAGAGAGAGAGAGAAAGAGAGAGAGAGTGACAGAGAGTGAGAGAGAGAGAGTGACAGACAGTGAGAGACAGAGAGACAAGAGAGACAGACACAGAGAGAAAGAGAGAGAGAGAGAGTCAACAGAGACACAGAGAGAGAGAGAGAAAGGGAGAGAGAGAGAGAGAGAGAGAGAGAGAGAAGAGAGAGAGAGAGAGAGGAGAGAGATGAAACGACCAGACAAGAGATCAAGCCACATAAAGCAAGCTATAATAGACAGGCGATGAAAGTGGCGGCTATCACGTGACCTGCAGGCTGTATTGCCTTTAGAGCAATGGGGAGATCACCGCAGGCAATCAGGAGCCAGCATTACGTCCCTTGATGATCATCAGTCCCACATTCAGTGAAGGGCTTTAGCTAACGTGGTCTGGCAGTCACTGACAGCCATGTGAAGGGAAGGCGATGAACTGGACACGACGGCATTGAAGGGATGGGCATCTTGTGGAGGTGTCACACACACACACACACACACACACACAACACACACACACACACACACACACACACACACACACACACACACACACACACACACACACACACACACACACACACACACACACACACGCACATACACACACACTGGATGTCATTTTCATTTCCTCCTCATATGTTTTCTTGTGCATCTCTTTTCATCATAGGGATAGAATAAACGTGTCTCCAACTCCATGTTTTTAATGTTTTCTTTCCTTTTATTTTGAATAAACTTATGTTATATGTGTAGAGTATCAAGGAGTAGCTGTAAGACAGAATTAGTGGGACCTAATGCTACTTTTGTGAGTAATAAAGTGTTTGACGTTTGATGTCTAATTTTTTTTTATCTGTCCATTGTACCACCATGGGTGTTGTGGCAAAGAAAGAGCTGATGGTCAGCAGCCAGCTCAAAGGCCTGACGATCAGAAACGTTGTGTGATGTATACATTTTCTTTACACTGTTCATCCAGGTTGTCAGTAGTCTGTCTGTTTAGTTTGATCGAAATGTAGGGTGTTTTTTGCTTTGTTTGTTTGATTGGTTGTTGGTTTTTGTTGTTGTTGTTGTTTGTTTTTTTTTAGTATGCTTTGTTGAGCCAGCTAGTGAGATTGCATTCGGGTCAAATGACCAAACCATTTGATTCTCTGCAGTTATGATAATGGACTGGTGCTGCTCCCACCATGTTGATGTTTGTTCACATCTGACTGTTTCTGATCATACATCATAAGCCTGGTCCTGTTGTCAACCCTTCTTAAACAACACTTCTGACAAACAGCAATGTTGTTCTCCAATGCCTTGGTCAGAGTCTAGATTTGCCTCTGGATTTCAGAGTGGGCATGAAAATGGAATTCTTGAGCTTGGTTGAGCTTTTTTTTTTTTTTTTTTCTTTCTTTTCTTTAATAGGAATGCTGGTTTGATTCAGGATAAGGGCACGTTGAGAACTGCCACTTTTTGCTTTATGGGTTCTTATTGCCCATTATCTGGTGAATCTTCCATCTTCGTTAACAATAATGCCAACATTCGAATTCACTCGCTTGTTTAAGTTTAATACAATGGATGTTGATGCTGTGATTGCCTTGTGTTTTTTTTGCTGCTGGTTTTCATTGTGTATTTTTCACAAGAGATGTTCGCACTGGTTTTCTGTTTCTGTGGGTTTTTGTTATTCTTCTTCTTGTGTTAGACTCTGATTGTCTGTAAACAGTATCTAATTTTAATTAGATTCTGGGTGTGGGTTTTCTTCGCTCGTGATGTTGTCTATGTAAATTCAAATAGTGTATGGTTGTAAAACACAACTCCGGATGTCATTATCTGTTGTTTTCTTTGATTGTTGACATACAACAAACAGTGATTCACATTTCTCGTCTTTTCGTGGTATAATGAACACGAGGCAGGAAAAGATAATGGAATTACTTTTTGTCTGTTTTTTTCTTCAAGAATGACGTGTAAATTTGTTGTTGTTGTTGTTGTAGTAAGTGCTGTTTTCTTTCTTTATTTTGTAGAGCCTGACAGAAGAAAACTACCATTAAAATATTATTCTTAGTGCTCCAATCAGGCATGGGATGACAACTACTTAAAGTAACGATGATGACGACAAAAATGAGAACATTTGTTTG
>JAPXFY010000015.1:74662541-74667541 GCA_030674185.1 Monoplex corrugatus
TCGCATTTTTTTAAAAATATTGCCAGCTTCTGTAGGCCATTAAGGTGGCGTAGAAAATAGGGCGAGAAATAAATGGTGAGCACAAAGCTAATCTCCCTGAGTGCGATGATCCTAAAAATTCTTTGAATGTGTGTCCATTTCACGCTGTACACGTCTTCAAGTGTTTGTCCATTTGACATTATACACATTTCAGTGGATGTTTATTTGACATTACATACAGCTGGTGCGTGTTTGTGTGTCCATTTCATATTGTACACAAATTTCAGTGGGTGTCTGTTTGACATTATGCACATTTGGTGTGTGTGTTTCCATTTGATATTATACACATATTTAAGTGGGTATCCATTTGACATTATACATATCTCGTGTGTGTTTGTGTGTCCATTTGATATTATGCACATCCTCTCTCTCTCTCTCTCTCTCTCTCTCTCTCTCTCTCTTCTCTCTCTCTCTCTCTCTCTCTCTCTCTCTCTCTCGGATCATGGAATAAGACAGCGAGCTGATACGATGAAAAGCTTTTCTCGCGAAATCCAGGGTACACCATCATGGAAGACTTTGGTACCAATTTTTGTGTTAGTACAGGCGTTCGACAAAGTCGTTGGTGCAGACAGCGAGTAAGTACAGGCTTGATACAGATATCCAGTAAACATAGACACTTAAAAACAAATCTTTAGTAAAGAGTAAAATGTCTCAACCGGACTTTCTTCGATATCAGGACAATGTAATGCAGTTCATTGACTGGCGGTTTTCCCAAGTGCAGCACGAACTGAAGGTTCATTCTAATGGGATCACAAACGTTATAGGTGAAAAGTTTAAAAGATTACAAGACAATATTACAGAAATTCTGGACAAAATAAATGAACTGAAACTTTGTGTTGATCGGTACAATGACGACATTGAAACTCTTAAAGAGGACAATTCGATTATCTTTGAGAGACTTGACAAACTTGAAAAGAAAAAACCTAGACTACATAGAAGAGGATGTCAAAGTGACAAATTTGAAATTTATGAACATTGAGGAGATTGAAAGGGAGGACAGAGCTGTGACAGCTCAGATCATCATTGATATTTTAAACTATCATGATCCGAACCCCAGGTGGTAACCACAAGATGTTGTGAGAGCGTTCCGCTTAGGGAAACCACGACGCCCCGGAAATGACCCGCGGCCTATCATCGCACAATTCTGCCGTTGGTCGGGCAAAATGGACATTTTGAGAGACAGAGAGCTAAGACAGAACCTGAGACAAAGCGGCATAAAAGTGTCTGCTGACCTCACCACTAAACAGAAGGGAATGGTGGATTTCTATAGGGGCCAAGGAAAATTGCCTATTTCTACAACGGAAAGCTACAAGTGAGAGACAAGGAGCACTCCTTGTCACCTTTGTATGAAAACAACCATGGCCAACAATACAGCTGGGAAAATGAAGACTAGCCGTACGTCCAACACAACAAACGGAAAGACCATGATAGAAGCTGGTACCGCAGTCACAATCAACAGCCCAAAGATAATTATAGAAGCAGCACCGCCAATACACCAGGACCTCCCTTACTGACAACGAACACCAATATCAACGTCCCAGGGACGTGTCAGAGAGGAGAGGACATTCCCATACAAACCCTACCTATAACAAAGACATCGAAAGTCACAGAAGTTGGAAGAGCCCGTTTCGTTACGGTTCCAACCAGGATACCGCCACACCTGTTGTTCCTGGAGACTTTTCTTATAGTGAAGTGACACAGAAGGGATGTCAGCGAGAACCGGTCATTACAGGACACAGGAGAGTGGTGTTCCTTAAAGACAGTGACAATAGACGGCTCACTATTAATACAGGCAGACACCGACAAAATGATACCAACAGTTACCGCCAAGTAGGCACTGCCGTCACCCGTGAAAATGATTCACGACGAGCACGAGTCAATACCCAAATGATCTCCAATAAAGATGTTGGCAGAAATATAACCAGAGAGGAGTGCGCACATGATCATACTGATAGAGACAGTGATGACAATAACGGTAGTGTTTCGTACACTGACGATAATCATGGCGAGAAAGACGATAATAAAATCGATGTGACTGATGATGACTTATCAGTTGTCACAGACGAGGTTCAGGGACAGAAGATAGTAGAAAAAGACAATACTGAAATTGAAGCACCAAATGGTATTACAGATGTGAGAGACGATGTTAGTGACTCACAATGTGGTGAGCAAAACGATAGTGGCCTAGATGAGGTTAGTCATGAAGACATTGACACAACAATGACACAAGTCAGTACAGCACATAGGGCTGACACAGACAGAGAGCCAGATGGACATATTGACGAGTCCACTAGCACACGCAAGCAACACCTGTAGAATCCCAGCAGGATTCTGCAGAGAAAGTACAGGACAGTGGTCCATGTTCACCGAAACAGCAGCGGCCAAAACGTACTGCCCCTCCTAAAAAGAGAAGCAGACAGGTACACAATACAACAGACAGATCAGGCAGTCAGACTGGACTCTATGAAAAGAACAGCTGCTGATAGCTCAAAAGGCGATAAAAGTATGCAATGTAAGTCCAAAGCTAGCTCTAGTGGTGCCTCAGGCACTGATAAATAGGACATCGGCCGGGCCACTACAGTAAGTAGTAAATACAAAAAGATAAGTTCTTTACCAGGTTCCCAAAATGTGGACTGATCCCAAATGAGATCGTGTCCATCAGTGGTGAATTTACATGTTCATAATGTTAATAATCCACAGATTTATTTTCTCACTTATAATGTGAATGGATTATTACCGAAACTGGATGATGAGGATTTCATTAATTTCATTTCGCAGCATGATTTCATTTGTCTCACTGAGACCTTTATAGCGAATGATTTTGATTCATCTTTGTTTCAAGAGTTTGTTGTATTTACACTAAAAGCAAAGAAACTATCTCATCAATGAAGGTATTCCGGCGGAATAATAGTTATGGTAAGAAAAACTATAGAATCGTTTGTTAAACGAATTGAGGTTGGAAACGAAAATGCTATTATTGTTGAAATCAACAAAGATTTGTTTTCAACAAATAAACCTATAATGTTTGTATGTACATATATTCCCCCTCATGATTCCACATACTGGAATAATCAGCATGATGGGTTTGGTATGGAAGTGTTGGAACAATGTTTGTTAGATTTACAAGTTTCGCACGACGACTTTTATGTTTTGCTGACTGGTGATTTAAATGCAAGAACAGCTGATGGTAACTACTGTTCATTTGGATATGACAGTGGCAGTGTTTTAACTGATCTTTCGGTATACAGTGATTTTTTGAGACAGTCTCATGACTGCCGCACGAATGTTTTTGGAAACCAACTGCTCGAGCTATGCAATATGTTTGACTGTATCATTTTAAATGGTCTGTGTAAACCGGACTTTGATGGTAGTTATACATACATTGGAGTTTCAGGGTCGAGTGTAGTTGACTATTTCATCGTATCATGTGATCTGTTTTCATCAGTTAAAATTGCTGCATTAGATGTTGACAGCTCACAGAATCAGATCATTCACCGGTTATAATGAAAGTGGAGCGAAAACTTGAAACAGGAATAAAAGCTGAGGGAAAAGTATCAAAAAATAACATCACACAAAAGTTCATATGGCAAGAAAATGAGAAAGATCATTATACAAACAAATTACAAAGTAATTACATTCAGAGTAGACTTACATTGGCATCGGATACTCTAGACACTAATGTAGATAAGGCTTTAACCATATTTGTTGAATGTCTCAAAGAAGCTGGTGCTTGTATGTGCCGTAAGAAATGTACAGAGAAGAGAAAAAGATCTGACTGGTTTGATGGTGAACGTGAGAAAGCAAAAGCAGAAAGCAGAAAAACTCTCTAACACTACAGAAAAACAAAAGATGAGGATGATAGAGTTGTGTATTGTGAAGCACGGAAGAAGTATAAAAAATTAAAGACTAAAAAACAGCAGTTTAATAAACAAAAAGTAGAATGCTTAGCCAGAAATATTTCAAATTCATCGCAGTTCTGGACTGAGTTAAGAAATATAGGGTATGGTACCAAAAACAAACTTACTAACAATATAAGTATTTATGAATGGTTCAGTCATTTTAAAAACGTATTTCAAGATAACAGATCAACAAATGATGAGCGCTGCATCGTCGAAGTAGATTTAAATGAATCAACAGAACACCCATTAAATTCTAAGATAACTATAGAAGAAGTCAGAGAATCCATCAGAAAATTGAGGATAGGTAAAGCCAGTGGAATAGACGGTGTTACAGCCGAGATGTTAAAAAATGGTAACACAAATATCCATAATTTTCTTTTGAAGCTGTTTAATACTTTATTCGACAGAGGAATTTATCCTCAAGATTGGCCAAAAGCTATTATCATACCAATATTTAAGAAAGGAGACCCTGATAAAGTGGACAATTACAGGGGTGTTTCGTTATTAAGCATCGTTTCAAAATGTTACACATCAATACTGAATACTAGATTGTATGCTTGGTTAGAAAACAATAATTTAATATCAGAAAGTCAGGCAGGTTTTAGGAAAAAATATTCTACAGTGGATCAACTTTTCAGTCTGTACGCTATGGTTCAGAAAACTATGTGCAAGAAAGGGAGAAAACTATATGTTGTTTTTGTAGACTTTTAAGAAAGCCCTTGATTCGGTTCAGCATGACAAACTCTTAAAGTGTATTCAAAATCAAGGAGTAAAAGGGAAGATTTTGGCTTCGCTAAAAGCAATGTATGAATCATTATGCTCATGTATTCGGGCAAACTGGGAATTATCTGAAATATTCGATAACCCCATAGGCGTGAGACAAGGATGTGTCTTAAGCCCTACTTTATTTTCGGTATTAATAAATCAATTAGCCAATTGTATGGATGAAAAGGGGCGACATGGCATCCAGTTGATGCCAGGTTTAATGGAAATATTCATTCTTCTTTTTGCAGATGATGTAGCCCTTCTGTCAACCACACCAAATGGTTTGCAAAACCAGTT
>JAPXFY010000015.1:74680041-74687541 GCA_030674185.1 Monoplex corrugatus
GTAGAAATAGTCACGCGTTGGGTTATAGTCTATGATTTTAACGTGTAGAGCTTCTGGAAAAAAAAAGAGATCAGAGTTATTACAACACTCTGCCTTCCAAGAAATACGCTTGTGTGGAATGTGATAGTAAGATATGGAACAAAACATCATACGTTAACGGTCATTGTATGAGAGATAACCATGACAAACATTGACAATCACTGTGTGAAAGATAAGTATGACAAACGTTGACAATCACTGTGTGAAAGATAAGTATGACAAACATTGACAATCACTGTGTAAAAGATAAGTATGACAAACGTTGACAATCACTGTGTGAAAGATAAGTATGACAAACGTTGACAATCACTGTGTGAAAGATAAGTATGACAAACGTTGACAATACTGTGTGAAAGATAAGTATGACAAACGTTGACAATTACTGTGTAAAAGATAAGTATGACAAACGTTGACAATACTGTGTGAAAGATAAGTAGGACAAACGTTGACAATCACTGTGTGAAAGATAAGTATGACAAACATTGACAATCACTATGTGAAAGATAAGTAGGACAAACGTTGACAATTACTGTGTGAAAGATAAGTAGGACAAACGTTGACAATCACTGTGTGAAAGATAAGTAGGACAAACATTGACAATCACTATGTGAAAGATAAGTAGGACAAACGTTGACAATTACTGTGTGAAAGATAAGTAGGACAAACGTTGACAATCACTGTGTGAAAGATAAGTATGACAAACGTTGACAATACTGTGTGAAAGATAAGTATGACAAACGTTGACAATCACTGTGTGAAAGATAAGTATGACAAACGTTGACAATCACTGTGTGAAAAATAAGTATGACAAACGTTGAGTATTACTGTATGAAAAATAAATATGACAAACCTGGACACTGTTTGAAAGACAAGTATGATAAACGTTGACAGTCAAATAATTAGACAACACACAATGCTGCCTTTGACACTATTGACCACTCTATCCTTCTCTCCCGTCTACATCACTCTTTTGGGCTCCATGATACTGTCTTGAACTGGTTTCATTCTTACATCACCAATCGTCTGCAAGTAGTTTCTGTCAATGGTCTTTCTTCTAATCCTTCCTGTCTGACTTACGGAGTGCCACAAGGATCTGTTCTGGGCCCCCTACTTTTCATTCTCTACACCTACCCTGTCTCCTCTATTGTCCAAGAACACCTGCTTCAGCATCATTCTTTCTCGGATGACAATCAGCTGTATGTCTCTGGGCCTCTCCCTGACCTTCCCATCATGATCCAGAAAACCCAATCTTGTGTAGCTGACCTGAAGGATTGGATGACTGAAAATAAACTGAAATTAAATGAAGAGAAATCCGAATTGATCTTGATCACCCCACCCAAACTCCAAAATCACCCCTCTCTTCCAACCTCTGTCACACTTGTTGACTCATCTATCCCTCTCTCCCATTTTGCCCGTAACCTTGGTGTAACTCTTGATCAAACCCTGTCCTTCCACCAGCATGTGAGCAACGTCTGTCGGACTTGTTTTCTGGAACTCCGCCGAATTGCTTCTATCCGTCACCTCCTCTCAGAAGACACGACAAAGGCTCTTGTCTGTGCATTTGTTCTATCCCGTCTCGATTACTGTAATGCTCTTTTTTCTGGTTCCCCCTCTCATCTCATTAACAAACTTCAGAAAGTTCAAAATCATGCCGCCCGTCTCATCTTCCGCTCTTCAAAATTTAACCATGTTACGCCATTGCTCTGTTCTCTCCACTGGCTCCCTGTTCAGCAAAGAATATCCTACAAGATTGCCTGCCTCTGCTTCAAATCTATTGAGTCTTCCTGTCCTGAGTATCTCACCCATCTGTTACATCTCTACACGCCATCTCGAGCTTTGCGGTCCTCATCTGATACCCGTCTCTATAGTATCCCCATAGTCCGCACTAAAAGGTTTGGGCAGCGTTCTTTTTCCTATCAAGCTCCAACCATCTGGAATCAGTTACCTCGCTCTCTTAGATACTCACCCTCTCTGTCCACATTCAAACGCTCCCTCAAAACTCACCTGTTTCCCAAAACTGGTAATCTCTGCCCCCTTCCCCCCATGTAATGTAATGGTGACATTATAGTGTCTTAGTGTCAATGTGTCATTGTATTTGCATGTCATGCTGTGTGTGTGTTTGTGTGTGTGTGTGTGTGTGTTTGTGTGTGTGTGGGTGCTTCTCTGGGCGTGTGTGTGTGTGCTTGTGATTCTGGTTATATGTTTTGCCATTGTAAACGCTTAGGGCATTAATTTGATTAGGCGTACTAAATGTTCATAATAATAATAATAATATGCACGTATGTGAATCCATCTATCTATCTATCTATCTATCTATCTATCTATCTATCTATCTATCTATCTATCTATCTATCTATCTATCTATCTATCTCTATATATCTATCTATCTATCTATCTATAACTCTGTCTGTCTGTCTGTCCGTCTATCTGTCTCTCTGTCTACCTAGCTAGCTAACTAGCTAGCTAGCGATCTATATAACTATCTATCTATTATTCTATCTATCGACATATATATATATATATATATATGTGTGTGTGTGTGTGTGTGTGTGTGTATGTGTGTGTGTGTGTGTGTGTGTGTGTGTGTGTGTGTGTGTGTGTGTGTGTGTGTGTATAATATGTATATCTACATATATATCTACATATAAAGATATATATATATATACATATACATGTAAAACGAAATACACTCTGATAATAATGAACTGACACTATTTCTGTCAATGTGTGTGTGTGTGTGTGTGTGTGTGTGTGTGCGTGTGTGTGTGTGTGTGTGTGTGTGTGTGTGTGTGTGTGTGTGTGTGTGTGTGTGTGTGTGTGTGTGCATGCGCGCGAGCTTGTGTGTGCATGTGTGTGTGTGATCGTTCGTTGCTTGATTTAACGTCTTTTCACTATAAGTGATATTAGACGGGGAAAAATGGCATGGAGGATGAAATTAGCTGAGGAGGGGGGGGGGGTGGGGAGAGGGGAACAGAGTAAGGGACGTAAAAATTTTAAAGGAAGCGGCAAGGTCTTAAGAAAAAGGATATGGATGAACAGAGAAATGAAACTAGAACAACGCTAACATCAATAATGTAAAAGAAAAATCGTCATAAAAACAAAACAAAGCAAAAATAATCATAATGATAATAATAATCTTAAAGTAACGCATTAACAGGATTGTGAACCAATGATTCTGAAATGTTAACTAACAAAACTTGATCCGATACTACTTCTTTAAAATGCGTTTCAAGATAGTTTCCTTGTGTAACGTCTTTGGTAAAAAGGAACGAAGTGTGTATGTGTGCGCGCGCGCGTGAGTGTGTATGTGTGTGTGTGCGCGTGCGTGTGTGTGTCTTTGTGTGTGTGTGTGTGTGTGTGTGTGTGTGTGTGTGTGTGTGTGTGTGTGTGTGTGTGTGTGTGTGTGTGTGTGTGTGTGTGTGCTGGGGGTGATGCCACAAACAGAGCGCAGAGTGAAGGAAGAAAACCCAACACCACTGTCACGACTGTTTTCCTTCTGTGACAACTTTTAGAGCACAGAAGAATGGCCAGAGTTTGTTTACCTGTTTATTTGTTTGTTTGCGTGTTTGTTTGCTCGTGCTTTTTGATGGTTCGTTTTATGTTTAAGTGAAGAAATGTATGCACACACACAGAGAACTTGATAACAGTGCTGTGACGAACAACATGTCTCACAGTAAATCGACACAAACCTGAGCAAACAGGCAGAGTGGGGATTGGGGATGGGGGTAGCGGGTGGGAGGGAAGGGAGGGAAGGGAGGGATAGGAGAAGGAGGAATAGCCACGTGTCAAGTTGTAGGAGATAGGATATTTTTGGAGCACATACACCATCTCCTGTGTTCTGTAACAAGCAAACGTCTGACGCTTAAAATAAAAAAGGTATTTAACAAAGGAAAATGTACATAAAATGGTAGTACATAATATAGCGATTTTTTTCCTGAACAATGATTTCTTTGTGTGTGTGTGTGTGTGTGTGTGTGTGTGTGTGTGTGTGTGTGTGTGTGTGTGTGTGTGTGTATGTGTGTGTGCGTGTGTGTGTGTGTGTGTGTGTGTGTGTGTGTGTGTGTGTGTGTGTGTGTGTGGTGTGTGTGTGTAACTAATATCTCGTGTGGTTGAAAAGAAAAAAGATTGGATTACTCTGTGAACAGTTTTCATTCAAAAAATGTTTGTGTGTGTTCATTCCTGTATAAACAGTTCTGATTCTTTTTTTTCTTTTTTTTCGTGTTTTTTTTTTTGGTTTTTTTTTTTGCTGGTTCCATTGCAATTGCTGGGTGTTGACATGCATTTTCTTGTAACGTGTGTCTGGCATTATCTTTCAGGTTGTTTTAATAAAACACTTGACCAGTTGATATGGAAAAGTCAGTATTAATTATATTTCAATTCATGGTTATACCTTCTTTCACGTTGTGTGTCTTATGGTTTGTTTGCTTTTTCGTTTTCAGTACGCTTCTGCCATATGTGTGGAGTTGTAAGGACTAGAGTTGTAAGACAAGCCCAGAGAGATCAAGTCATACTGGCCCTGAGTAATGAAGTGTTTTGAAGTTTGAAGCTTAACCTTTCTTGTAGCTCTCTTTGTTGCTCTCCCTGTCTCCTGTCGCATTCTCTGTTTCTGTCTCTGTCTGTCTGTCTGTCTCTCTCTGTCTCTCTATCTCTCTGTCTCTCTGTCTGTCTCTGTCTCTCTCTCTCTCTCTCTCTCTCTCTCTCTCTGACATTTCTTTCTGCCTCTCTGACTCTCTCTCTCTCTCTCTCTCTCTTTGTTTCTCTGTCTGTCTGTCTTCCCGCCTTCCTTCCTGCCTGCCTGCCTGCCAGCCAGCCTGCCTGTCTGTCTGTCTGTCTCTCTGCCTGCCTGCCTGCCTGCCTGCCTGCCTGCCCGCCAGCCTGCCTGTCTGTTTGTCTGTCTGCCTGCTTTCCTGCCTTCCTTCCTTCCTGCCTGCCTGCCTGCCTGCCAGCCAGCCTGCCTGTCTGTCTGTCTGTCTTTCTGTCTCTCTGCCTGCCTGCCTGCCTGCCTGCCCGCCAGCCTGCCTATCTGTCTGTCTGTCTGCCTGCTTTCCTGCCTTCCTTCCTTCCTGCCTGCCTGCCTGTCTGCCTGCCTGTCTGCCTCTCTGTCTCTATCTGTCTCTCTGTCTCTGTCTCTCTCTTTCTCTCTCTCTCTCTCTCTCTCTCTCTCTCTCTCTCTCTCTCTCTCTCTCTATCGCACCCTCTCTGTTTATCTCTGTCTGTCTCTCTCTCTCTCTGTCTGCGTCTGTCTCTGTCTGTCTCTGTCTCTGTCTCTGTGTCTGTCTCTGTCTCTGTCTCTCTGTCTCTGTCTCTGTCTGTGTGTGTGTGTGTGTGTGTGTGTGTGTGTGTGTGTGTGTGTGTGTGTGTGTGTGTGTGTGTGTGTGTGTGTGTGTGTGTGTGTGTGATTCAAGAAAGTCATTACCAAATGAATATTAATCACGATCATTTTGATGTTAGTGAACCTCTCTTAGATTAAGTCTGAAGACCTTACCGTTCATGTTCATTGTGATACAAACGTAAGCTCCCCAAAGCTCATCTGATTGAAAGGCTTGTGCCACGATAACCATACACAAGGCACCCGTGACGTTAGTCCATATGGAATTCGTTCCGAGTGCGGAGACATCGTCTTGAGAAACTGAAACTGAAACTGCATAAAGCAAGTTTCTTTGAGAATCAGTGTCGTCAAATGATTTGCCATGATCAGCGTTGCAAACGATTGTCGGCCTCAGGCCTGGTTAGCATGGTGAGGCAAACAGTATAAGCGTGGAATTTTGTTCCCGGGCACAGTCTTGATGAATGCAGACACATGGAGATCATTCACTGGGAAGTTTATAAAAATGCAGGTAATATTTATAGGCCATTTTATGAGGAAAGGAGAATTAGAGCACTTGGTCACAACAGGAAAGGTGGAGGGAAAAAGAGCACCAGGTAGACCCAGGGAGAAAATATTGGACAAACTTGCAGGGTGGTTGAGGACGGGAAGGGTGGAGGATGTGCTTATCGCAGCAAGGGACAGATACATATGGAGGGCCATGATCGCCAATGCCATGCAGCAGGGTACTTGATGATGAGGATGGTATAGAAAAATTGATCAGTAATTTTTTTAACTTCCATCGATATTGACAGTCGTACAATACAACAGTATTTGGTCAAGTTACCATGTCTGCCGTTATTGAAATTTCAGCACCTGGTAGATGTACATACAATAAAGTAAATGTGACAGGAACGAATAAGAAAAAGAATAAGGTATCAAGGTATGTCTTACAGAAAGACAGCGAGAAGGACAAGAAAGAAAGTAACCCATTGTCTTCTCATGTCGTCTTCACTTTGCTGTGAAGAACACGAAATGTTATTTGTCTGTATAGTGTGCAGGTGCGTGTGTAGGGTGTGTGTGTGTTGTGTGTTGTGTGTGTGTGTGTGTGTGTATGTGGTGTGTGTGTGTGTGTGTGTGTGTGTGTGTGTGTGTGTGTTTTCTGTGTGTGTGTTTTTCTGTGTCTCTGTGTGTGTTTGTGTGGTGTGTGTGTGTGTGTATTTGTGTCTGTGTGTGTCTGTGTGGTTGCGTGCGTGCTTGTGTGTTTGTGTGTGTGCGTGTGTATGTGTGTGTGTGTGTGTGTGTGTGTGTGTGTGTGTGTGTGTGTATGCGTGTATATGTGTGTGTATATCTGGGAAAGCATTCGCCAGAGTCATCTTAACCCATCTTCAGAGGCTGGCAGCTCGCATCTACCCTGAGTCCCAGTGCGGCTTTAGGGCCGGAAGATCGACCATCGACATGATCTTCTCTGTCCGGCAACTACAGGAAAAGTGCCGCGAGCTGCACATGCCCCTTTGCCTCGCCTTCATTGATCTCACGAAAGCGTTCGACCTGGTCAGTCGGAGTGGTCTTTTCAAGCTTTTGAAGAAAATTGGCTGCCCCCCAAGACTATCAGCTGTCATCGAGTCTTTTCACGAGGATATGCATAGCACTGTGTGCTATAATGGTGCCACTTCAGAGCCTTTTAGAATCAGCAGTGGAGTGAAACAGGGATGGTTCTTGGCCCCAACTCTGTTCGGGATCTTCTTCTCGATGTTGCTGACCTATGCCTTCTGCAGATCTGAAGAAGGGGTATATCTTCATACAAGGACCGATGGAAAGCTCTTCAACATTGCCAGGCTTCGTTCCAAAACCAAGGTGGAAAAGAAGACCATCAGAGAAGCTCTCTTCGCAGATGATGCTGCGCTGGCTTCCCACAGTGAACAAGATCTCCAGAGGCTCGTTGATCGCTTCGCCCACGCTTGCAGAGAGTTTGGTCTCACAATCAGCTTGAAGAAAACTGAGATCTTAGGCCAAGGCTGTGAAGAACCACCATCTCTACACATTGGAGACTACGACCTCAATACTGTCCACCAAGTTCAGTACTTGGGGTCCACCATAAGTGACAACCTCTCTCTGGATGCTGAAATCGGCGCCAGAATTGCGAAGGCCTCATC
>JAPXFY010000015.1:74710041-74717541 GCA_030674185.1 Monoplex corrugatus
GGGCATTTCCGTACAAGGCGAGCAGCGTTATTTTGAACTTTTTGCAATTTGGATAAGAGTGTTTGGGGGCAGCCAGCAAGAAGCGAGTTACAGTAGTCGAGTCTGGAAAGAATGAGTGCAGAAATGAGAGTTATAGTGCTTTCTTCAGATAGAAGATGACGCACAGAACTGATCCGTCGAAGTTCTAAGTAACAAGCACGACAGACAGAGGATACCTGGCTGTGGAAGGAAAGAGTTTGGTCCAGTACAACTCCAAGATTACGCGCGGATGTGGAAGTGTGGATTACCGAGTCTTCAAGCTGGATAGAAACAGGGATAGGCACAGTAGACAGAAGTCGCTTTGATGCAATAAATATAAATTCTGTTTTGTCATTATTCAGCTGGAGTTTGTTGCATGTCATCCAAGACTTTATGTCAGAAATGCAGAGCTGTGTGCGTTGAATTATAGAAGGGATAGTGGAGGGATGGCCAGACATGTAGATTTGGTTGTCATCAGAAAAACAGTGATGGGATATGTGATGATGGGCTACAATGTCAGAGATGGGCTGAGTGTACAAAATAAAGAGAATAGGGCCTAAGACAGAGCCCTGAGGAACACCGTACATCAAGATGGTAGGATTAGAAGAGACACCATTTATGGAGACAACTTGTACACGACCAGAAAGGTAGGATTGAAACCATGACAGAGCAATGCCAGAGATACCAAAAATATTCTGAAGTCGAGGAAGAAGAGTATTGTGATCAATAGTGTCGAAGGCAGAAGAGAGATCAAGAAGAGAGAGAAGGGACACCTGACCATTGTCTAGAGTAGATAGCAGATCATTCACAATCTTCAAAAGAGCAGTCTCTGTACTATGACCAGAGCGATAGGCAGATTGCAAAGGATAGAGAAGGCTGTTGCAATCCAGGTGTTCCTGGAGTTGGAGAAGTGCGATCTTTTCAATAATCTTAGAAAGAAAGGACAGATTGGAAACAGGACGGTAGTTTTTCAGGTTTTCAGGATCAAGGGAGGGTTTCTTTAGAAGAGGTTGAACAATAGCTGTCTTGAGAATAGAAGGAAAACATCCAGAAGTGAGAGAGTCATTTACAATGACAGTGATGTAGGGAAGCAAATCGTGAATCAATTGGGATAAAAGAACAGATGGAAGGGGATCAAGTGCACATGTCTTTATGGTAGTTTTATGAATAACTTCACTGACAACAGCTTCAGTCACAGGCTTAAATTCATTAAACAGGTTTCCAGTGAAAGAGTCATAGGGAACATCTGGTAACATTGCTGACTGAGAGTCGAGGCTTGAACGAAGATCTTCAATTTTGTTACTAAAAAAGTCACAAAATTTCTGTGGTAGATTAGAGGGATAGACAGGCGAAGGAAGTGGGGATGATTTTATTCTCCCCATGAATGCATTGGTGACCTTGAACAGTTGTTTTGTTGTAGTACATGCAGTGATTTTTGAATTATAATATGCTGACTTGGCTTGTTGTACTAAGGTATTTACTAAATTGTTAGCAGCACGCATTATCTGTTTGTGAATTTCTAGTCCACTTTTAAGCCATTGTCTCTCGGCCCTTCGTCTTGCACGCTTAGCTTCCAGTACTTGTTCTCCAGCAGCTGGAAACCAGGGCGACGGTGGTCGGGTGGAGATTTTCCGTCGAAGAACAGGAGCATGGCGATCCATGACGTCTTGAAGAAGGCTGTTGAACAGCCCGGCAGATAGGGCAGGAGCCGACTGAAGAGCGGCCAGCACATCCGATCTAAAAGCCACAAAGTCGATGGATGCCAAGTCACGCTTCTCAATGTAGCGGGGAGGCTTAGAGGGAACAGGGAGGTTCAGCATGGCTAGAACAGGGTAGTGGTCCGAAGTCAGGGACATGCTGGTCGAGACAGACTCAACCAGTTCTCCTTCAGGGTGAATGATCCAGTCGAGGATATGGCCAGACTTGTGGGTAGGGGAGGTGACAGCCTGGGATAGATTGAAGGATTCAAGAAGATCCATGAGACGCGACGAATATGTATTTGAGGGGGTATCCCAGTGGAAGTTAAAGTCTCCCACCAAAATGAAATTGCCTCTAACCATGTTCATATGTTCAAGTAGATCGGGGAGCTCGTCGAGGAAGAGTGAGTCCTTGAGATGGTTCTTTTTGTTAGGAGGGGGACGGTACAAGCAGAAGACATGAAGTAGAAGCTGGGGTAGGGAGAGAGTAAGTTGGGCCAGTTCAAATGAAGTGTGAGGGAAGGAGAAGTTCGAGGTAGCACTAATGGAGGAAGTAATGGCATCAGACACAACAAAAGCGATGCCTCCACCACGGGTCTGCCGAGGGAAGCTGAGAGTCTTGAAGCCTGGAGGGGACAAGTCACAACACTTGGCCTCATCACCACTGGGCAGCAACCAAGTCTCTGTCAGACACAACACACTGACATCGTTGTCAATGACAAAATCGTTGATGGCGGTTCTCTTCACTGCTGTACCAACTGATCGGGCATTGAACACAGAGAGGGTCAGTTTCTTGTGGCACCTAACAGAGCAACCAGGCTTGAAAAGGGGCACAGTAATTAGGTTTGATGGAACAGCAGAGCGAGGTGGGGATCCATGAGAGATAGGGGGAGCACGACTGGCAACAGCAATCTTTCTATGCTTTCTTCTCCCCGCCCTGCATCCCCGAACATGAGGAAGATTCACACCGATGCGGAGCCTTCGTAATGTCAGGTTCAAGGTTGGATCAAGGGGTGCAGGTTGCACTGCTAGCAGTTCATTGCAGCTATAGGATAGAAGGGGTGAATGAGCAGCCGACAAGGCAGGACGTTGACAGGTGGGAGGGTTCTGGTGTAAATACCGATGTGAGTGAGTTCGCTGGAATGTAGAAAGGGAACATAAACCCACGAGCTGGCCAGGTCCTGAGGTCCTACCTAGATAGTGCAATAACCTGGGGTCGTAGGTGAGCGAGGTGGCAGAGACATCAACTTGTCCCGGGGCCAGCACCACGAGGGTGGCGCCAATAACCCACCTAAAACTGGCAAGGTTCCACCAGTTTCAGTTTCAGTTTCTCAAGACGACGTCTCCGCGCTCGGAACGAATTTCATATGCACTAATGTCACAGGTGCTATGTGTATTGTGATCATGGCACAAGCCTTATGCCCGCACATAGACCCATGAGCTGGACAGGCCCTGACGCCCTACCTAGCCTATGTTTTACCTAGTCTGTATTTCTTTTTACTGACATTGTATCAGCCTATCATTGGAATGATCTTGGTTACAAATAAATGGCATGTGTATCCGTGTATCTTATCTTCAAAAACAAGAACATACATATATATACAGTAAATAAATAACCAAAGGTCCGAATCGCAACACGACTAGCTATTCTGTATAAAACAGTTTCACATGACAGAAAGCCTCCCCTTCCCCCTAGTCAATGCACAAAGCCTCAGGTATCAACTAGATGAAGACAATATTTTCTTAACCATAGCCCCGCTAGTCTGTAGTTCACTTCCGATAAAAAAGGGAAATAGGTATGTAAATATGTGAGTAAGTAGACAAGGAAGTAAATAATGTAAGTCAGTCAGTCAGTCAGTCAATGTGGCTAGTCAGTAAGTAAGTCAGTAAGTAAATAAGTAAGCAAGCAAGTAAGTACGTAAGTAAGTAAGTAAGTAAGTAAGTAAGTAAGTAAGTAAGCATATACGTAATAGGTAAATAAAGAAATACAAAGTAATCCAAAGATTCCGAACAACATCTGCAACATCACGTGGTAAACACGAAAAAAGAATCAGAACAAGGCAAAAAGGGTGTAACTTTTCGGCCAACTGGCCTTTGTCCAGTTTAAGATCGCAAACAAACAAATACCAGATACAAAAATTAGGAGAAAAAGACAGAAGCCCTTGCTGCTCCGTCCAGTGTAAAAAGGGACTTTTAAGTCAGTTTATTCCTTTTCTCACACCGGACAGAGCAGCAGGGAAGTTTCAGTCTTTTTCTCTTAATTTTTGTATCTGGTATTTGTTTGTTTGTGATCTTACGCTTGACAAAGGCCAGTTGGCCAAAAAGTTGCGCCTGTCTTGTCTTGTTGTATTAGATATGTGTTTTTTTTTTTTTTCGTGTGTTTTCTGGTTCATCTTTGCTTGAACGCGGGCAGTCACACTTGTATTGGATCACGTGGTAAGACCGAGTGTCCAGCCTTCAATGTCTGCAGAAATACTTCTTGTCGAGCACAGAGAATCTACTCATCATATGTCAGCTTCGTAGGACAGAACACGTTGTCCCCAAGGGAGACGACTGCATCCCAAAGTTGCTTCTGTTTGGAGAGCTGAAGTAAGGACCAGGGAAGACAACTAAAGCGAAACTAGAACACTCTAAAGGCCAACCCCATCATCTGCGGCATCAACATCAACAGGGAAGGACATTGTCTACAACACAGTAACCTGACGACAGAAATGTGCTCAAGGCATAATCACACATTTGAACAGAGTAAATAGATAGTCCCATAACCCTGAGGTCGTAAGGGAGTGAGGTGGTACAGACCTCAACTTTTCTCGGGCCAGTATCAAGAGGGCGGTGTCCATCTCCTGTCCCGCTGGGGTTGTTTTTTTTTCCTTTTGAGAGTGCATTGCCGCATTGCAGCGCCACCCACGTGTTTCTTTTTTTTTTTCTTTTTTTTTCTAGGGGTTAGCAAGGGAACACCTAGAAAACAAAACGATTTCAGTTATGGTGAGTTGGCAAGATTTTCCCTTAGCTATAAAGTGTTTGTTGTATTCGATACTGGCTAAAACTAAAGAACATGAGTGAAGAGAGATTGCCTTATAAGACATGTAAAATACTATCAAATATACCCAAAAGAGGAAAAATGCATTGGGCCCCAGAAGTCCGTGATACATTAAGAACTTACGGTTTTTCATACGTTCAAACAAAGATTAGTTGATTGTAGATGGCAAAATTGGGATTATCATATCAATAGTAGTGATGTCTTTGCACATTATAAACAGTTTAAATAATCTCATGAGGTTGAAGCGTAAATGTTGCTGAATTTTAACAGATTTATTAGATATGTTTCACAAGATTGAGGTTTTGTATGTCCGACTTATCAGTGCACAGATTTCTCTCTTTCTCTCTCTCTCTCCTCTCTCTCTCTCTCTCTCTCTCTCTCTCTCTCTCTCTCTCTTTTTTTTTTTTTTTTTTTTTCTTCTCTCTTCTCTCTCTCTCCTCTCTCTCTTCATTCTCATCTCCTTTCTCTCTCTCTCTCTCTCTCTCTGTCTTTTGTCTCTTTTCGCTTTTTTGTAGTTTTTTTTTAGATTTTCTTTCTTATTACTTCCTTCTTTGTTTTTGTCTTTCTTATGTCACTTTTCTTCTGTCATTCTTTCTGGCTTTTGGGTTTTTTCTTTCCTTCTTTCTTTCTTTCTTTATTTCTTTCTTTCTTTATTTCTTTAATTTTTTTTTCCTTTTTCTGTCCTTCTTTCTTTCTTTCTTTCTTCTTTTGACTTTCCTTCTTTCTTTCTTTCTTTCTTCTTTTGACTTTCCTTCTTTCTTTCTTTCTCTGTCATTTTTCCTGTTTTTTTTCTGTATGTCTGTCTGTCTGTCTTCCTTTCTTTTTTCTTTCTTTCTTTCCTTCTGTTCTTCTTTCTTTTTTTCTTTCTCTCTTTCTTCTTTCTCTTTTTCTTTTATTCTGTATTTCTGTCTCTCCCCCTTTGCTTCTGTCAGTCTTTCCTTACTTTTTTCTTGTCTTTGTTTCTTTTCTTCTTTCTTTCCTTCTGTTTCTCTTTTTTTTTCTTGTTTTCTTTCGTTCTGTCTTTCCTTCTTTGTTTTTTTTCTGTCCCTCTTTCTTTCTTTCTTTCTTTCTTTGTATCATTCTGTCTTCGTTTCTTTGTTTGCTTCTTCGTTTGTTTCTTTCTTTTTTACTTCCTTCTATCCTTCTTACTGTCATTTGTTTATTTCTTTCCATTTTCTGTCTTTTTATTTTTTTCTTTCTGTCTTTTTCTTTCCTTTCTTTATTTCTTTCTTTCTTTTTTTTTTCTTTCTTTCTTTCTTTTCTGTCTTTCTTGCCTTCTTTCTTTCTTTCCTTTTTCCATCCTTCCATCTTTCCTTAATGCAGAGGAAGACTGGATGTAGAACATAAGCATTGTGTCTATGGGTCAGGATTGCCCATGACGATGTCCACACACACCAAACACTGGGGGATTATCCCCAACACAGGGAGGTGGGAGTGGGGGTGGGGGTGGACAGGCAATGGAAGGGTGAGTAGTGGAGCAGAAAGAGAGATTAGGGGATTCCCTGAAGCCGATTAGCTCGCCTCCAGTGCTAAATACATCACCTCTCTGCATATTTACTGATTCACGTTGTTGTTGTTTTTTCTGAGCACACACACCCCCCTTCAATTCTTACTCCTTTCCCCATACTCCCTATTTCGCCTTTCTTACCCTCATCCTCATTCTCGTAGACCAATGTGTTCGATAGTTAAGCCAGATAGATAGTGTCCAGTTTGTTAAGAGGCTATGTCCTTTTGGTGTGGTTTCCAGTTTCGTGTTGGTAACAAAATTACAGTTTCTGCAGCAGCATCTGTCATGCTTCGTTTACACGAAGGCAACTAACTAGGCAACAACGGCAGTTGGCAGGTTTGGCAACTTGTTGCCACGTTGTGGCCTAGCAGTTGTCTGCAGTTGTCTGCAGTTGTCACCTTTTTGGATTTTCCCGATTCCAGTTGACTCGGCAGTTGTCATGTCCAAATAGTTGATAGATCAAACCGAAAACTTCGAGGTGCAAGGCAACTGTTTTGCGGTTGCCTGCGGTTGGCAGAGCGTTCACACACAGTTGTATCTGTTGCCTCGTGAGGCAACCTATACGAATTGGCGCCAAAACCAAGGCCAGCGTGGCAGACGTGGCACGCTTCACGGCGTGTCCCGCTCGCTCGCTGTGCGGGCCACACACACAGCGCCAGTGACGCAAACAGGGGGCGGAGCGTAGCTGTTGTATGGTAGTTGCCCGTACCGTTTACACTGACGGCAACTAAACCAGTTGCCTGCTATTAATAGATCACAAGGCAACTGGCTGGGGCCCGAGTTGCCTAGTAAGTTGCCTTCGTGTAAACGTAGTATAAAGGATGTTATATCAACAACAACAAATGCAACAAGTGTAATGTAAACAGTTGTCCATAGAGTTTCTCATTCTTTCCCTTTCGTTTTCTCTCTGTCTCTGTCTCCTCTCTCTCTCTTTCTCTTTCTCTCTCTCTCTCTCTGTATCTCTCTCTTTCTCTGTCAGTATTTGTCTGTCTGTCTGTCTGTTTGTCTGTCTCTCTATCTGTCTGCCTCTCTCTGTCTATCTGTCTGTCTGCCTGTCTGCCTCTCGCTCTCAGACTGTCTGTCTGTCTCTCTCTCTCTCTATCTCTCTCTTTTTCCTCTTTCTCTCTCTACCTCCGTCCTTCTCTCTCTCTCACTCTCTCTCTCTCTCATTTTCTCTCTCTCTTTTGTTCTCTGTCTTTCGATCTCTTTCTCTCTCTCTCTCTCTGTCTCTCTCTCTC
>JAPXFY010000015.1:74720041-74727541 GCA_030674185.1 Monoplex corrugatus
ATTGTGATATGAACTTTTATATAGTGATATGAACACCGTTATGGTGATACGAACATAGTTGTAGTGATATGAACGCTGTCATAGTGATATGAACGCTGTTATAGTCACACGGCTGTTATAGTCTGTTATAGTGATATAAACATTGTATAATGATACGAACACTGTTACAGTCATAAGAACAATGTTACAGTCGCACGAAAACTCTTATAGTGATATAAACATTGTATAATGATACGAACACTGTTACAGTCATAAGAACAATGTTACAGTCGCACGAACACTGTTATAGTGATATAAACATTGTATAATGATACGAACACTGTTATAGTCATAAGAACAATGTTACAGTCGCACGAACACTGTTATAGGGATATAAACATTGTATAATGATACGAACACTGTTATAGTGATATAAACATTGTATAATGATACGAACACTGTTATAGTCATAAGAACAGTGTTACAGTCACATGAACACTGTTATAGTGATATGAACACTGTTATAGTGATATGAACACTGTTATAGTGATGTGAACACTGTTATAGTGATATGAACACTTTACACTGTTTTAGTGATACGAACATTGCTATAGTGATACGAACATTGTCAAAGTAACACTGTTATAATGATATAAACACTATTATAGTGATATGAACAACATTATGATATGAACATTTTACGCTGTTATAGTGCTATGGACACTGTTATAACGATGTGAGCAATGCAATAATGATGTGAACAGAGTTATAATCATATGAACATTTCAAATTATATGGACACTGTTATAATGATATGAACACTATTATAGTGATACGGACAGTGTTATAGTGATATGGACAGTGTTATAGTGATATGAACACTGTTATAATGATATGAACACTATTATAGTGATACGGACAGTGTTATAGTGATATGGACAGTATTATAGTGATATGAACACTGTTATAATGATATGAACACTATTATAGTGATATGGACAGTGTTATAGTGATATGGACAGTGTTATAGTGATATGAACACTGTTATAATGATATGAACACTATTATAGTGATACGGACAGTGTTATGGTGATATGGACAGTGTTATAGTGATATGGACAGTGTTATAGTGATATGGACAGTGTTATAGTGATATGGACAGTGTTATAGTGATATGGACAGTGTTATAGTGATATGGACAGTGTTATAGTGATATGGACAGTGTTATAATGATATGGACAGTGTTATAATGATATGGACAGTGTTATAATGATATGAACACTATTATAGTGATATGGACAGTGTTATAGTGATATGGACAGTGTTATAGTGATATGGACAGTGTTATAGTGATATGGACAGTGTTATAATGATATGGACAGTGTTATAGTGATATGAACACTATTATAGTGATATGGACAGTGTTATGGTGATATGGACAGTGTTATAGTGATATGGACAGTGTTATAGTGATATGAACACTATTATAGTGATATGGACAGTGTTATGGTGATATGGACAGTGTTATGGTGATATGGACAGTGTTATAGTGATATGAACACTATTATAGTGATATGGACAGTGTTATAGTGATATGGACAGTGTTATAGTGATATGGACAGTGTTATAGTGATATGAACACTATTATAGTGATACGGACAGTGTTATAGTGATATGGACAGTGTTATAGTGATATGAACACTATTATAGTGATATGGACAGTGTTATAGTGATATGGACAGTGTTATAGTGATATGGACAGTGTTATAGTGATATGAACACTATTATAGTGATACGGACAGTGTTATAGTGATATGGACAGTGTTATAGTGATATGAACACTGTTATAATGATATGAACACTATTATAGTGATATGGACAGTGTTATAGTGATATGGACAGTGTTATAGTGATATGGACAGTGTTATAGTGATATGGACAGTGTTATAGTGATATGAACAGTGTTATAGTGATATGAACACTATTATAGTGATATGGACAGTGTTATGGTGATATGGACAGTGTTATAGTGATATGGACAGTGTTATAGTGATATGGACAGTGTTATAGTGATATGGACAGTGTTATGGTGATATGGACAGTGTTATAGTGATATGGACAGTGTTATAGTGATATGGACAGTGTTATAGTGATATGGACAGTGTTATAGTGATATGAACACTATTATAGTGATATGGACAGTGTTATGGTGATATGGACAGTGTTATAGTGATATGGACAGTGTTATAGTGATATGGACAGTGTTATAGTGATATGGACAGTGTTATAGTGATATGAACACTATTATAGTGATATGGACAGTGTTATAATGATATGGACAGTGTTATAGTGATATGGACAGTGTTATGGTGATATGGACAGTGTTATAGTGATATGGACAGTGTTATAGTGATATGGACAGTGTTATAGTGATATGGACAGTGTTATAGTGATATGGACAGTGTTATAATGATATGAACACTATTATAGTGATATGGACAGTGTTATGGTGATATGGACAGTGTTATAGTGATATGGACAGTGTTATAGTGATATGGACAGTGTTATAGTGATATGGACAGTGTTATAGTGATATGGACAGTGTTATAGTGATATGGACAGTGTTATAGTGATATGAACAACATTATGATATGAACATTTTACGCTATTATAGTGCTATGAACACTGCTATAGCGATGTGAACAATGCAATAATGACGTGAACAGAGTTATAGTGATATGAACATTTAAAATTATATTAACACTGTTATAATGATATGAGCACTGCTATAGTCATATGAACACTGCTTTAGTAATATGAACACTGCTATAGTGATATGAACGCTGTTATAATGATACAAACTCTGTTATAGTGCTGTGAACGTTGTTATAGCGAGATGAACACTGTTATGAACATCGTTCAGTGATACGAATACTTTTATAATAATATGAACACTGTCATAGTCTGACGAGGGTTCGCTGAACCGATCAGGCCTAACAAAAAGTAAGTGAAATTCCTTGATGGATAATATTCGTTTAGGCGTGATATGTGTAAATTATAATAACATTATGCATATTATAATAATTTCTCAAAAACAATGGTCATAGTGATATGAACACTGTTATAGTGGTATGAACATTGTTATGGTGATATGAACACTGTTGTAGTGACATCAATATTGTTATAATGGTATAAACGCTGTAAGCGTCATACGAGCATTGTTATAGTGATACAAACACTGAGAAAATGGTATGAATACTGATATAGTGATACAAACAGTACCACATCTGTTATACAATACCGAGACATCAGAATAAGTCCATACAGTTATATGGACACTTGCAATACAACGTCAACCATTTGCTCCTACTCCATGGAACATCAGGAAAGTCTTTTTGCTGTTTTTCTTCCACTAAGTATCGTGCATTTTGTGTACACTTGAGAAAAGCCAATTGGCCAAAAAGTTGTGCTGCTCTTATTTGTTTAGTTTCGTTCTGTTTCGTTCTGTCTTGTCTTGTCTTCTCTCGTCTCGTCTCGTCTCGTCTCGTCTCGTCTCGTCTCGTCTCGTTTCGTTTCGTTTCGTCTCGTTTTGTTTCGTTTTGTTTTGTTTTGTTTTGTTTTGTTTTGTTTTGCTTTGATTTGTTTTTTCTATAAAATTCGAGTTCTCTCTCTCTCTCTCTCTCTCTCTCTCTCTCTCTCTCTCTCCCTCTCCTCTCTCTCTCTCTCTCTCTCTCTTTTCTCTCTCTCTCTCTCTCTCTCTCTCTCTCTCTCTCTCTCTTCTCTCGTCTCTCTCTCTCTCTTTTTTTTTAATGTGTGTGTGTGTGTGTGCGTGTGTGTGTATACTTGTGTGCATGTGTGTGTGCGTGTGTGTGGCGTGTATGTATGTTCGTGTGCGTGTGTGTGTGTTTGTGTGTGTGCAAGTGTGTGTGTCTGTCTGTATGTGGGGTTCATATTACCACATCCGTCGCGGATAATTTGATGTATGGCCGGGGCAATATCAGAAACCTTGTTGTACACGTCATCCCTGAAACCAACCTGACCTTCTTTGGGTACATGTGTGCGGAAACAAAGGTGTATTCCCACGAAAGATGTGCGTCATCCAAAGAAAATGGGATGGTAAAATGGGATGGCCACGAACAGATTATCTGGGAAACATCAAGGAGTGGGCATGTCGTAATAGCCCACAGATTTTTAACCTGGTTGAGGAAAGACAGACGTGGAGAACAGAAACCCGGACAGCAATGTGAGCAGCCAACATTCCATGGAGTGATGTTGTAGAGTGAAGCGAAGTGCAGTAGGCAATAGCACATCTGTCATAAAATCTAGAAACTCAAAGCAGTTACAACACAAACCATAAACCAAATCTAAACCCTAGGTTAACTAGTGTGAAGACTTGCATGTATGTGCTCATAAGATCCATGTTGGTGTATTTTACCATTATTTTGCCCCAGTGTCCAAAACCTGAGTCCTTTTCTCCCACTGGACAAAGCGTCAGTGAAGTTTCAGTCTTTTTCTCCTAATTTTTGTATTTGGTGTTTGTTAATTTGTGATCTTAGGTCTACATGTGACAAAAACCAGTTGGTCTAAAATGTTTGCTTGTCTTGTCTGGTTGAATAAGATACACGTTCTGATTTTTCTTTTTTCGTTTGTTGTTGTTGTCGTTGTTGTTGTTTTTCTTTTCTTCTGGTTCTTGAGACAGTTTGATTAGAAAGCAACGTGCTGGTGACTACATCGTAGGTGATCAAAGCCCCAAATCCATTTGTGATGAGACTTCCATTCCCCAAACTCCATGGATACCCTTCACACACAGACGCACAAGCTTCACTGCAGATGATGTGAACATTTCTGTAGGAATGAACGAAAGAAACCGAGTAATTACAAGTCAGCATTATTGAGTCTTCTGACAATATTTTCAGAGAGACTGCGGAAAATAGCGACATGAAATGCAATATAATTCGATTCTTACTCAGCTGTGGGAAGATGCTGTGACGATTACAAACTTTCATTGCCTGTCATTTATCCCATTACAACCGTGGGCGAGGGCAGCACACGGCTCTGTGTGTAGAGCTGACTGACAATGCCATGTCTAGAGAACGGGTTGTTTTTGCCGGTTTTTCAAACAGTTCGTGTCACATGACAAAAATACTGATAACAGTCAAGCCATAAAGCTGACTCACAATGATAATGTCTGTATCAGACTGACTCACAATGATGATGTCTATATCAGACTGACTCACGATGATGATGTCTTTATCAGACTGACTCACAATGATGATGTCTATATCAGACTGACTCACAATGATGATGTCTATATCAGACTGACTCACAATGGTGTCTTTATCAGACTGACTCACGATGATGATGTCTTTATCAGACTGACTCACAATGATGATGTCTATATCAGACTGACTCACAATGATGATGTCTTTATCAGACTGACTCACGATGATGATGTTTATATCAGACTGACTCACAATGATGATGTCTATATCAGACTGACTCACAATGATGATGTCTATATCAGACTGACTCACAATGATGATGTCTATATCAGACTGACTCACAAATGCAATGTCTATATCAGACTGACTCACAATGCAATGTCTATATCAGATTGACTCACAATGCAATGTCTATATCAGATTGACTCACAATGAATGTCTATATCAGACTGACTCACAATGATGATGTCTATATCAGACTGACTCACAATGATGATGTCTAATCAGACTGACTCACAATGATGATGTCTATATCAGACTGACTCACAATGATGATGTCTATATCAGACTGACTCACAATGATGATGTCTATATAGACTGACTCACAAATGAATGTCTATATCAGACTGACTCACAATGATGATGTCTATATCAGACTGACTCACAATGATGATGTCTATATCAGACATGACTCACAATGATGATGTCTATATCAGACTGACTCACAATGATGATGTCTATATCAGACTGACTCACAATGATGATGTCTATATCAGACTGACTCACAATGATGATGTCTATATCAGACTGACTCACAATGATGATGTCTATATCAGACTGACTCACAATGATGATGTCTATATCAGACTGACTCACAATGATGATGTCTATATCAGACTGACTCACAATGATGATGTCTATATCAGACTGACTCACAATGATGATGTCTATATCAGACTGACTCACAATGATGATGTCTATATCAGACTGACTCACAATGATGATGTCTATATCAGACTGACTCACAATGATGATGTCTATATCAGACTGACTCACAATGATGATGTCTATATCAGACTGACTCACAATGATGATGTCTATATCAGACTGACTCACAATGATGATGTCTATATCAGACTGACTCACAATGATGATGTCTATATCAGACTGACTCACAATGATGATGTCTATATCAGACTGACTCACAATGATGATGTCTATATCAGACTGACTCACAATGATGATGTCTGTATCAGACTGACTCACAATGATGATGTCTGTATCAGACTGACTCACAATGATGATGTCTGTATCAGACTGACTCACAATGATGATGTCTGTGTCAGACTGACTCACAATGATGATGTCTATATCAGACTGACTCACAGTGATGATGTCATATCAGACTGACTCACAATGATGATGTCTGTATCAGACTGACTCTTTTTTAAAACAGTTCACGTCACGTGACAAAAATAACTATAAGAGTCAAACCATAAAGATGACTCACAATGGTGATGTATGTATCAGAAGACAAGTTGGTTGTATCCACTTTTTAAAACGATTTATGTCACATGGCAAACAGACTGAAAGGGTTAAGCCATAGAGCTGACTCACAATAGTGATGTCTGTAGCAAGAGGACAAGTTTGTTTGGCCATTTTATAAAACAGTTTATGCCACATGACAAAACTACTGAAAGGGTTAAGCAATAGAGCTGAACCACAGTGCGATGTCTACATCAGAGGACATGTTGTTGTATCCATTTTTTAAAACAATTTATGTCACATGACAAAAACACTGATATTGGTCTTTGTACAGACTCTCAGATATCTTTTGTCGTTCCCACGGATACACACAAATTTAAGCAATTTACACATGCCATTTACATGTAACCAAGATTATTCCAGTGATAGGCTGATACAATACTAGTATACCAGTGACAGTCTGATACAATACCAGTATACCAGTGATAGGCTGATACAATACCAGTATACCAGTGATAGGCTGATACGTTACCAGTATACCAGTGATAGGCTGATACATTACCAGTATACCAGTGATAGGCTGATACAATACCAGTATACCAGTGATAGGCTGATACAATACCAGTATACCAGTGATAGGCTGATACATTACCAGTATACCAGTGATAGGCTGATACATTACCAGTATACCAGTGATAGGCTGATACAATACCAGTATACCAGTGATAGGCTGATACATTACCAGTATACCAGTGATAGGCTGATACAATACCAGTATATCAGTGATAGGCTGATACAATACCAGTATACCAGT
>JAPXFY010000015.1:74735041-74745041 GCA_030674185.1 Monoplex corrugatus
TAATCCTTTGACTCCCGCACTCTGTCCATCGGCATCCTGCATTGTCAACCACGCTAACAAAGTAAAAAAATTACCTTTTGACTCCTTACACTATCCACCAGCTTTCTGGCGGAAGCTGGTGGATAGGGTGAGTGAGTCATAGGGTTAAGTTTTTGCAGTCGGTGATAGGGTTCAGCCATCAAAGGGTTTAGGCCACGACAGAAAGAGACGACAACCACCTTCTGTCCAGACAGAAGTAATTCTGATGAAACTTTCCACCAGCTACAATTACGTATAGCTCACCACCCATACATACTGCAAGTTCAAAATTGCGTCTTCCATGAAACTGACGCAAGCTGCTAGAGACAGGTGACTACACAGAGGTCAAGATGACCAAGATGATGACCTACACATTACAGCGATATCGCCCTGTCAAGTAGACGGCATGGACATGTCGAAGTGCAGTAACCTGTTGTACTGTTCACTATACGAATATCCACTAAGTTAATGCAGCCAACAGAACTGGAACTAACAGTCACATTACTTGTCAGATGTGCCTGACCGTGTAACGCCTGAATGAAAAAAGAAGTAAGGAAGTTAATGACGCAAATGAAAGCCTGTTAGACTGTTATAACTGAAGTACAGGAAGTAGATGACGCAAGTGAAAGCCCTGTTAGAACTGAAGTACAGGAAGTAGATGACGCAAATGAAAGCCTGTTAGACTGTTAAACTGAAGTACAGGAAGTAGATGACGCAAGTGAAAGCCTGTTAGACTGTTAGAACTGAAGTACAGGAAGTAGATGCGCAAAGTGAAAGCCTGTTAGACTGTTAAACTGAAGTACAGGAAGTAGATGACGCAAGTGAAAGCCTGTTAGACTGTTAGAACTGAAGTACAGAAGTAGATGACGCAAATGAAAGCCTGTTCGACTGTTAGAACTGAAGTACAGGAAGTAGATGACGCAAGTGAAAGCCTGTTGGACTGTTATAACTGAAGTACAGGAAGTAGATGACGCAATGAAAGCCTGTTAGACTGTTAAACTGAAGTACAGGAAGTAGATGACGCAAGTGAAAGCCTGTTAGACTGTTAGAACTGAAGTACAGGAAGTAGATGACGCAAATGAAAAGCCTGTTAGACTGTTAAACTGAGGTACAGGAAGTAAATGACGCAAACAAAAGCCTGTTAGACTGTTAGAACAGAAGTACAAGGAAGTAAATGACGCAAAATAAAAGCCTGTTAGACTGTTAGAACAGAAGTACAGGAAGTAAATGACGCAAATAAAAGCCTGTTAGAACAGAAGTACAGGAAGTAGATGACGCAAATGAAAGCCTGTTAGACTGTTAGAACAGAAGTACAGGAAGTAAATGACGCAAGTGAAAGCCTGTTAGACTGTTAGAACAGAAGTACAGGAAGTAGATGACGTAAGTGAAAGCCCGTTAGACTGTTAGAACAGAAGTACAGGAAGTAAATGACGCAAATTAAGCCCTGTTAGTCTGTTAGAACAGAAGTACAGAAAATAGATGACGTGACACAAGGACTGTTAGATTGTTAGAACAGAAAAAAGTACAGGAAATCAATGATGTCAAACAAGTACTGTTAGAATGTTAGAACAGAAAAAGTAGAGAAAATAAATGACGTGAAAAAGGACTGTTAGAACAGAAGTAGTATAGGAAATAAATGACGTGAAAAAAGGATTATTAAAACAGAAAAAATACAGGAAATGAGTGACGTGAAATAAGGATTATTAGAAAAGAAAAAAGTACAAGAAATAAAGGACGTGAAACAAGTACTGTTAGACCATTAGAACAGAAGAAGTACGCAAAATAATTGATGTGAAACAAAGACTATGGTTGAATGTTAGAACAGTAAAAACAAAATTTAGATGACGTCAGAGACAGAGACAGAAACAGAGATAAAGAGGGACAGAGAAAGAGAGAAAAAGAGAGACACGCATATAGATAGATAGAAGATAGATGTAGATAGATAGATAACATAGATACATAGATAATAGATAGATAGATACATAGATACATAGATAGATAGATACATACATACATACATACATACATAGATAGATAGATAGATAATACATACATACATACATACATACATAGATAAATAGATAGATAGATAGATAGATAGATAGATAGATAGATAGATAGAAGATAGATAAGATAGAGAAAGAGAGAGAGAGAGAGAGAGAGAGAAGAGAGACAGAGAAAGAAAGACAGAGAGACAGATAGGTCTATAACCCTCCACTGATTAGAATATTGCATATATATTATATAGGTTTTGTATGTTATAAATTGTTTTCATGTGAACAATACTTCGTCTTTGATGTCCGTTTGTTGTGAAGAAAAAGATGAATGAAAATAGTTTTGAAAAACTCCGTCAAGAAACAGCTGCGAAGATCTTGCTAACATCTCTCTCCTCTCTCTCTCTCTCTCTCTCTCCTCTCTCTCCTCTCTCTCTCCTCTCTCTCTCTCTCCTCTCTCTCTCTCTCTCTCTCTCTCTCTCTCTCTCTCTCTCTCTCTCTCCTCTCTCTCTCTCTCTCTCTCAGGTAGGAGAAGATGCAAAATGTGCATGGTATTTCTCCTTTAAAATTATTTTCCAGGCAGAAAAATATCTTTCAGTTGTTTACAAATAGATGGCACCGGAGCCTACTTGCAAGTTTTAGAACAAGAACATTTGGTCTTGATGAGAGTCAAAGATGGTTTCAGCAAAGCAGTGAGGATGGTTTACTTTGTAGATTATGCCACCAAAAAAAGGAAGACGAAAATCATTTTATTTTTGAATGTGAAGCTTATAGTGCTGTAAGAAATAGATGTAATATATTTTCCTCCCCAGCAGCGTTAAGACATGATCTAAAGTCATTATTAGCATGTGAAAAAAACAGACTTTACAGTCAGTCTCTAAAGACATCGCGGAAGCACATGAGATACGAAGAACATTGCTGCTTCAATTTCAATATGTAAAAGGTTTAAAGACTAATAGCTTTTTCCTTAACCAAAATAGTGAAGATCAAGATTAGGCATAGTTGGATGGTCACGCATGTCCACTTCTACTGTAAAACTGTTGTTTTGATATTGTAAATATTACTTTTCTGCTCTTTATTTGAATTTTCCATTTTTCTGTTTCCTTTATTTGTTTCCCTTTGTTTACATTTGTTGCCAGCATGAGAGGATGAGTTATACCCCTTGGCGCTAAAACCATGTATAACGGTTACACCAATAAATGGCGCGCGTCAAGCGTCAAGCGCGTGTCTCTGTCTCTGTCTCTGTCTCTGTCTCTTTCGCTCTCTGTCTCTGTCTCTGTCTCTGTCTCTGTCTCTCTCTCTCTCTCTCTCTCTCTCTCTCTCTCACACACACACACACACACACATACATACACAACACACACACACACACATACACCACACACACACACACGCACTCACACACGCGCGCACACATACACACGCCTCCGGTCAGTATGAAACAATTTTCCTTTAAAACAAAATTAAAAACAGATGGAAACAAACAGACCGGAACGGACGAATAGGTGAGAAAGGGTGAACCACTGACAATGGAAAATACCAAGATGTTGATCTCTTTGGACAGAGTGCACTCCCCTTTTGCATTTCTGAGTGTTCTGTCGATCACACTTATCTTCTCTTTAACTGTTTTTTTAAATCCACATCTCTCTCTCTCTCTCTCTCTCTCTCTCTCTCTCTCTCTCTCTCTCTCTCTGTCTCTCTCTCTCTGTCTCTGTCTCTCTCTCTCTCTCTCTCTCTCTCTCTCTCTCTCTCTCCTCTCTCTCTCTCTCTCTCTCTCTCCCTCTCTTTATCAATACGAAACAAATTTCCTTTGAAACCAAATTAAAAACAGATCAAAACAAACGGACCGGAACGATCGAAACGAATGGGGAATCACTGTCAGTGGATAATAACAAAATTGCGATTCCCTTTGTTTTTGCATTTTGTTTTGTTTTGTCTTGTTTGTTTTTGTTTTAGTTTTTTCTTCTTGTTGTTTTTTGTTTGTTTGTTTGGTGGTTTTTTTTTTGGGGGGGGTTTTGTTTGTTTTTTGCTGGTTTTTTTTTTATTGTTCTGCTGTTCACACTTACCTTCCTTTTTTTGTATTTAAATCCAGAGCTCCTCTCTCTCTCTCTCTCTCTCCTCTCTCTCTCTCTCTCTCTCTTCTCTTCTCCTCTCTTCTCTCTCTCCTCTTTCTCTCTCTTCTCTCTCTCTTCTCTTCTCTCTCTTTCTCTCTCTCTTGTCTCTCTCTCTCTTTCTCTCTCTCTCTCTCTGTCTCTCTCTGTCCTCTTCTCTCTCTCTTCTTTCTTTCTCTCTCTCTTTCTCTCTCTCTCTCTTCTCCTCTTCTCTCCTTTCTGTCTCTCTTGTCTGTCTCTCTGTCTCTCTGTCTGTCTCTCTCTGTCTCTCTATCTGTTCTCTCTGTCTCTCTGTCTTCTTGTCTCTCTCGTCTCTCGTCTCCTTGTCCTCGTGCTCTATGTCTTCATTTCTTTAGTAAAGTTCTGAATGTGTATGAATTATGTATATTAATACGTATGGGTAATTAGATCATTATATTTGATGATCACGCTCAGCTCAGTGAATAATGATCTCATTTAAATTAATGTGTGTGTTTAGATGGTTGTTTAAAACGCCTCTAGCCAAGACCAAGATTCTTTAATTTTACATTATGAGTATCAGCAGCAGCACAATCACTATTATCATTATTACCTTTGTCATTACTACCATTAGTAATCATCACATCATCATCATCATCATCATCACCATCTTCACCATCAGTATCATGTGCCTTGCCTCATGGCGTTGGCAATCATGGCCCTCCACATCTTTTGTCTCTGCAAGTATATCTCCTACCCATGCTGTCTTCATCCACTCTGCAAAACTAATATTTTCTTCCTGGTAGAAAGAAACTCTAGGGAGAGCTAGACAACAGAAGGTCTTCAGAGAAGTAACCCCCTTTAGACAAGTGTTTCGGCCCTGAATTCCTTACACTACTCGGGGGCCGGCCACATCCAGGTCATGACTCCTGGATGCCCTTCTGCTGTTGTCTACTTTTTTTTTTTTTTTTTTTTTTTTCCCACGCCGGGATCGAACCTGGGCGATTCTGCGCTTCAGAACTGCGGTACGCGGTTTTACCAATGTGCTAACGGGGCACACATCATCTGTAGGGAATTTAATCCTTATGAAGTTCACTTTTTTGGTTCCTCCTGGGTATACCTAGTGCTCTTTTTACCCTCTAATATTCCTTTTGTGATAGGTGCTCTAATTTCTCTTCCCTCAGATAACGTCCTCTAAATGTTGCATGTCTTTTCGTAATCTTCTTCATTAATGTTTTTTTTTATTTGCTTCTTTGAAGATTATGTCGTTTGTTTTCTTTGTTGTCCATGGAACTCTTGACATTCTGCTTAGAAATCACATGTCAGCTGCCTCAATGTTGTTCTGAATTTGCTTGATGATTGACTAGCCTTCACATCTGCACAAACTAGTCTTCACATCCGTACAACCGTATTATAATTTTATTACACGGAAAACCTCTCTTCTTCTACCGGAATACTGTCAGCTCCTGATACCATCCCAAGTGTGTTTTGCCTCCAGTCTTTGGCAATAACAGCACTGGAGTGTGGGTCTGCCAGGTAGACGTTCTTTTATTAGTAGTTGAGACAGTACTGCAGTGGTTTCATAAGGTGATGTCAATTCACTGTTCAGCAGTGTGTTAAAATGTTAAAGAGCTCAACTCACAATGATGAAATGTCGACTTCTCCTGTCAGCAGAATGAAGTTGTCAGAGATATTATCTACACCAACCTGTTATTGAGGTTATAATAAAGGACAGTTCTGGGGTCATCATAGTTTTTCTTAAAGTATTTTCAATTACCCCCCCCCCCCCAAAAAAAAAAAAAAAAAACATGACGAGCAACAGTATCCCCGCCATCACCATTCGCAACAACCATAAAACAACGACAACAGCAACCACACTCAACACACACACACACACACACACACACACACACACACACACACACACACACACACACACACACACACACACACCACACAACACACACACACACACACACACACGACACACACACACGCACGCACACACGCACACAACACAAAACACGCACGACACAACACACGACCACACACACACACCTCTCTTCGCGCACGCCACCACCACGCACGCACGACACACCACACACCGTCTATATCATCATCAACAGACAATCAAAGAACGAACGAAAACACACACACACACACACACACCCCACACACACGCACACATACAACACACACAAACACACACACACACAAACACAAACACACAAACACACACACAACACACAACAACACAACACACAAACAACACACACACACACACACACAAAAACACAACACACCCATGCCATAAATATATATATTTCTTTTTAACAACTGACGAAAATAGACATCCCTGTGGTTTTGGTATAGAATTGTTTGTTCGTTTGTTTGTTTGTTTGTTTTTGTTTGTTTGTTTGTTTGTTTGTTTGTTTGTTTGTTTGTTTGTTTGTTTGTTTGTTTGCTTGTTTGTTTGCTTGCTTGCTGGCTTGCATCTTTGTTACTTGCTTGCTTGCTTGTTTGTTTGTTTGATTTTTTTGTTCGTTATTTCAGTTGTTATCAGCCTCAGTGCTAGTGTCACACTGCACTATGACGTCATGCAGTGAGGGAGGTGGGTCCCATTGACGTCACACGGCCTACTGTCTCCAGTGATTGGACAATGTGTGTATTGTCTGCCCACATCACACACACAGAGTCTGGTCCTATGGCGCTCCTTAGGTACACTGACTCCCCTCTGCCCATCCTTTCTCCTGCTCTCTCTCTCTCTCTCTCTCTCTCTCTCTCTCTCTGTGTGTGTGTGTCTCTGACTGTCTGTCTGTTTGCCTGTCTGTCTGTCACTCTCTCTCTCTCTCTCTTTCTCTCTCTCATTCATTCTCTCTCTCCCTCTCTCTCTCTCCTTCTCTCTTTTTCTTTCCTTCTTTCCGTATTTCTTTCCTTCTTTCTCTCTCTCTATCTTTCTCTGTATCTCTTTTCTGTCTCTCATCATCATCATTATCGTCGTCGTTGGCATCAACATCAACAACATTATCATCATCATCATCATCATAATCATCATCATAATCATCATCGTCGTCGTCATTATCATTATTATTACTATCATCATCAAGAATTTTGTCATCAGTGTGGTCACTAGGGACTGATGGTGACAGCAGCAGACACAATCGGTAATCTGTCTCTGGGGAACACCAAAAAGTAGTTCAGACATACTGAGGTTGGTCCAGTCTGTTATATGTGCCACCCAGCTCTTAATAAAGAAAATTAGTAAAAGACAAGCTACATGTATTGGATATTTTATGAGGCAAGAGAAATGAGAGCACATAGTCACAACAGGAAAGTGGATAGAAAAAGAGCACAAGGTAAACCCAGGGAGAAAATACTGGACAGACATGCAGAATGGCTGTGGACAGAGAAGGTGGGAGATGTATGTACTTCCGGCAATGGGAGATAGATTGGTATGCAGGGCCATGATCGCCAACATCATGCGGCAGGGCACATGATGATGATGACCACATCTTACTCTGTTCACCTTTACAATGGCCTCTTGTCTTTCCATGGTACCCTGAATAATATAAGATCCCGTCATTTCACTCCTGACCACCAGACGGTCCATGGTGTTTTTCTTCGTATCTGTGGTTATATAGAATATCCGTCACTCAGTTCATTGTCTACATTTTTACCAATGTAGATGACCGTTTAAATAATTATTTGAGTCATAGACGGACTTGCAGAGTGGCTGAGGACAGAGAGGGTGGAAGATGTGCTTGCGGCAACAAGGGATAGATGCATAATTATGGAGGGCCATGATCGCCAAACCCATGTGTCAGGGCACTTGATGATGATGGGATGATGATGATGATGATGATGATGATGATGATGATGATGATGATGATGATGATGATGATGATGATGATGATGATGATGATGATGATGATGATGATGATGATGATGATGATGATGATGTTATAAACTCGGCACTCTGTGGTTATATAAAATCTTCGTCATTCAGTTCACTGTCCACGTCGTCAGGTGACATTCGGATGTAAATGTGGCTACGTTTTTTACAAATGTAGATGACCGTGTAGACATCTGAGTCATAGATACAGCAAAACATGTTAAAAACTCGGTACTCTGTGATGATATAAAATCTTCGTCATTCAGTTCATTGTTCACATGATCATGTCACGTGCAGAGGTGAATGTTCCCATTATTTTTTTTACCATGTCATGCAGATGACTGTGTGTAGATATTTGAGTCATATAAGGCAGAACATGCTAAAAACACTAAGTACTCGGTTTCAAAGATTCCAAGTTTCACTTTCAGTCCAGAATATATAAGGGGTGAAGTTTTTGAGTGTAAAATTTATTCAAGAGGAATTCGTCACATTGGATAATTCCATATCGCTCCACACAATCTGCCATCTACTATCTGGTAGACACCTTGAGCCTGCACAAAACCTATGGCCTGATAAAGTCTTGAAATGGAAGGACATGAAAAGAGAGGCTGATCTGTTGAAACATTAATCAGACACCACCAGAATGGTTGGAACATTAACCCTTTGACTCCCACACCTTGTCTATCAGCATCATGCATTGTCAACCATGCTGGCAATGCAAAAACGTAACCCTTTGACTCCCTCACCCTATCCACCAGCTTCCTGTAGGAAGCTAATGGATAGAGTGAGGGAGTGAGGGAATCAAAGGGTTAAGACAGACAGTAGACACAGCAGTTTTTGTATTGTGTTCTGGGACAGGACTCGAGGTATCAGATCTTGATTGTACATCTCTGTTACAAGAACCAGCCATTCCACTCAAATGGCTTATGGGGTGTGGAGGTTTTCTTACCCACAACCAAGTGATTAGTCTCGTTACTGTGGAACTTTAGGATGTGGGTTCTAAGTACATAAGTACCTAAACTGAATTAGAAAAGACATAACCAAAATCCTACGGTACCAGCAGCAGGGGTAAACCTTCTCTGGTGGGTGACCTACAGCGACTTGACACAGACAGTTCCTGCAAGGCCCAACGACACTGGAAATGTGGTTGAATGAAAATGGATTTGGCCGTGTGCTGGAGAGCTGACGTGAATGAAAGATTTGCCGTGTGCTGAGATGACGGTAATGAATGATTTGGCCGTGTGCTGGAGAGCTGACGGTTGAATGAAAATGGATTTGGCGTGTGCTGGAGAGCTGACGGTTGAATGAAAATGGATTTGGCCGTGTGCTGGAGAGCTGACGGTTGAATGAAAATGGATTTGGCCTGTGTGCTGGAGAGCTGACGGTTGAATGAAAATGGATTTGGCTGTGTGCTGGAGAGCTGAAATGAGCGACGTTGAAGCAATGCCACTTAGCATGCAGATGATGAGGAGAAATAAAAACATTATTTGACAATTCACCACAATGCCAGTTTCACATCTGTCTCACCGAGCGTTGTCAGTTATCACGTCTCTCAGCATTACAAGTGGCTGGAACCACATGGTGCCATTTTAAGCACTGCTATGGGCGTGAGAGAGGAGGTGGGGGGGGGGGGGAAGATGGGGAATGGAAATGGACAGTGAAGAGATAATGAAGGAGGGGCTGAGTTTTTCTTCCTTGTGAAGAACTGTCATAATGTGTTCGACGTGTGTTGAGGGTATTTGTCTCTCTGCACTTGTGTGGGAATAAAGAGAAAAATGTCATTCACTCACAACCATTGTTTTCTTCCTTCTTCCTTCCTTCTTTTTCCTTCCTTCTTATTTTCTTCTTTCCTTTTTTTTTCTTTCATTGTTCCTGCCTTCTGTCTTCCTACTTCCTTCATTTCCTCTTTCTTCCTTCTTCATTTTGAATTGCATCTTCCTTCCTTCTTTCTATATGTTTCTTCCTTCCTTCTTTCTGTATTTCTTCTCTTGTCCTTCTTTATTTCTTCTTCCTTGCTTCTTTCTCCC
>JAPXFY010000015.1:74765041-74780041 GCA_030674185.1 Monoplex corrugatus
CAGACCCAGGGAGAAAATATTGGACGGACTTGCAGAGTGGCTGAGGACAGAGAGGGTAGGAGATGTTCTTGCAGCGACAGGGGATAGATTGGTATGAAGGGCCATGATCGCCAACGCCATGCGGCAGGGCACTAGATAATGATGATGATGATGATGATGATGATGATGATGATGATGATGATGATGATGATGATGATGAAAGCTAGTCCTGTCTTTGGTGTTTGTCTGCAGATTTTCCTCTGTCCACCTCAGTGACAGCCTGTTTCTAGTGTACCCTGAAAGATGTCTGTCTTCCTTTCTTTCTTTCTATCATTTTCTTTCTTTCTTTCTTTCTTCCCTTCATTCTTTTTTCTTTCTTTCTTTCTTCCTTTCTATTTTCCTTTCTTTCTTTCTTCCTTTCTTTCTATCTGTCTTTCTGTCTTTCTTTCATTCCTTCATTCTTACTGTCTTTCTTTCTGCTTGTCTGACTTTCAGTCTTTCATTCGTTCTTTCTGTCTGTCTGTCTATCTGTTTGTCTGTCGGTCTGTCTGTCTGTCTGATTGTCTGTCTGTTTGTCTGTCTGTCTATCTGTCTTTCTATCTTTCTTTCTTTCTCTCCATCTCTCTTTCTTTCTCTACATCTTTCCTTTTTTCTTCCTTTCTTTCCTTCTTTCTTTCTTTCTGACGTCTTTCTCTCTCCCATCCTGTTAAGAATTGTTAAACCTTTTAGCTAGCCTTGTACACAAACACGTTTTGCAGTGATGATTAGAAACAAACTGTTTGAGGATATTTGTCACACAGACCCATGATCCATGGGCAACTTTAGGGCATGTCAGTTGACATCAACATCAGTCTGAATGATCAGGTCAACAAATCACTTCAGTTATTCCTTTTCTCAAACTGGACGGAGCAGCAGGGAAGTTTCAGTCTTTCTCTCCTAATTTTTGTATCTGGTGTTTGTTTTGTTTGTGATCTTACGCTTGACAAATGCCAGCCCTGCCGAAAATTTGTGCCAGTTTTGTCTTGTTGTATTAAATACGCGTTCTTATCTTTTTTTCGTGCTTTTTTTCTGGTTCCTGTTTGCTTGAACGCGGACATTCACACTTGTTTTGGAAACCACTTCAATGTCTTGAAGTTGGGCATTGAAGAAGTCCACGAAAGCCATGATGATCATGAACCATATTCATTTAATCACATCACCCAAAGCACTTCTCTGGACACGCACGCACTGCCAACATGGGACTCAGAGAGAGAAGACAGAAAGACAGACACAGAGAGAGAGATAGACAGAGACAGACAGACAGACCAGAGACAGAGATAGAGATAGACAGACAGACGGAGACAGAAAAAACAGAGAGAAAGAGACAGAGAAAGCGACAGAGACAGAGAGACAGAGGACAGACATAGATGGAGATAAAGGAGACAACCAGCCAGAGATAAAGATTGAGAGATGGACGGAGAGAAAGAGGAGACAGACAGACAGACAGACAGACAGAAACACACACACACAGACACACACAGACGCATACTCTAACACACACCACACACACACACACACACACACACACACACATAAACACACACATGCATATAAACACACACACACACACACACACACACACACACACACACACACACATACACACACACACAGATGGGAGGGGAAGAGCAGTCAGAGCAGACAAACAGAAAGGCGAGAGAGAGGAGAGAGAGAGAGACGAGAGAGAGAGAGAGAGAGAGAGAGGGATAGAGAGAGAGAGAGAAGAGAGAGACAGAAAGAGACGAGGGGACAGAGACAGACAGAGATAGAGCAGACAGACAGAAACACACACACACACACACACACAAACACACACACACACACACACACACACACACACACACAGAGACAGAGAGACAGAGAGACAGACAGACAGACAGAAGACAGACATAACAGAGAGAGACAGAGAAAGAGAGAGAGAAAGAGGATTACACCACAAAAACACTGCCGTTTGATTGGTTTAGGAAATGCTAGTCACGTCAGGTGACTGTAGAGACAAGCAAGATGGCGCTGGGAAGGGCAGACAGTGTTGACATTAGACACACTGTGTGTGCGTTCACTGTAGTTAGCGAATGGGGTTTTCATACCCCTCCTCATGTCCGCTGCTTAAAAATACATGCATTTCCTCAAACCCGACCTGTTTGTGTGTCGTGGGGATAGGATGCAAAAGTTTGGTTTGAAAATTGTATGACTCTAGATGGAACAAAACAAACTAAAACTTGTATATCATAACAGTTTCCGTTACGAAGAACATCAGACAAGTAAATGTTTTGAATGAAGATGTTTCGTGTTTAGATCACATTAACCAGATGAAACTGTCCACCCTCCACAAAAAGGTAACTGCTGTGCGAGCCTGGCCAAATATTAACCCTTTGATTCCCTGGCTTTGTCCACGAGCTTCCTGCAAGGTTAACCATACCAGCAAACCAAAAACTTAACCGTTTGATTCCCTCACACTATCCATCAGCTTTCTGCAATAAAAAAAATTTGACTCACTCATCCTATCCACCTGCTTCCTGCAGGAAGTTAGTGTGTAGGGTGAAGGAGTCAAAGGGTTAAGATTTTGCTGTTGGTGGATAGGGTGCGGAAGTCAAAGGGTTATAAAATTTTCAAGATTTTCAATATTAGTGTGAATACAGAAACAGTCATGAAAAGATGTGTTGGTAAAGCGATATTACACGTCCATCAGCTTTTGTTTTTAGCGTAAATAATAATAATAATAATAATTACAATATTTATATAGCGCAAAATCTTGATAAAATCAAATATAAGCGCTGAAGCAGACACACACGCACGCACGCACGCACACACATGCACGCACACACACACACACACACACACACACACACACACACACACACACACACACACACGCATGGCTATAAATGGGGAGAAAGAATAAAAGCAATAAAAGCAAGAATAAAAGCAATGGAAAATTATAGAGAGCATAGCATATACAATTATATATTATAACCATGTGATTCCCCTCCGAGCGGAGACAGGCTGCAGAGGGGGGGGGGGGGTTGAGTGAGGTTAGGATTTTATGCGGAGGAGAAAAGGTGAGTTTTGAGAGCGGACTTGAAGGAGACAAAAGTAGGTTGCTGACGGACTGAGAGAGGAAGTTTGTTCCAGGAGAGTGGACCAGAAACAGAGAAGGCTCGTGGACCATAGGTATTGAGCTTAGTGCGTGGAAAGCGAAAAGTCAGAGGATCGGAGGCAGAGCGGAGGGTACGTGAGGGAAGATAGATCTCAAGTAGAGAAAGTTACGAACAGAGACGTGTTGTACAACAACGGCATTCGTGTAATACTATTGTATTGTGTATGATGGGGCCACAGGGGTCAGAACATATGCAAATGGTTAATTGTGGACCTCTTCACTGTTTCAGAAAAAAAAAATTTCCGAAGCTGGATACTTTTCAACCCCAGAGAGTTCATGAAAATGTCACACAAAGATATGATTTGTTAAATAGAATAATCAGTAAACAACTTAAATACATGGCAATATACAATGCCATATCCAGTGAACAACAAATTCGCCAACGACAGTAGAACTGAGAGATTGTTGTTAAGGCTTGACCACGCTAGTTTTATTTTCTTTTACTGTTTTGTTTTTGATAGTCTGTCGTTGATTCCTTTAATCCAACTGTTAAATCCTCTGACTGAAGCCATGATGGAAGCTACCCTATTGCCGAAGTGTCGCAGACTGCAGCACAATGCTTGCCATGATAACATGGCGTCCTTTATCTCTATAGTGTAGTGTTCAACCAGGGGTTCATCAACTCCATCTGGTGTTTATCATGTTTCCAAACTTCCCTGACTTGATTATTCAGTAACAAAAGCTGACCCAATCCAACTTGATGCACTCCAATAGTATTTGTGTTACATTGGTTAGTTAGTTAGTGAGTCAGCCAAGCAGTCAGTCAGTCATTTATTTGTTTATTTACTCATTTGTTTATTTATCTATTTATTTATTATTTATTATTTATTTATTAATTTACTTATTCCTTTATTTTTTATTTTTTTATTTATCTATGTATTTATTTATTATTTATTTATCTATTTATTTATTTATTTATCGATTTATTCATGTATTTACTTATTATTTATTTATTTGTCTGTCTATCTGTCTGTCGATTTGTCTGTCTGTCTGTCTGTCTATCTCTCTCTATCTATATGTAGATATATCTCTCTATCTATATGTCTATCTATCTATCTATCTATCTATCTATCTATCTATCTATCTATCTATCTATCTATCTATCTGTCTATCTATCTCTATCCATCTATCTTCTATCTATCTTCTATCTATCTATCTATCTATCTATCTATCTATCTATCTATCTATTATCTGTCTATCTATCTATCTATCTATCTATCTATCTGTCTATCTATCTATCTATCTATCTATCTATATCTATTTTTACGTATTTGATTGTTTGTTTGTTTGTTTATCTATTTATTATTTGCTATTAATTTGAAATTGTGTATACGTTCCTACTGCTACTAATACCAATGTTATTGTTGCAACTTTTGTTCTTATTGTTAGGGGATTGACAATTGTTTACTTTACACTGTCTGCCCTTATCCTCCATGCTTTCATAAAGCGCTTAACCAGCTCACACACTTAAGCCAATATTTTATATTACAATACATTTCTATAACTTCTTTGGGTTTGTGTACGTTATGGTTAAAATGTTCTGTTCGCTTGCTGATACATATGTGTACAGTAGCAAACACCAGCTGTAAGACAGGTTCAGCGGGACATCATGCAACTATCATTGAGTATTCTAGTGCTTTAACGCTGAAGTTTTGTTCTCTATTCCTTGAGTAATAAAGTGTTTTTAAGTTTGACGTTTTGTTTTGTATTCCTTGAGTAATAAAGTGTTTTACGTTTGAAGTGTTGTTCTCTATTCCTGGGATAATAAATTGTTTTGAAGTTTAATGTTTTGTTTTCCATTCCTTCAATAATAAAGAGTTTCCAAGTGTGAAATGTTGTTCTCTATTCCTTGAGCAATAAAGAGTTTTCAAGTTGTAAGTTTTGTTCTCTAAGTCCTTGGATAATAAAATGTTTTAATGTTTCCAGTTTTGTTATCTGTTGCCTAGAGTAATAAAGCGTTTTAAAGTTTGAAGATGTGTCCTGTATTCCTTGAGTAATGATGTATTTCAAAGTTTGAACTTTTCTTCTCTATTCCTTCAATAATAAAGAATGTCCACATTTGAAGTTTTGTTCTCTATTCCTTCAATAATAACATGTGTAAAAGTTTGAAGTTTGGTTCTCTATTCCTTGTGTAATAAAGCGTTTTGGAGTTTGAAGTTTTGTTCTCTATTCCTTGAGTAATGAAGTGTGTTGAAGTTTGAAAATTTGAAGTTTTCTTCTCTATCCCTTCAGTAAGTGTCTTAAAGTTTGAAGTTTTCTTCTCTATCCCTTGAGTTATAAAGTGTCTTAAAGTTTGAAGTTTTCTTCTCTATTCCTTGAGTAATAAAGTGTGTTGAAGTTTGAAGTTTGAAGTTTGAAGTTTTCTTCTCTATCCCTTGAGTAATAAAGTGTCTTAAAGTTTGACATTTTCTTGTATATCCCTTGAGTAATAAAGTGTCTTGAAGTTTGAAGTTTTCTTCTCTATCCCTTGAGTTATAAAGTGTCTTAAAGTTTGAATTTTCTTCTCTATTCCTTGAGTAATAAAGTGTGTTGAAGTTTGAAGTTTGAAGTTTTGTTCTCTATCTCTTGAGTAATAAAGTGTCTTAGATTTGAAGTTTTGTTCTCTATTCCTTGAGTAATAAAGTCTTAAAGTTTGAAGTTTTCTTCTCTATTCCCTCAGTAATAAAGTGTGTTGAAGTTTGAAGTTTGAAGTTTTCTTCTCTATTCCTTGAATAATAAAGTGTCTTAAAGTTTGAAGTTTTGTTCTCTATTCCTTGAGTAATAAAGTGTCTTAAAGTTTGAAGTTTTCTTCTCTATCCCTTGAGTAATAAAGTGTCTTAAAGTTTGAAGTTTTGTCCTCTTGAGGTTTTCTTCTCTATCCCTTGAGTAATAAAGTGTCTTTAAGTTTGAAGTTTTGTTCTCTATTCCTTGAGTAATAAAGTGTCTTAAAGTTTGAGGTTGTCTTCTCTATTCTCTATTCTTCCTTCTCGTATGCGTTATGACACAAGACATATCATCAATTCTCTGTCCAATTACAATATGACTCAACACATTTCTGAACCAACCCATCAAAAAGGTCACATTCTTGACTGGATCATTTCTCGTGATCACCACAATTCAGCTACTGACAACTGCTTAGTTCTTTCTACCCGTCTAACTTCAGCCCTTCCATCTGACCACTCTGCAATTCTCTGTTCTCTTGACATTCCTCCTCCTTCCCGTACCATGCGCACAGTGACTCGACGCAATCTCAAATCTATCGACCTCTCCACATTTTCATCTGATACCTTCCGCCTCCTTTCTGAAAAGTCACATAACCTTGCCGATGAATTCTATACTACTCTCCATCATCTTCTGGACACTCATGCTCCAGCCACAACCCGTCTTTTACCTGACCGCCCCCCTACCCCCTGGCTTACTCATGAGATTGCCTGTGCAAAACGTGCCCGCCGCAGAGCAGAGCGCCGCTGGCGCAAATCCAAACTCACTGTACATAGACAACTTTTCCAAGCCTCTAAAACAAAAGTATCCACCCTCATTGCATCTGCAAAAAACAAGCTATTTCCAAACCAAAATCCTGAATGCCTCTTCTTCAAAAGAACTCTTTACAACCATGAATCATCTCCTTGGAATACGAAAAGATTTACCTCTCCCAACTAAACACACAAATGAAGAACTCCCATCTGTATTCTCCAAGTATTTCACCACCAAAATACAAACTCTTCGTGACAGGCTTGACAGGACACCCTGTCAACCATGCCCACCTGACCCTTCCTTCTCTGGCACACCTCTTACTACTTTTACCCCAGTCTCACAAGAAGAAATTCTCAACACAATCAGATCCATGTCGTTCAAAACCTGCGAACTGGATCCTCTTCCAGGTTCTCTCTACTCTGACTGTCTCCTTACTCTCCTCCCATTCATCACTGACATCATCAATACTTCTCTCCAAACTGGAACTGTCCCAGATTCTTTCAAGTCTGCTATTGTTCACCCTCTCCTCAAGAAATACAATTTAGACCCAAATGAACTGAAAAATTACCGGCCTATCTCTAATCTCTCTTTCTTGTCAAAACTGCTTGGAAAAGTTGTCCTCAACCAACTGAACTCTCACCTGTCTGCCAACAATATCCTCAATCCTTTCCAGTCAGCCTACCGCCAGTGCCATAGCACTGAAACTGCCCTGCTACACATTCTCAACAATTCCTCTTGCAACTGATACTGGCAAAGTCTCTCTCCTCACACTCCTTGATCTGTCTGCAGCCTTTGATACCATTGATCATGGTATTCTCCTTTCTAGACTTCACCATACTTTTGGCATCTCTGACATTGCTCTCTCCTGGTTCACTTCATATCTATCAAACAGAAAACAAACTGTTCTCATCAATGGCACTTACTCTCAACCTGCATACCTGACCTGTGGTGTTCCACAAGGATCTGTCCTTGGCCCTGTTCTTTTCACTCTTTACACCTCCCCCCTGTCCACCATCATCAATTCCCACTCTATAAAACACCACTTCTATGCTGATGACACCCAATTTCAAGACAGTGACTCACCTGACAACATACAGCGCCTCCTGACTCGCACCACTGAGTGTTACTCGGACATTAAAAATTGGATGACATACAACAAACTTCAGCTTAATGATGACAAGACAGAAGCTATCCTCATTGGCACCCGTCAGAAACTTTCTCAGCTGCCTCCTCTTTCTCTCCCATTATGTAGCACATCAGTCCCAATTTCTGATTCAGCTAAAAGCCTTGGTGTCTGCATTGACTCTACCCTCTCCATGAACAACTTTGTTTCTCAAATGCCAGATCTTGTTACTATCACCTCCATCGCATAAGCCTGATTAGGAAGTATCTCTCTGTCGAAACAACTGCAAAACTCGTTCTCTTCTTCATAATGTCTCGCATTGACTATTGCAATTCACTCCTGTCTGGTCTTCCTGCCTCCACCATTCACATCCTACAGCGCATTCAAAACAATGCTGCAAGCCTTGTACTCAAAAAAAAAAAAGCTGACCACATATCTCCTCTCCTGGCACAACTTCACTGGCTCCCTGTATCAAAGCGCATACAGTACAAACTAGACATCATGTACTGCAAAAGCCTCAATAACGCAGCCCCCGATTACCTGTCAAGCCTACTTGAGATCTATGTTCCCTCACGTAACCTCCGCTCTGCCTCCGATCCTCTGACTTTTCGCTTTCCACGCACTAAGCTCAATACCTATGGTCCACGAGCCTTCTCTGTTTCTGGTCCGCTCTCCTGGAACAAACTTCCTCTCTCAGTCCGTCAGCAACCTACTTTTGTCTCCTTCAAGTCCGCTCTCAAAACTCACCTTTTCTCCTCTGCATAAAATCCTGACCTCACTCAATCCCCTCTGCAGCCTGTCTCCACTCGGAGGGGAATCACATTGTAATATATAATTGTATATAATATGCTCTCTATAATTTTCCATTGCTTTTATTCTTTCTCCCCATTTATAGCCGTGTGCGTGTGTGTGTGTGTGTGTGTGTGCGCGCGCTGCTGTGGTGTGTGTGTGTGTGTGTGTGTGTGTGTGTGTGTGTGTGTGCGTGTGTGTGCGTGCGTGCGTGTGTGTGTGTGTGTTTCAGCGCTTAGATTTGATTTTATCAAGATTTTGCGCTATATAAATATTATTATTATAATTTCTTGAACAATAAAATGTTTTTAATTTTGAAATTTGAAGCGCGTTTGTTATTTCTTGAGTATTAAAGTGTTTTTAAGTTTGAAATTTTGTATTTTATTTCTTGAGTGTTAAAGTGTTTTTAAGTTTGAATTTTTTTATTTTATTCCTTGAGTAAAAAAGTGCCTTTGAAGTTGTGTTATTTATTCTTTGAGTGATAAAGTGTTTTTAAGTTTGAAGTTTTGTTCTCTATCCCTTGAGTAATGTAGTGTCTTTGAAGTTGTGGTATTTATTCCTTGAGTAATGAAGTGTTTTCAAGTTTGAAGTTTTAACGTTTTTTTCTCTATTCCTTGAGTAATAAAGTGTATTGAAGTTCGAAGTTTTGTTTCCCATTTTGAAATAGTGTTCTCGTCTTACTACTGTAGCATTCACTGAAGGGTCCAACAATTTCATTTTGCTGGGCAGAACACAATACCACACACGTTGTTTGGTGTCGTGTGTGACCAGGACCCGCTAATTAACCTTAGACCACATCAAAAGCTGTCACAATCTGTCCCTTATTGACCACACGTGTCCACATCTAGGGTGACATTGTAACAATCCTGTCAACGACTTGGAGACCAGTGCACACTGAGTTCTGATTCCATGATTAAACGAGTAGAACTTTTCAAGTCGTCAACAAACGAGATCAAAGTCTCTAGAACTCTGTCTAACGAGAATTATCATTGTGTGAAATATGATCATACAACATGAAAGCGTTCATTAGTCTGAAAACGTCTTTTGGCCTATTTCCTTTGAAGTTTCCTTTTTTCATTATTTTTGTATGGCAATGCAAGTGTGTGCTTGTAGCCAAAATGGAGATATAAAAACTGCAGCGTTAGAATGTTAATTAAAAAACAAGAAACAAGTAATAGCAAATAATAAACGAAACGAGCAAAGACCCAGACTGACGTCAACTTATTGTCAAAAGTGTCTTTTGGGGTCAAAAATCAAAGCAAACGATATTTCCTTTTAACGGTTTTTTTTTTAATGATTTTTTATGGCAATTCGTATGTGTGCTTGTAGCCAACTTAGAGATATGAAAACTGCAGTTTTAGAATGTTAATCAAAAACAAGAAACAAGTAATAACAAATACTAAACACAACGAGGAAAAGAACCAGACTGATGTCAGCTTATTGTCAAAAGTTCCTTTGGGGACAAAAATCAAAGAAAACGGTCTAACGGATTGTGCACATGTAGTGTATGCCTCACTGGATGTCTGCATCCTGTTATTGGCAATGTGCTGAATGCATTGATCTTATGGACAGGTTATTGTTGTCTTCACTGCCTTCTGTTATATAGGGAGTGGTCTATACAACTGCGGTCGTTTTTGTCTTGTTTTGTGTTGTGTTGTGCTGCATGGTCCAGTAGCGCTGAATGAGTTCCTGTTTGCTGACGACGAGTGCCTCGCATACGAGAAGGAAGAAAAAATTGCAGAGCATACAGTACCAGGCTGAGAAACATTGTCTTTGCCTTGCTGTTGATAGGCAGCTGGTCTCTGTGCATTGACTGAGGAGGGGGAGGGGGGAGAGTGTTTTATGTGTTTAGACGAGTGATACTGAGTGGCTCGTTGTGTTCAGGGCCAGACCTTATAATTATGTATTTTATTTACCGATGTATCTGTTCTTTTCATCGAATAAGATACACAGATACACATATCATTTACTTGTAACCAAGAGTGTCCCAAGAGACAGAACAGGACAGACGTAGACAGGAAGACAGATGGTATCTGTTTCAAGGCCAAAGGAGACCAAGGAGACTCTGTGACATTCCAGATCGCCAGTGAGATAGTAGAGTGTTTATGTCGTTCACACGACTTAACCCGACTGGAACTCGTTGGTTCAGGCAGATCCTCATAATTGTTTAAATACGACATGATCGTTCTTTCAGAAGATTGAACACAGCATACACATACATTTACGTAGAGTCAATGATGTCTCCAAGAGAAGAGACGCAGACACATGAAGCAACAGATCGACTGTTCAAGGCCAAAGGTGACCAAGGAAGACTTGACAACCGTCGCCGTGGTATAGTGTTAACGCAACGACTACCGACTGGAAGGTAGTGGGTTCGAATCCCATCATCCTTTCAAAAGCACTGTGGGATTTTTCGGCAGTAACCGGCTCCTACCCAGAGTAGGCGTGCCATGTACTCTTTGGGAAGACTGGGACCACACAGTCGAGTCTCATCCACTTCACAGATGCGTCACTGGGTGCTGTTTAAAATCTTCTGACCAGCACCGCAAGTGTCTGTATCTCTCAGGCCTGGTTGAGCCAGGATATATTATGATAGTAATCGTATAGAGTACAGCCCTGTAACGGAGTCTCAATCCTAGATATGTAACTCCCTAGCATCATGTCTATCATCCTCATCGACATCATCATCATTGTTAAAAACTGTGCCAGTTTCTGTGGCCATTGATGTGGCGTAGAAAATGGGACCAAAAGAAAAGGTGATCACAAAGGTAACCTCCCTGAGTGCGATGATCCTGAAACAAAACGAAACAAAACAAAAAAAAAAAGACGTGGACGTCCAAGAGACCCTGACCTCACATGGTGTCCCACAGTGAAGGCTTTCTTACTCTCCACAGACTGACGGCTCTTTCTTCTGGCAGAAAAAGAGTATGTTGTCGTGGGACACTCGCCTGTTCTGGATGTTTCGGCTGCCTCCCTCTCCCTCCCTCTCTCCCGCTCTCTCTCTCTCTCTCTCTCTCTCTCTCTCTCCTCTCTCCCTCTCTCCCTCTTTCCCTCTCTCCTTCCTTCCCTCTCTCCCTCTCTACCTCTCTTCCTCCCTCTTTCTCAGCCTCTCTCCTCTCTCCCGCTCTCCCTCTCTTCGGCCCAGCGCCGGCCTCTCTCCGTTCCTCCCTCCCTCTCTCCCTCCCTCTCTCACTCTTGTGTGTCGTGACGTTTTTTTCAGTCTTCTTTCTTTTGTCTGTGAGTGTGTCGTGACGTTTTTTTCAGTCTTCTTTCATTTGTCTGTGACGTGTGCCGTGACGTATTTTCATGCTTTTGTCTGTGACGTGTGCCGTGATCACCCCCTATACCCCAGTACGTTTGGCATCTACTTAACACTGAAATCCCATGCAAAGGGAAGTAACTCCGTCAAATGGAAGGGGTATACATTTATAAAAAACAATAAAAAATACCAGAAAAAATTTCTGGCTGAACTTTTGATTTTTATCAGCTTGTAGACATATAATACTTTCATGTACAGTTAAGTTTTTCTTTCAGTTTGAATTGTAACACAGGTAAAAAAAAATCCAAAGCCCTTTCTTGCCTTGCGAAATGTCTCACATTTTACACTGAAATAGTCCTTGCCACTTTCTGCAGCACAAAAACAAAGTCTGAAGGGCTGTACAAGATATAAAAAACAATGTCCAGTTACTGGAGAAGCTGGGCATGAAACTGGGCAAAGCAATGCCCCTTGCAGAGATGTACTTTGCAGGTGAGACAGCCCCACACAGTCTCGACGGCGTTGTTCTTTGGCGTACGTCGCCCACTCTTCAGGCACTGACGGCATGCAGCTTTCCTCCCTGGCATGCGATCTATGGGATGTTGCTCTGGTTGTGTGAAGGCTCTTCCAAGCACACTTGGCTGCATCTGGGCCTGTTGTTTGGGTCCTGCTTTGCCAGCGACCAGACCCTCAAAGACGGCAAGGCGAAAGTTGAGGGGATCTTGGATCTTCTTTGACTTGGGAGCTGGCTGAATGGTCTTCCTGAAAATGATGTGAGCATTGACAAGGCTGCTCTGCACGAAAAACCATAGCAGGTATCTCCACCACTTCCGGCATGATCTCCCAACAGGATAGTAGGCCCTGTGCTGGTCATGGTGATCCACCCCTCCCATGTTTTCATTGTAGGCGAGAATGGGTTGTGGGATGTCCTTCATCACTCGCTGGCCTGCACACACACACACACACACACACACATACATAAGTCATCCTATGCATGGTGAGATGTTAAATATTACAGTATGACACTGACAACTAAAGTAGCCTATTAGCTTATCAATTAGTGTCTTTTGAATTAGATATAAACAAACGTACCTCTCTTCTCAAGTCGGAGAGCAGATCCCATCACTGGCTGGACGTTGGTGGAAAGGACCGAGATGGCACGCTTGTCTTGCCAAACAGTTGCAAGGAGGTCACCTTTCTGCATCATTCTGGTCTCTCCTTTCTTCATGCGCTGTCTTCTTTTTGCCTTAGAACACACAAAGACACAAACAAAATAAGAAACTCGGATTTACGTAATCAGTATGGCTCCTTTACCTGCACAAAAAAGGTAAGTACATGTAGTATACATGGCATTGTCAGTGTGAATGTCAAGTGTACTATAGAAAATTATTGCTTTTGCAGCCTATGGGCTTTTTTACACACATACATTTATAAATTGATAAAATAATAAACCCACCTTCACGGCAGCTTTCAGTTCTGCTGGCCACCCCTTTCGGTTGATACGAATCGTTCCGCAGCATCTTGTCTTCAGAGCCAACAATTCCTCTGCAAGCTGGACAGATGTGAAGAAATTGTCATGGAAAAAGTGGTGCCCTTTTCCCAGAAACTCCTTGCCAACTGTCATCACAACGTGACTGCCAAGCCCACCTGCACACAGCGCGGAACCAATCCTGTCATACCTGTCAATAATTAGTTTTCCATACTTACTCCTCATAATGATATCTTGGTGTATAATTTATTGCAAAACTTCTTTTTTTTTCTGTACTGAGACATGTCAGCATTCATTTAGTATATTTACTGACAGGAAAAATATGTCAAACAAACATAAACACACAGGCACGCACGCATGTACACACACACACTCACACCACACACACACACATTCTCTCTCTCACACACACACACACACACACACACACACACACACACACATACACACTTACACTTTCTCTAACAAACAAAATCATACATACCTTTGATGGCCTGCTGGGATTTGCCAGTGTAGACGCTGAAGTCGAGGAGGTATCCTGAAGCTGGGTCAGCGCTGCACCACACTTTGATGCCCCATTTCGTTGGCTTGTCCTTGATGTACTGTTTGAAGGCAAGCCTTCCATGGAACTTGACCATGGCCTCGTCGATGCTGATAGCTTTCCCTGGCTTGTAGAGAGCGAGACACTGCTGTTGGAAGTGATCCATGAGGGGTCTCACTTTGTGGAGAGGGTCATGTCCCGGTTGGCCACGTGGGACGAAGGTTGAACTGTCATTCAGATGAATGTATTGCCCAATCTTCTGAAACCTGGTTCTGGACATGAGCTTCGAAATGCACGGCACATTCAACTTGTCATCTGTTGACCAGTACAAGTCTGCACGAGGGAGGATGTGAATCCCCATCATAATGTTTATCGCGAAATAAACTTTGATGTCAGCCGAGCTGACTTCCTTCCATTTGGCGTCACGCCCCTTTTCTGCTTGTCTTTGCTGCGCGTACAAGTTCGTTTCTGCAGCAATCGAGTCGAACAACTCGTCGGAAAAAAACAACTGAAAATACGAAATGGGGTCAGCTCCCACCTCTAAGTCATGGCAAACTCCGACAAACTCGCTGAAATCCTCCTCAGAAACGGCAGAAAGATCCCTTGTCCAAGTCGATCGATCGGGCACAGTGTCAACATTCGACTCTCCCTCACTCTCACTGTCACTCAAAACATCGGAATCCTCCTCAAACTCGGCTTGCAGTGCTTCGAAGTCGATGTCGAGATCGCTCTCCGGATCTTCTTCACGAGCTCGCACCAAATCCTCGGCAGTGAAACCCTCAAAATCACTGTCATCGTCGTCCAAATCGCCCATGTTTCTCCTCCACCACTCGGCTGGCGTCTCCTCGGCCATCACGAAAACTTACACCGCTTTGAAAATTCGTAGCTCGCACAATTTTCCACCAAACTGGATAAACCGGATGTTGTTGTGCAGGGCAGAGTGTCCCGAAAACGAGGCTGACAAGTCTCGCGAGAATGGGAGCAATAATAAGCAGCATGGCCGCGCCTAGTAAAGCACGTGGTTTGCGGACGGCAGCGGGCGGGCTGCCTGTTCGGGGCTTGAAAATATCGCGGGCTGTTGCGGGCGGGCTGGGGGAATAGGGGTCATGGTGTTTTGGTGTTTTTATTTGATCACACACATATATATATATATATATATATATATATATATAGA
>JAPXFY010000015.1:74785041-74787541 GCA_030674185.1 Monoplex corrugatus
CCAGAAGAGAAGGGGTGGGGATAACAGGATGGAAGGGGGAGATGGGACACCAGGAGAGAAGGGATGGGGATAACAGGATGGAGGGGGAGATGGGACACCAGAAGAGGAGAGGTGGGGATCACAGGATGGAGGGGGAGATGGAGACACCAGAAGAGAAGGGGTGGGGATAACAGGATGGATGGGAGATGGGACACCAGAGAGAGGGGTGGGGATAATAGAAGAGGATGGGGATACCAGGAGAAAGGAGGAGACGGGACACCAGGAGAACAAGGATGGGGATAACAGGAGAAGAGGAAGACGGGACACCAGGAGAACAAGGATGGGGATAACAGGAGAAGAGGAAGACGGGACACCAGGAGAACAAGGATGGGGATAACAGGAGGAGAGGAAGACGGGACACCAGGAGAACAAGGATGGGGATAACAGGAGAAGAGTAAGACGGGACACCAGGAGAACAAGGATGGGGATAACAGGAGAAGAGGAAGACGGGACACCAGGAGAACAAGGATGGGGATAACAGGAGAAGAGGAAGACGGGACACCAGGAGAACAAGGATGGGGATAACAGGAGAAGAGGAAGACGGGACACCAGGAAAACAAGGATGGGGATAACAGGAGAAGAGGAAGACGGGACACCAGGAAAACAAGGATGGGGATAACAGGAGAAGAGTAAGACGGGACACCAGGAGAACAAGGATGGGGATAACAGGAGAAGAGGAAGACGGGACACCAGGAGAACAAGGATGGGGATAACAGGAGAAGAGGAAGACGGGACACCAGGAGAACAAGGATGGGGATAACAGGAGAAGAGGAAGACGGGACACCAGGAGAACAAGGATGGGGATAACAGGAGAAGAGGAAGACGGGACACCAGGAGAACAAGGATGGGGATAACAGGAGAAGAGTAAGACGGGACACCAGGAAAACAAGGATGGGGATAACAGGAGAAGAGGAAGACGGGACACCAGGAGAGGATGGCTGAGGATAACAGGAGAGTGGGTAGATGGGATACCAGGAGAACAGGGGCGGGGATACCAGTAGATGGTTAAGACGGGACACCAGAAGAGGGAGGGTAAGGGGATAACAGAAGAAAGGGTGAGATGGGACACCAGAAAAGGAGGGAAAGCGGATAGCATGAGAGAGGGGGAGATGGAATACCAAAAGAGGAGTGGTGGGGATAACAGCGGGAAGTACACCAGGAGAGAGAGGACAAGAGGAAATGGGACAGTTATGTATCATGCTAGGGGAGACAGTCAACAGTTCATGTGTACGCCCACCTCATCATCTATCTTGCAGCAAGCAGAGGACTGCAAAATAAGAATAAAGAAAACAATATGCATCACCACTATTTTTCACAATTGTGGCAATCCCTTTGTGTCCATATGTTTACATTCCCTGGGCAGTGGATAGAAATCAAATGAAGATAAATGACTGGAAACGAGGACGAATACAGTGAAGGAACAACCACAAACATCCAGAAAGAAAGAACGAAAAATAAGTAAGAAAAAAAAATCTTATTTCCATTCTATGACCAGCGTTCAGAGTGCCAAGAGAATGGAGACATGTCAGTGTTTGTGAACAGAATAAACAACATTTGATGGCATCTGCTTAGTGTGACACCTCCAGAGAGGTGTGGTGATGATGTGGAGGAGGAGGAGGAAGATGATAAACGATGATGATGACGACGACGATGATGATGGTGGTGATGATAGTAAAGGTGATGACAACGACGATGCTAGTGATGATGATGTCATCGACCACGACCACGACGACGGCGACGATGATGATAATGTTGATAACGATGATGATGATGATGATGATGATGATGACGATGACGATGACGATGATGATGATGATGATTTCGAGCGCGAAAACGTCACCATGAAAAACTGACGATGGAACTGAAACTCAATGCCTGTATTCTTGAGTGGCACAGGCAATTTTCACAGTGTGGTGAGACGATAAATCCTTTTCCCCACCCTCTTGATTACTGACGCTTGTACTTCCACAGCGCGCAGGGTATAACGATATCAGTAGGTGCAAAAACCGACGTTAACATTCAAGGTACGGTATTCAACAGGTGATGACACCCAGTGTGTGTGTGACACCTCCAGACAGATGCCCATCCCTTCAATGCCATCGTGTCCAGTTCATCGCCTTCCCTTCACATGGCTGTCAGCGCCTGCCATGACCACGTTAGCTAAAGCCCTTCACTGAATGAAGCCCTGATGACCATCAAGGGACGTAATGCTGGCCCCTGATTGCCTGCAGTGATCTCCCCATTGCTGCAATGGCGATACAGCCTGCAGGTCACGTGATAGCCGCCACTTTCATCGCCTGTCCATTATAGCCTGCTTTATGTGGCTTGATCTCTCTCTCTCTCTCTCTGTCTGTTTTCTCTCTCTCTCTCTCTCTCTCTCTCTCTCTCTCTCTCTCACTCTCTCTCTCTATCTCTCTTCTCCCCTCTCTCTCTCTCTCTCGTCTCTCTCTCTGTCTCTCTC
>JAPXFY010000015.1:74792541-74795041 GCA_030674185.1 Monoplex corrugatus
ACTTTTCACCCATTCATACGATCAAATAAGCACAAGTATTTTAGCAAGATATAAAATAATGACCACAGAATCATTTTCAGTGAAAATCTCAAAATTGTTACCCTGACCCCCCCTATATGAACTATCGCTGCTAACGAAAAAGTGTGTCAGGTGCAATCCGACTCATTCCGTGGTGGAGGGTCACATTTGTTCGTGCCCATTACAAGGAAAAGACGTATAAAACAACTAAAAGAGAAGAATAAAGGAAAGACGAGTCCTTAGGTTTACTGCCTCACCATAAAACCTTGACAGTACATAAGATGATTGCAGGCTTAGGGCTGATGCCACGATTATTTTGTGTCGTCTCCATCACAGTGGCTTTAATGGTGTCAATACGATGCATATAGAATCCATTCCGAGCGCGGAAACGTTATGTTGAGAAACTGAAAACTGTAACCAGAAACTAATCGTCCAGCTTGGCAAAGAGGGAGGGGTCGTGTGTGTTGGGGGGGGGGGGATTGGGGGATGGGAGGGGGGCATTAGTGTCAGAGATATGGACCCAAAGGGGAAGCTATTCAGTTGTAATAAATCATCGTGTTACATCTTGTGGCATTTCCAGCTCCAGCCCCGTGCTTGCTTTAAAAGAGTGCATTTCGTTGTGAAGCTTCCGAGTGCTGTTTGATGTAACCCGTGAATAACTGGATGACACACAGCAGGCTAAATAGATGAATGGAGATGAGGTTGAAGCAATGGTCATTAGCACCAATCATAAGCTTTCCTCTATAATAACAACACTGTTGTCCTTTCTGATTCATCAAAGACCTGGGCATTGTTCTTGATTCTCAGCTCTACATGCAGAAGTTCATCTCCCAGACCTGTCAAGTCCTGTGACTGTCAACTGCGGCGATTCCACCTGAAGTATTTTTAACTTACGACTTCTTTTATTGTGTCTTTAATAGATGATTGTAACTCTCTGTCCTCTGGTTTGCTTGTTTCTTCAGTCACGTGCCTCCAGCGTATCCATAATTCTATGGCCCGTCTTGTCTTACATAAGAAGAAGCACAATCGTGTTACTCCTTTGCTTCAGTCCCTCTACTGGTTTCCTGTCGCTGTTAGCTGACCATCTTGAAATGCCTAGCAATTGGTAGTGTCACTTTAGTGTTTCATAGATCCTTTCAGTTCTCGTCCTATTACGAGACCTCGCCAGTGCACAGGGTTTTACACAGATTCAGGGAGTTTCCCAAATATTTGCTGGCAGATTTGGATGGAGTATACATGGAATCGTCGTAGTGCCATGAACCTCTTGAACATACACCAAGCTTACAGAATACCATGTAAAATCAAAAAGTTTCCCTACAAGTGTATTACGTTTTTTTTTCATCAACTTATCTTTTGACCACTTCTGAATCGGAGAAGAATGGCAGAATGGTTCAGACGTTCGCTTGCCAATAAATTAACTCGAGGTTCCAGGGTTCGCTCCCCGACTTTTATCATCAGTTTGACCGAAAAATCGAACTGAACGTCTAGTCCTTCCGAAAGGGACGAAAAACGAGTCGGACCCCTGTCCCTTTTGGTGGCGCACGTTAAAGATCCCATGGCAGTTGAAAATCGTGAAGAACAGGGCATTGCCCATGCTGCCTTGGTAAAAAAAACATTGGAGAGATAGTTTGATTTCCCAGGTCCCACTCCTTGAAGACCAATTCGCCTTCTTGCTTTTCTGAAGTCTTGGTAAAAAAAATGTGAATATGAAATATGAATTTGAAGCGAGGGAGAGGGGAAAGGCGCTGTCTTCGTGGTGCTGGCCCGGGGAAAAGTTCAGGTCTCTGCCACCTCACTCCCCTACGACCCCATGGTTATGGAACTATCTAGGTAAGACTTCATGACCTGGCCAGCTCATGGGTTTATGTGCAGGCTTAAGGCTTATGCCGTGATCATTCCGGATCCTCTCCATCACATGGCACCTGTGGCGTTAGTGCATATGGAATTCATTCCAAGCGCGGAGACTGAAACTGAAACTGAATCCTCCGAATGTGCACCCCCATGCCTGACCTCTCCGTTCTGCAACTGATACTGTTTGTTTACTAATTCCTCAATACATTATGTTCCATAACGATTCGCTGTTCATTTCCCGATTCTGAACGATACGACTGGAATGAGCTTCCCTCGTCTCTTTGACAGTTGTAAACTGTTTCTTCTTAAGTCCAAGTTCAATACATACCTTTTTGTCCAGCTGTGATCCCACCCCCCTTCACCACTCCTCCCTTCATCTCATCCCCCCCCCCCCCCCCGGGTACACAAGTGCTGTGTACCTGTAAGTTATTTTTTGTCATTGTGAGTGAATGATTGAGTGAACGATGAGAGTGTACACTTTAACTTTTACATCGATATTAGTAGTAGTAGTAGTAGTGGTAGTAGTAGTAGTAGTAGTAGTAGTAGTAGTAGTAGTAGTAGTAGTAGTGTTATTATTATTATTGTTATTGTTATTATTATTATATTAATATTATTATTATTATATTATTAT
>JAPXFY010000015.1:74802541-74805041 GCA_030674185.1 Monoplex corrugatus
TGTGCACATAATCTAAGGAGATGCCCCTAACATTGACCACTCCGTCCAATTTATCGCATTGGGGGTTTAAAAAACATACCCGAATGCAAACTTAAACATAACCTAAGACGCTAAAACGAATATAAAAACAGGCTTAATTACCTAAAATTGCTTCCGCATATCTCAACTTCCCTAGAGCCAAAACTGCACTTGATATATGTACCTAATTATCATTCCAAAGGGAAAGTACGTATACGTAAGACAATCTATCACATACAGGTGAATGAACCAGGAAGACAGAAAATGATAGGAAGAAATAACAGAAAGCAAAGAAGGAAGAAAGAAACAAAGACAATGTCAGAAAAGAGGAAATTTCTAGCACAGAATTTCCTGAAGGTAGGAATACCATTTATACTGAAAGAGTCCTCGGCATCCCCACGGGTGGGGGGTGGGGGGGGGTATATCAGGTGACTGGCTCTGTGATTTGCAGAATTGTTGTTTGCCAGACATTGATGAGATCGCGCAATCCACAGTTTTTGTGTAGATATGTCTTCAGTAAAAAAAAAAAAAAAAAAAAAAAAAAAACCCTCTGGGAAGAGCAGACAGCAGAAGGCCTCGGAGGAAAAAAAGACTTTCAAAAGACTGTCAAGCAAGTGTTAAGGCCCTTAACTCATGAAACTCTGAGGGGACCAGGCCACATCCAGGTCATGACTCCTGGTGCTCTTTGCTGTCGCCTTTTTTTGTTGTTGTTTGTTTGTTTGTTTGTTTTGTTTGTGTTTGTTTGTTTTGTTTGTTTGTTGTCGTTTATTTTAGAAAGATGTCCCCTCCTGGAATCGAACCCGCGCATCCGAGGGGTCAGGTGTCTCAAAGCCCTTAGCTGTTGGACACCAGCAACATGTACGGGATTTCTAAGCCTTATGAAATTCACTTTTGTTCCTCCTGGTCCAGATCCAGCTTGAACTATTTTCCGCTGCGTTTGCCATTGCTTTAGGGCCCTGGTCTTCAATATCTCTCTCTCTCTCTGTCTCTCTCTCTCTCCTCTCTCTCTCTCTCTCTCTCTCTCTCTCTCTCTCTCTCTCCTCTCTCCTCTCTCTCCCTCTCTCTCTCTCTCTCTCTCTCTCTCTCTCTCTCTCTCTCCTCTCTCTCTCTCCCCCTCGGAATGTAATTTCGTTTGCTGTTATTTTACATGAGGGGATTTCTTGCTTTTTACTGATTACCATGACTTCCGTCTTCTTACTGTTTACCTCTTGCCTTTATTTTCGCTTTCTATTTCTATTGTATTTACGAGATTTTGTATGTCTTTTTTTTTCATTTTCTGCAAGTAGAACAATATCTTCTGCATAACGAAGAACGTTTATCATTTTTCCTTCAGTTTTTATCCCAGGGTATCCTGCTAGGTTTCTAATGAGAGTTTTGTTGTACAGTGAAAACAAATCTGGTGACATATTTTGGAAAGAGCTTATAATTATCATTCTATACTGTCACTGCTGCTGTTTGTTCCCAGTACATATTTCTCATTATTCTCAGATCCTTTCCATCAACATTGAGCCTTTCTAGTTGGTTGATCAGTCCTTCTTGTCTTACCCAATTAAAAGCCTTGGTGTAAGCAAAAAAGCATAACTATGAATCCTTATTCAATTGAACTGATCTTTCTATGAGAGTTCTTAGGATGCAATGGCATTAATAGTTCTTTCAACAAATCCACAATGTTCTTCTGCTACATCTGTTTTGATATTGTTCCTTGTCTTCATCATGATTATTCTTAAAAAAATATTCCTCACATGACTCATCAAGCTGAGTGAACAATTAGTTCGCATTCTATAGCCCCCGATGTCTTTGGAAGTGCAATGAACATTGATTTTGACACATCTTAAGGGGTTTTCAAGTGTCATAAATATCATTTAGGAAGACTATTACTTTTTCAATACCGAATTCATCTAGAGCTTCAATCATTTCTGTAATTATTGTCTAGTCCTGGGGCTGTTTTCTTTTCATCCTTTTCAACGCTACTCTACTTTCATTTCTCGTTATTGGTGGTCCTTAAGTGTTCTTTCTTACGATGTGTTCCTCATTTCTGTCATCGTGAAAATCTCCTCCAATGTACTCTCCCCATCCTTCTAAAATGTTGTCGTTTTCCATGATAATTGTGTCATCTTTTTGTGCATGTCTTTTTCCTTTTCAATGTTTCTGTACAAAAACGTACGGTCTGATTTGGGTCGATTTTCTATTACTTTGCACTTTACCAGCCAAGCTTCCTCAGCTTCATTGCATTTGTGACCTGTCAGCACGAAATCAGTCTTAACTCTCATTTTGGTCAATTTGGGATATACACGTACATATCACTGGAAAGTGTACATTCTGCTGATTATTTTGGTACTTGAATAAAGCTTGTACTCAAAAAAATGTAGAAGTTATGTGTGTTTAAAGTCATTAAGTTGTATGACGGCCATTTTGAGAAAACGGCTTCTAAAGTTTTTGTGTGCTTTCCTACACATTTTCCTTCAATTTCGTTATTTGGTGG
>JAPXFY010000015.1:74815041-74817541 GCA_030674185.1 Monoplex corrugatus
CAACACAATGAAGCGATGAAAGCAAACCCAGACCAGACCAGCCCGCCATGTTTCCTTCCACTGAGAACTCGGCTTCCTGTCATCAAGATGGCGACACCATGTCGGTTTTCTAGCCAACGACGTGTGCTTGCTGCAGAGATTATCTCCCATTACATTCTCACAATCTTCTCTACTCAAGCACAACGAGCAATGGGTCAGAGCTAACTTGTTTTAATCACTTGAAACCTCCTCAGAGCTACAACCCTTTATGCTAATGTCCTTCTATCTAAGCAAGATTTGCGTTACGCCGAGGGTCTGTTGTGTTGGATACAGGTAGAGACTTGAGTTATTGGGGTTACTGGAGTTTTTGGAGTTATTTCAAAAGGGACTGGCTCGTTGGTCTAGGGGTATGATTCTCGCTTAGGGTGCGAGAGGTCCCGGGGTCAAATCCCGGACGAGCCCGATTTTATATATATATGTTCCTTTTTTTGAAAGTAAGACACACACATACACATGTCATTTACATGTAACCAAGATTATTCCAGTGGAAGACTGATAAAATACCAGTATAAAATATAGACTCGGTAAAACAGTCTAGGTAGGGCCTCAGGATCTGGCCAGCTTATGGGTTTATGTGCAGGCTTAAGGCATGTGCCACGATCACCATACACGTGGCACCTGTGACTTTAGTGTATGTGGAATTCGTTCCGAGCGCGGAGACGTCATATTGAGAAACTGAAACTGAAACTGAAACTCAAGACGGATTCACCGCGCTTGGAAAGTTCTACATGCGCTCCACCCAAATCTGCCAGCAATTATCTGACAGATTTCCTGAGCCTGCACAATACTCTTTGAGCTGGCAAGGTCTTGAAATGGGGAAAGCGGGGAAGGGACCTGTCAAACACTAAGCTGGCACCACCAGAATGATGGAAACATTAAAAAAAATTGGACAGCAAACTGATCGGTTTTTAATGTTGCGAGCTGCTAGAACCTTGAGGCATTCATAAGAAAGGGAATCCAGTCTTGTGGAGGGGCCTGTTTTCTGCCCATCTTAGCGTTTCCATCATTTTGGTGGTGTAGGCTTAGTGTTTCATAGGTCTTCCCCCCTCCCCCCCCCCCCTCCATTTTCCACTCCTTAACTGAAGATCTCGCCAGGCGTAGAATTTAGGGAGAAGAGTGGCAGAATGGTTCAGACGCTCGCCTGCCAATAACTAAACTCGAGGTTCCAGGGTTCGCTCATCGTAGAGGCCTCAACTTTTCTCCCCAGTTTGACGGAAAATCGAACTGAACGTCTAGTCCTTCGGAAGGGGACGAAAAATGAGTCGGACCCGTGTGCCTTCTGGCTGCGCACGCTAAAGCTCCCACGACAGTTGAAAATCGTGAAGAGCAGAGCATCGCCCGACTGCCTTGGTATAAAAAATTGGAGATAGTTTGATTTCCCAGTTCCTATCCCTTGGAGACCAATTACCTTCTTGCATTTCTGAAGTCTTGGTTAAAAAAAATGTGAATATGAATTTGAAGTAAGGGAGAGGGGATGGGCGCCGTATTCGTGGTGCTGACCCCGGGAAAAGTTAAGGTCTCTGCCATCTCACTTCCCTACGATCCCAAGGTTATGGTATCATCTAGGTAGGACCTCAGAACCTGGCCAGCTCGTGGGTTTATGTGCAGGCTTAAGACTTGTGCCGTGATCATTCTGGATCTTCTCCATCACGTGGCACCTGTGATGTTAGTGCATATAGAATTCATTCCGAGCGCGGAGACGTCATCTTGAGAAATCGAAACTGAAACTGAAATTATAGACAATATCAAAGGAAGTAAGAGGGAAGCAGGGAGAATTTTTAATATTAACCAAAGACCATAACTCTTGAGAGTCACGTAGGAAGTATTTCCCATGTTGTAGAACTTCTCAATTCTAACACACTTTGCACTATACTGTGTTAGATTTGAGAAGTTCTACAACATGGGAGATAATTCCTTCATGACTCTCAAGAGTTATGTTCTTTGATTGAAATTTATAAAGTTTTGGCCAGGCTGAAGGAGTCTGCCTGGTAACTGTTGTCAGATTTGGGTGGAGTGCATATGGAATTGTCCAGTGCGGTGAATCCCTCTTGAACAAACTACAAACTACGAACTGGAGGAGGGTAAAGATAAGCTGCACTTAATTCTGATTCGTGTTGTTCTTCACATGACAAGAGATACAGGTACAGGTGAATTTCAAATTAAAAAAAAAAAGAGATCGTATCATGTCCTAGCTGTCTTTTCGCTTTCTCATTATCACAAAGGTTAATTAAGTCAAAATTTTAACTACTATATTTGTTTAAGGCCGCGAAAGCCTTTCCAACAGATGTGTGTTTTTGGGTGTTTTTTTTTCTGTTTTAACATGACAACCACGCGATCTCGACATACTCAAACGTTCTTTAAATGTATCTTAACGTTTTATTACGTATTTTTTTAATATCAACCAAAGGACAAAACTCTTGAGAGTCACGTAGAAATTATCTCCCATGTTGTTGAACTTCTC
>JAPXFY010000015.1:74820041-74830041 GCA_030674185.1 Monoplex corrugatus
GAACTGAACTTGAGACGGTTTCCATGGCTCTGTGAACAGAGACAGGCATCCAAAGTAGAAAAGAACCCAAATGTTTCTTTGCTAATTTTAAACTTGACTTAGAGCACAAACGCAGCATACAAAGACGTTATTATCGTATAACTGTTATATGAACATCAAACAATTTCTTACGCTACAAATTATTGAACAGCTTGTCTTACTAGCTCTTCATTAAGCCATTTGTCCTAGTGTTGATATGTTTCTTTTTTATTCATGTATGTGCGTGTGTGTGTTTGTGTGTGTGTGTGTGGTGTGTGTGTGTGTGTGTGTGTGTGTGTGTGTGTGTTTGTGTGTGTGTGTGTGTGTGTGTGTGTGTGTGTGTGTGTGTGTGTGTGTGTGTGTGTGTGTGTGTGTGAGGACGCGCATATATCTATATCTATCTATCTATCAATCGATATATATATATATACAGGGTGTTTCAAACTGAATACGCCAAAATCATTACGCAGTTTTTTCAGGTCTATAGCATTGTAGTGGACTGAATCAGTGGTTATTTGATAGAGTAGTTATCAAAGTTTGATTGGGTGTCAGTTTCACCGCTGTCGTTAGTATAACTTCCGGTGCAGCTGAATTGTGGGAAGATCAATCAAAATGGCGACTCCTCAGCAGAAGGCGTTTTGCGTGCTTGAGTTCGCGAAAACAAACGCCATTGTCACGGTGCAACGTGCTTTCAGAACAGAATTCGGCATTGATCCGCCCCATCGTGAGAGCATTCGACGGTGGGTTAGACAGTTTAAAGAGAGTGGGTGTCTGTGCAAAGGAAAGAGTCCTGGAAGACCACGTGTTACAGAGGAGCAAGTGGAGAGGATTCATGATGCATTTGAGAGCAGCCCACGTAAGTCCGTACGTCGAGCAAGTCTTCAGCTTGCCATCCCTCATACCACTCTCTGGCGTGTGTTAAAGAGACGATTACACATGAAACCATACAAACTAAGCCTCGTCCAAGCACTTACTAATGATGACAAGGTGATGCGGAGGACATTCTGTGAGTCAATGCTGGAGATGGAGGAAGGTGATGAAACTCTCTTTTCACGTTTAGTTTTTAGTGACGAAGCGACTTTCCATTTGAGCGGCACAGTCAATCGTCACAATGTGCGCATTTGGGGAACAGATCACCCACATGAAACTGTTGAGCATGAAAGAGATTCCCCTAAAGTGAACGTCTTCTGTGCTGTGTCTCAAGACAAGGTCTATGGTCCCTTTTTCTTTTGAAGGAAACACCGTTACAGGACAAACCTATCTCGAAATGCTCCAAAACTGGCTATTCACTTTACTGCAAGCAGATTCGAATGACTTCATTTTTCAGCAAGATGGAGCACCACCCCATTGGCATCTCGGGGTTAGAGCTTATCTGAATGAAAAACGTGCCTCAGCGATGGATTGGGAGGAGAGGTGCTAAAGACCTTGCTCTCTGTGCTTGGCCTGCCAGATCCCCGGACCTCACTGTGTGTGACTTTTTCTTGTGGGGGTATGTTAAAGACCAAGTTTATGTTCCACCACTTCCAGCAAGTATCGATGACTTGAAAGATCGAATAACAGCTGCAATCAACACGGTGGACCGTGACATGCTGAGGCGCGTTTGGGAGGAATTCTCATATCGGCTTGATGTTGTCCGCGCTGCCGGTGGTGGCCACATTGAGCACTTATAAAACATGAAATGAAACTTGAATGTATATACAACACATGTGTTCATGCTAGAGGTTTGTAATTTTTTTCGTTTTTGACACATCACGTGATGATTTTGGCGTATTCTCTTTGAAACACCCTGTATATGTATATATATATATATAATATATATACATATATATATATATATATATATATATATATATATATATATATATATATATTGGTGTGTGTGTGTGCGTGTGTGTGTATGTGTGTGCGTAGGCAGGAGTATACATTTCACAGCAAAGCCTAACGTAGATTATCTAGCAAACACAACCCATAAGTTAAATCAAACCTGAAGAATTTGACACTGCACAGGGTTTATGCTTATGGCACATGCGATAATTTTTATGTTGATTTTATTTTTATCCTTTTCCCATATAAATAAATTTTAAAAATGTATGAATACATAGAAATATATATATATATATATAAATATACAATATATATATATATATAAATATACATATATATATGCATATACATATATATGTGTGTATATATATATATATATATGCATATTATTATATACGTTGTGTGTGTGTGTGTGTTGTGTGTGTGTGTGTGTGTGTGTGTGTGTGTGTGTGTGTGTGTGTGTGTGTGTGTGTGTGTGGTGTGTGTGTGTGTGTGTGTGTGTGTGTGTGTGTGCTACGTACATTTGCATGTCATGACGTGTATGTCCTAGAGTTTGAGGAGACATTACAGGCAGGAGTATACATTTCACAGCAAAGCCTAACGTAGATTATCTAGCAAACACAACCCATAAGTTAAATCAAACCTGAAGAATTTGACACTGCACAGGGTTTATGCTTATGGCACATGCGATAATTTTTATGTTGATTTTATTTTTATCCTTTTCCCATCCAATGACATTTGCAGCAGGACAGTGGCAGGAAATACATTGAGTATAAGCACATCGTCTTGAAAAAAAAAACTGAATCTACGACTCAAACTCACTACTTAACTCACTGTAGCCAACAGGCCGTGGACACATGACCACTCTCACCACCAGACGTGGATTGACCATGTAGATACTGAAGACAGCGAGGCAGTACAATGGTCAAAATACTGGACCACACAATCCATATACATGTATTTACAAACAGTGATTGAAAAAGATCTATAAGTATATTCGAACTCGAGAAAAATCCATCCATTAATACCTGATAAACCTTTGTTGTCACATCATATCTATGTACGGGCGCACACACACACACACACACACACACGCGCGCACGCACAGACACACGCACACACTCAGCGAGAGAGAGAGACAGACAAACAGACAGACTTACAGAGAAAGAGAGAGAGAGAGAGACGCATATACACACGCACAGACACACACATACACACACGCTCATAAACACATACACACACATACACACACACTCACACACATACACATACGCTCGCGCATGCGCAAACACACACACACACACACACACACACACACAAACACACACACAAGAAAGCACACACACATACACATTGTTTGAGCTAAATAATTCTCTCAGTCTTCTACACAATCTCCCATATTTCTAAGAGAAAACAAAATGGACACAGAACAAGCAAACAAACGAACGAACAAACAAACAAAGAACAAACAAACAAACAAACTAACAAACAAACAAACAAACAAACCCATCACATGGCTTTTAACACAGAGCAATGACGACAAGTAAACCCAGACCAGTCTGCCATACTTCCTGTCACAGAGAACTCCGCTTCCTGTCATCAAGATGGCGACGCCATGTCTGTTTCCTAAGCAACGATCTGTGCTTGCTGTGGGGATTACCTCCCGTTACAACCTCACAACTGGCGCTAATGAAGTGCGACAAGCAGCGGGTCAGAACTAACGTGTTTAAATCACATGAAACATCCCCCTTTTCTTGTCTTTTTTTCTATTTTTTTCTTTTCTTTGTTTACAAAACGCTTCCCCTCAAAGCTGGAAATGAGATGCTGATGACTTTCAATCTGACTTTCCAATATGTCCATTAAAAAAAAATGTGGATAATGCTTCATATTAACTAGAGGGAGCCTTGTCTGTCTGTGTGTCTGTGTCTGTGAGTCTGTGTTTCTCTCTTCTCTCTCTCTCTCTCTCTCTCTCTCTCTCTCTCTCTCTCTCTCTCTCTCTCTCTCTCTCTTTCTCTCTCTTCAGTTGATATGAAATAATCTTGTGATAGACTGGTTGGATAATTGATCTTCAAGGGGTCATCAACATCATCAAGTACCTTGCGACATGACGTTGGCGATCATGGCCTTCTGTCTGTTTCTATCCCTCAATGCCGCAAGCACCTCTTCCATCCTCTTTGTCTTCAGCCACTCTGCAAGTCCGTCCAATATTTTCTCCCTGGGTCTACCTGGTGCTCTCTTTCCCTCCAGCTTTCATGTTGTCACCAAGTGCTCCAATTCCCCTTTCCTCATAAAATGGCCTATAAATGTTGCCTGTGTTTTCCTTATCTTCCTTACGAATGATCTTCCTGTGTCTCCTCCATCAAGACTTTCTCGTTTGTTTTCTTTGCTGTCCATGGAACTCTCAACATTCTTCTTTGAAACAACATCTCGGCTGTCTCAATCTTGTTCTGGCTTTGCTTATTGAATGTCCACGCCTCACAACCGTATAACATTATCGGTTCTATATAACATTCAAGAACTCTCTTCCTGATGTTAATTGATCGGCATTTGTTGGTAAGAATGCTTTTCATTTTCTTGAATGCTGTTTTGGCTTGGCTGATTCTGCTGGCTATTTCTGATGTGCATCTGCCGTCTGGTGAAATGATCGTTCCCAGCTATTTAAACTTATCAACCTGTCTCCAGGTTGTGCCATTTCAAGGGGTGGGACCTGAAAAATCAACCTATCTCTCCAATGTTTTATACCAAGACAGCCGGGCGATGCCCTGCTCTTCACGATTTTCAACTACCGTGGGATCTTTAACGTGCGCAGCCAGAAGGCACACGGGTCCGAATCATGTGGTGGAGACTTTTTTTTCTCATGGTCAGCATCATTAGGATGCTCTCATCCGCTCTCCTTTGTTACTTTAGCTTCCTTGTCCTTGCAAATGGATATGTAGTAATATACAATGAGGTGAACAATGACCTGCTCAAGATAGGGTCACCCAATCATTTGACAACCACGCTCGATCATGATTAAATGAGCTGTCGACAGTGAGTGTTGTAACAACTATGCTATTTTACCCACATTAAGACCACAGGCATTATAAGCTGTGAAATGAAATGTCTGAAAAGAGCAGTATTATCAGCATGGGGCTCTAACAAAATGAGCTATAAAGATGGCCACTTGTTTTGCATACTTGGAATGTTTTAATCTCCTGAGATTCTGATGCTACTTGTGGTAGGTCTGAGAGACCAAGGTCTGAAGGTGAGTGCTTTCCTCAGTATTCCCCTTACTAACAGACTGCCAGACTTTTACTTTTTTCCCACAACTTCATTCCCTTTGATACAGATTAGACTGCTTCTCTCAGTGTTCAATATACTAACAAGCTGTCAGACTTTCAGTTATATTCACAGTTACATTTCCATTGATCATGACTGTTCTAGCTCAGCTAATGGGGCCAATAGTTATATACTCAACATCTAATGTCTCGAGTTCACTCCCAGTTTGCAATATAAAAACGGTCTGTTTGCGGGCCCCAGCAGCTCAGTTGGTTTGAGCATCGGATTCATATTCTTAATGGTTGTGGGTTTGAATCTCGGGGTGCGCAACATTAAAACTGGCCATCTCACCATCCCATCTTAACATCATTGTTGTTCTGGTGGTGTCGGTATAGGATTACATAAGTCCCCCTTCCCCCACTTCCCTGGGATGGTTATCCCCATCGAACATAGGGAGAAAATATTACACGGACTTGCAGCGGGGATGAAGACAGAGAGGGTGGGAGATGTAGGCCTACTTGCAGCGACAAGGGGTAGATCCGTGTGGACAGAGAGAGACAGGGAGAGACAGAGAGAGACAGAGAGAGACGGGGAGAGACAGAGAGAGGGGGACAGGGAGAGACAGGAGAGGACAGTGAGAGACAGGGAGAGACAGGAGAGAGACAGAGAGAGACAGAGAGAGACAGAGAGAGACAGAGAGGGAGACGGGAGAGGAGAGAAAAGCAGAGAGAGACAGGGAGAGACAGGAGAGAGACAGGGAGAGACAGAGAGAGAGCAGAGAGGGAGACAGAGAGAGGAGACAGGAGAGACAGGAGGAGAGACAGAGAGAGAAAGATAGAGACGGGGAGAGACAGAGAGAGACGGGGAGAGACAGAGAGAGACAGAGAGAGAGACAGAGAGAGACAGAGAGAGACAGGGAGAGACAGAAAGAGACGGGAGAGACAGGAGAGACAGGAGAGACAGAGAGAGACAGAGAGAGACAGAGAGAGACAGAGAGAGACAGAGAGAGACAGAGAGAGACAGAGAGAGACAGAGAGAGACAGGGAGAGACAGGGAGAGACAGGGAGAGACAAAGAGAGACAGTGAAAGACAAGAGAGAGACAGAGAGAGACAGAGAGAGACAGGGAAAGACAGAGAGAGACAGAGAGAGACAGAGAGAGACAGAGACAGACAGGGAGAGACAGAGAGAGACAGAGAGAGACAGAGAGAGACAGGAAAGACAGGAGAGACAGGGAGAGACGGGAAGACAGAGAGAGACAGAGAGAGACAGAGAGAGACAGAGAGAGACAGGGAGAGACAGAGAGAGACAGAGAGAGACAGAGAGAGACAGGGAAAGACAGAGAGAGACAGAGAGAGACAGGGAGAGACAGAGAGAGACAGAGAGAGACAGAGAGAGACAGGGGAGAGACAGGAGAGACAGAGAGAGACAGGGAGAGACAGGAGAGACAGAGAGAGACAGAGAGAGACAGGAGAGACAGAGAGAGACAGAGAGAGACAGAGAGAGACAGAGAGAGACAGGGAGAGACAGAGAGAGACAGGGAAAGACAGAGAGAGACGAGAGAGACAGAGAGAGACAGGAAGCAGGAGAGACAGGAGAGAAGACAGAGAGAGACAGAGAGAGACAGGGAAAGACAGAGAGAGACAGGAGAGAGACAGGAGAGACAGAGAGGAGACAGAGAGAGACAGAGAGAGACAGAGAGAGACAGGGAGAGACAGAGAGAGACAGGAGAGACAGAGAGAGACAGGGAAGACAGAGAGAGACAGAGAGAGACAGGAGAGACAGAGAGAGACAGGGAGACAGAGAGAGACAGGGAGAGACAGGAGAGACAGAGAGAGAAGGGAGACAGGGAGAGACAGGAGAGACAGAGAGAGACAGGAGAGAAGGGAGAGACAGAGAGAGACAGAGAGAGACAAGAGAGCAGAGAGACAGGGAGAGACAGGGAGAGACAGGAGAGAGACAGGGAGAGACAGGAGAGACAGGGAGAGAAGGAGAGAAGGAGAGAGAGACAGAGAGAGACAGGAGAGACGAGAGAGACGAGAAGAGGAGAGACAGAGAGAGACAGAGAAGGAGAACAGGAACAGAGAGAGACAGAGGACAGAGAGACAGGGAGAGAAGGGAGAGACAGAGAGAGACAGGAGAGACAGAGAGAGAAGGAGAGACAGAGAGAGCCAGAGAGAGACAGAGAGAGACAGGGAGAGACAGGGGACAGGAGAGACAGAGAGAGACAGAGAGAGACAGGAGAGACAGGAGACAGGAGAGACAGGAGAGACAGGAGAGACAGAGGAGAGACAGAGAGAGACAGAGAGAGAGACAGGAGAGACAGGAGCAGAGAGAGAAGAGAGACAGAGAGAGACAGAGAGAGACAGAGAGAGACAGGGACAGGGAGAGACAGGAGAGACAGGAGAGACAGGGAGAGACAGAGAGAGACAGGGAGAGACAGGGAGAGACAGGAGAGACAGAGAGAGAGACAGGGAGAGACAGAGAGAGACAGAGAGAGACAGAGAGAGACAGAGAGAGACAGAGAGAGACAGGGAGAGACAGAGAGAGAGAGAGGAGAGTCAGAGAGAGACAGGGAGAGACAGAGAGAGACAGGAGAGACAGGGAGAGACAGGGAGAGACAGGAGAGACAGAGAGAGACAGAGAGAGACAGAGAGAGACAGAGAAGACAGGAGAGACAGAGAGAGACAGAGAGAGACAGAGAGAGACAGGAGAGAGACAGAGAGAGACAGGAGAGAGAAGAGGGAGAGACAGAGAGAGACAGAGAGAGACAGAGAGAGACAGAGAGAGACGGGAGAGACAGGGAGAGAGCAGAGAAGGAGAGCAGGGAGAGACAGAGAGAGACAGAGAGAGACAGGGAGAGACAGAGAGAGACAGAGAGACAGGAGAGAGAGAGACAGAGAGAGACAGAGAGAGACAGGAGGGAGAGACAGAGAGAGACAGGGAGAGACAGGAGAGACAGGAGAGACAGGGAGAGCAGGAGAGACAGGAGAGACAGAGAGAGACAGAGAGAGACAGAGAGACAGAGAGAGACAGGAGAGACAGGGAGAGACAGGGAAGAGATGAGAGCAGGGAGAGACAGGAGAGACAGAGAGAGACAGGAGAGACAGAGAGAGACAGAGAGAGACGGAGGAGACGAGAACAGAGAGAGACAGAGAGGCAGAGAGAGACAGAGAGAGACAGAGAGAGACAGGGAGAGACAGAGAGAGACAGGAGAGACAGAGAGAGACAGAGAGAGACAGAGGAGACAGGAGAGACAGAGAGAGACAGAGAGAGAAGAGAGAGAGAGGAGAACTAGCATAGACAGGAATACAGAGAAGGCAGGAGAGACAGGAGAGGACAGAGAGAGACAGAGAGAGACAGAGAGAGACAGGAGAGACAGGGAGAGTCAGGGAGAGAGTGAAGACAGGAGAGACAGGAGAGACAGAGAGCGAGAGAGACAGGGAGAAGAGGAGACAGGGGAGACAGAGAAGAGAGAGACAGAGGAGAGACAGAGGAGAGACAGAGACAGAGACAGGGAGAGACAGAGAGAGACAGGGAGAGACAGGAGAGAGACAGAGAGAGACAAGAGGGAGAGACAGAGAGAGACAGGGAGAGACAGAGAGGACAGGGAGAGACAGGGAGAGACAGAGAGAGACAGGGAGAGACAGAGAGACGAGAGACAGGGAGAGACAGAGAGAGACAGGAGAGAAGAGAGAGGAGAGCAGAGAGACAGGAAGACAGAGAGAGATAGGAGAGACAGGAGAGAAGGAGACAGGGAGAGCAGGAGAGACAGAGAGGAGACAGAGAGAGACAGGGACAGAGAGAGACAGGGAGAGACAGGGAGAGACAGAGAGAGACAGAGAGAGACAGAGAGAGACCAGGGAGAGACAGAGAGAGACAGGAGAGACAGGGAGAGACAGAGAGAGACAGAGAGAGACAGAGAGAGACAGAGAGAGACAGGGAGAGACAGGGGAGAGACAGGGAAGACGGGAGAGACAGGGAGAGACGAGAGACAGGGAGAGACAGGGAGAGACAGGGAGAGACAGGGAGAGACAGGGAGGAGACGGGGAGAGACAGGGAGACAGAAAAGGAGAGAGACTCTCACACACACACCTATGCACAGACGCATGCATACATGAATACATACATTCATACATACATACATACATACATACATACATACATACATACATACATACATATATACACACATACTTATATACATATATACATACATTCATACATACATACATACATACATACATACATTCATACATTCATACATACATACATAGTAGTAGTAGTAGGCCTCCTTTGGTCATGACTGACCATGGACAAAGTACATCCGTTCTAATGTCTAGATGGGCTGTCTGCTTGGTCCAAGCAGCGTCGCCTGTGACTGTACAGACCAATGCGAGAGAGGCAGTCTCTGTCGCAGCGGTCGCATGTGTATGCTGATGCTGGTCTGTTGGCTGTCATCCCTTTTCTGCGAACTCGCTTTTCTGCTGCAGCAGCTGACAGTTTGTCCTCACCAATCCGCAGCTGTTTCTTGAGAGCAGTTCTCCAGCTGTTGCGGTCGTCTGCGAGGTCCTCCCAGGACTCAGTGTTGATCTCAAGCGCCTTCATGTCACGCTTGCAAACGTCTTTGTATCTCAGCTGTGGGCAGCCAATGTTTCTCTGCCCTGTGGCAAGCTCACCATAAAGGATGTCTTTTGGGATGCGACCATCTTCCATGCGGCGAACGTGGCCCAACCAGCGCAGCCGACGCTGTCTCAGCATGGTATGCATGGTTGGGAGGCCAGCGCAGGTTAGGACTTCGGTGTTGTTCACCTTGTCTTGCCAGGAAATGCCAAGTATGCGCCGTAGGCTTCTCAGGTGGAAGGTATTGAGCCTTTTCTCCTGATGAGCATGTGTGGTCCA
>JAPXFY010000015.1:74835041-74890041 GCA_030674185.1 Monoplex corrugatus
TCTTTGATTGGTTATCTTTGAGCTTGAGGAGACATGATTTTTTTGGAGAAATTAGCCTAAGGCCTAATTGTTTTAACGTTTTGTCACTTTCCAGTTTTGGCTGTCGCTATCATATGATTATGCATATACTGGTCTTGGTTGAGGGCCTACTTACGTAGCTCCAGCAGCTTAAGAAAACTGAAGATGAGTGACTCATTGAGTCAGTTTTCTTCACAAAAAGCACAATAAAAATGTGTTTTTTTTGAACGACTGCACCAACTGAAATAAATAGATGAATAAATGTTGGTAGGAAGGTCTTTATATCGCCTATGATTATGTGCCCCTGCCATGTGGTATTGGCAATACATATGTGACACAAAATTTCAGTTTTTGAAATGAATTATGTAATTGACACCACTTTAAAGAGAAAGGGTTAGCTGTGCAATAGTATGAATAAATTTTCTGTCGGTTGACTATGACAAAATGTACGATTTTTGGATTTGTTTTTAATCTAGCATACATAGCAGAAACTTGATCATTTGCCTCTGTTTTGTGAAGACAAAACAACATAACTTTGTAAAGAATGAACCAGTGAACAAAAACTGAATATCACCAGCACAAATTAGCTAAACTATTTATGAGAAGATGCAAATTTAATAAGCCCTTTCAGTGTTTTAAGCGCTGCACAGTGACATCAGCAGAAAACACTTCAGGCACTGTGCAACATCATCACACAGTAGTGTTATATCATAAAACTTGATTGATCTTTGTGAAAGAAAAGGCAGGAGCTCCTTCCGTTTGTCACATGTCAGCAGAGACTTTGTCTTTCAGTTTCACTTCGTAGTATATGGCCAGTACTTCAGGAAACGCTAGATCCACCAGAAAGAGATCATATAATTAGGTACCAGCAGCCTCTCTTCAGCAATGCAGGAATTGTGTCAGTCAGTGGAAAAATTGCACATGTTTATCAGTCAAATATTCTTGCAGATGAACATGAATGACGAAGTTGTTATCATGAAGATAAAGATTGGTCTTTCCTCTATCGATCTGTGCTGTTTGTTTTTGTTATAAATGCACCCATACGAAAATCTGCGCAAAAAAAAAAAACAAACAAACACGCCGACCGACGAAGTTTCAGACTTTCACCGCGTGTCACGTAATGGTGACTGGCTCACGGCAGTGTTTGGGTGACCGGTTAACGGCAACTTAAATTATACGGGTCACACAGGACTACCTTCATGCAAATTAGTACAGTTGACAGGTTGAAACCTGTCCTTCATTCCCGTATAATATTTATTTTATAAGATTATTAGTTTGTTAGTCTTCTGAAGGTCGGAATATTGGCAAACTTTGAAGAAGAATATCTGAGGACCTCCTTGATATATTAGATCGCGTCCGCGGATGCGCAAACAGCTTATTTTTTGCTAAATTTAATCGTTTACGGAACTACGAGATGTGACTTGTACCGGATGTGCGCAAGCCTCCGAAGAGCGAGTATCCGTGATCTGCCATTTTACTTTTAGCGTTATGGGAACCTTGAATCATGGCGGCTTTCGAAGCGATCACTGAAAGTCCAGTCAACGAATTTCTACCTGTGATCGTCAAGCTGAAGGACGAACATAGTAAACATCGACTGATTTTTCATGAAAATTGACTTAAAAGTTTGATTCAGTGAATTGTTTGTAATGTTTCTCTTAATTTAGAAAGATTTTAAATGAAATCCGCTGCAGGTATACCGTATAGCCTGCATAAGCAAAGAATAGAAAGTATGATCTGCGGTTTGATGTTTTATCGCCAAGGGATTTTTTTTAAGCGACCTGGAACTAGTAGAAGTAAAACTGTGTGAAGCGACTGCTTTCCAAAGGTGTTTATATTGCTAGTATTTTATGAATACGATGGAATTTTGTTTTTAATACATCGAAATCATATTTGTGCTAGTACTCAGCCAGAAATTCAAACCGGAAGTTGGTCGGCGAGTGCATGTCGTCTATCGGATCAGATTCAACAATTTTTATCATTGCAAAGAAGCAGCAAATAACGGTTTTGCACAGTCACACACGCACGCACGCATGCACGCAGGTACACACACATTATCAGAACACTGTATAGTGTATAGCATGAGGCAAACACGGACACATAGCTCCACAAAGTCCAATGAGACACTTTATGCTGCCCCCAAAAATTTAAGTTTCATACAATAACATTGTTTCTGAGAAAAAGTGAACTCTAGCCAATTCTGTCTTCTTATTTTTGTGTAATGGGGGTGCAAAAATGGCTTGTCATGCAATTTTGAACATTGACAAAATGGTATATTTATGAAGTTTGCAGCACTGCTGTGTAAATGTATGAAGAGATCTGCTTGTATGCTTACTTTTTTATGTAGTTTATGTTGTTAAGAATTAAAATCAGGAATGACATTCTCTGTCTGAGGACTTCTGGAAAATTTAGGTTCCTGCAAACTTGCTACATTTCAGAATTGGCGAAAACGTACGTAAACTGCTGTTTTCAAAGTGCCCTAGAGACTTACTTTTTTTTGCATTGTGCTTATTTTTTTCTTGTACTTTTCAGAAATATAAGTGTTAATAACCTTTTCAGAAGTTTAATTTTTGGCTGCCGGTACCTAATATAATGCTGCACCAGTGCTGAACATGAATTTTTATAACAATCTGATACTAGTGATAGTATGCCACTTGGAATGCCTGTTGTTGATAGTGATGAAGAATTTTCACGGCCAGCTGATAACAACTTCTACGGTAACACTAACACTAATAACACTAACAGTGATAATATTTTTCAGCCAGATTCTGAAACCAGTCAGATTAGCATTTTCTCATTTGATTTCAAAACCTGCTGAACCAGTACATGAACATTGATAATTTCTCTGGACACGAGTTACATTTTCCAGTAAAATGAGCAATGAATAAAGATGTGTGAATGAGCAGACGCCATGTTATAGCGGTTTTAAGTAGGTAGGGACGCCCCTGTTTTATTCTCTGCTGCACTGCTGGTTTTTGCACTGCTGCAGAGCTGGTTTGTACTGTAACTTACAGTGTAAGTCTAGTACTGTACCATAGCAGTGAAAGGGTTAATTACCTTAAGTTAATGTGATGTATAATAAAGAACTTACCTAAGGTTATTAAAATCATTATAACTTCAACTGTATTGAACTTCTGGCTTGTTATTAACCACATGCAGACTCCAAATATTAATAATGTAAAAAAAAGTATGAGCAGTCAAAACAGTTTTAGTTATTAATCCAGAAATGAATTAATTGCCTTAACAAGCTTAACAGCAGTATAGCTTGCATGAGTCATAAAATTACTACTTCCACAATGGAATTCAGGTATTACTGGTGGCTAAAATTATAAAAACTTTGAATAGTTGAATAGTCATAATGATTTTGGTAATTAACTTGTGATTGATTAATTGCATTAACGAACTTAAAATGATAAAATTTGTTTGACTCATGAAACCACTGTAACTTCCTCAGTTGTTGGGATTCTGGCTTGTATTTCCCGCACACAGACTCCATAGTCCATGTACTACTTATCATGAAAAACTATGAATAGTCAAAATACAGGAATATGAAAATAGTATTTGATAATCAACCCAGTAACTGATTAATTACTTTGACGAGCTTTAATTAAACAATGAAGCTTATTTGACTCATGAAATCACTGTATCTTCCTCAATTGATGGAATTCTGACTTGTATTTGCTGCACAGAGACTCCATGTATAACTCATGATGAAAAACTGTGAATAGTCAAAGTAGTTTTAATAACTAACACTAAGCCACTAAATTATTAATTGCCTTGTTGATAAAAAAAAAAAAGAAAAAAAATATATATATACATACATGAGTCATGAGACCACTTTAAATTCCACAGTTATTGAAATCCTGGCTTGTTAATTATTACAACAGAAAACAGGAATTACTTTTGATTAAAAACAGTGGATAATCACAGTAGTTTTTGGTAATTCACATAATAACTGATTAATTACCTAAACATGCTCAAAAGAATAAAACCTATATCAGTATATGACTTATGAAACCACTTTGGTTTCCATTATTGTTGAAATTCTTGCATATTATTTGGCACACATGGACTCCAGATATTACTGATGATGAAAGACTATGAAAAGTTATGAATATTCTGGCTTGTAATATGCCACACACTGTGACACAGACCCTTAATGAAGCACTATGAATAACCATGATGAAAAACTCTGAATAATCATGATTCTGAATAATCATGACAGTTTTGGTAAATAATATTAACAAGCAACTTCCACAATTGGATGAGGATTCACACACAAAAGCACACAAGCCTTCTCTTCTGATGTAAACTCTTAGTAGTGTCTTATTTTCTTTTCCTTCATCATTTTAGAGAGAGCAGGACAAACATGCTAGTCGCTACTCTGAATTGATTCAGGGAGGGGGGGGGTATGTTGCAATGAACTTGGAGTTCTGCACAGGACAGAGTTGATTCTGGATCAGGGGCAGTTGCAGTAGTCCCCCGCTGAGATTCTGGGGGCTCTTTCAGTATAGACGGTATCCCCGCCTTCTGGAAATTCTGTGGTAGAAATTTCCGCTTTTCTGTCACTCTCTTTTTTTCTGCCTTATTGAGTTATTCCTTTGCTTTCTGTCATTTCGTCCTATCATTTTCTGCCTTGCTGGTCCATTCACCTGTATGTGTTCGATAAAGTCTTATGACTTATGTACTTTCTCTTAGGATTGATAATTGGGTACATGTATTACTATTAGTGCTTTTTTGGCTCAGGGAAATGAGATATATGCGGAAGCAACTGTTGGTAATTCAGGCCTGTTTTTTTTATACGCTTTAGTGCCCTTAGTTTTGTTTAGATTTGTATTCAGATGTTTTTTTTAAAATCCCCTGTGTGATAAATTGAACAGAGTGGTCAATGCCAGGAGCATATCCTTAGATTATGCGCGCAAATGCATTGATACATGTACTTAATTTTCTTTTCCCTTTTTCCTGTGGAAGTGTTGTATGTGTATTGAAACGGTTATAGCTATGATATGGCTCTGCACAGTCGCCTGGGCTTTAAACAGAAATAACAGTAACAATAAACTTAAAAGCTGCAGTGGATGAGGAAGGAGGTGGGATGGAATTGGTTGGAACATTTCTTGGCACATACTGTCAAAAAACTGCTGATTGTGCACAAAATTATGTGATTTGCCAGTGCTAGTCTTGACTATATATGCACTATTCAGCTATAACAATACAAGTAAAAGTCTTCTTAGCAACGCACCTAGTTGGTCGAACACTATTTACATTTTGTTCATAATATTGAGGACATGACCATGTTAACATAATTATCACATTTCTACTAATGCCAATACTCTACTACTACTACTGCTGCTGCTGCTACTACTACTACTACTGCTGCTGCTGCTGCTGCTGCTGCTGCTGCTGCTACTACTACTACTACTACTACTACTACTGCTGCTGCTGCTGCTGTTGCTGCTGCTGCTACTACTACTACTACTACTACTACTACTACTACTACTACTACTACTACTATTACTGCTGCTGCTACTACTACTACTGCTACTACTACTACTACTACTACTACTACTACTACTGCTGCTACTACTGCTGCTGCTGCTGCTGCTGCTGCTGCTGCTACTACTACTACTACTACTACTACTACTACTACTAATACTACTACTACTGCTGCTGCTGCTGCTGCTGCTACTACTACTGCTGCTGCTGCTGCTGCTGCTGCTGCTGCTGCTGCTACTGCTGCTGCTGCTGCTGCTGCTGCTGCTACTGCTACTACTACTACTACTACTACTACTACCACTATTACTACTGCTACTACTACTACTACTACTACTACTACTGCTGCTGCTGCTACTGCTGCTACTACTACTATACTACTACTACTTCTATTATTTCTATCACTACCACCATTCTACTTCCACAACTACAACTACTATCGCTAGGCATGCTGAAATTTTTAACCCTTTGACTCCCTCACCCTATCCACCAACTGTAAAAAAAAATAACCCTGTGACTCCCTCACCCTATCTACTGCCCGCGTGAAGGAAGCTGGTGGATAGGGTGAGGGAATCAAAAGGTTTAGTATTTGCTTTGCTAGTTTCGTTGACAATGCAGGATTCTTGTGGACAGGGTGTGGGAGTCAAAGCGTCAGTCAATTACTGACGCATAGCCCAGGCTTGTCAGGTGCTTGTTTCTAGAGGAAAGAAAGAATGGGAATGGATGTTTTTTTGAAATGTTGAGGGTATATTCTCTATATATGTATAATAAAAGAAAAGCAAAACCAAAACAAACAAATAAAAACAATGTATGGGCCCAACTAAAACAGCTTAATACATACTTCCCTCCTGACATCATCAACTATAATGCAAAAAGCAAACAAACAAACAAAAACATTTAATTAAGTCAAATAGATGAAAACAAGAACAAAACACACACACATACACACACACACACACACACACACACACACACACACACACACACACACACACACACACACACACACACACACACACACACCAAAACCAACAACAACTATGTAATGAATAATTAGTAAACAATCAATTTTTAAAAAATGAGTATACTGCAGTTAATTGAATATGGAGTGGTCATTAATATCACTAGATATAGTAGTATGTAAGTTGTGGCCAAGAATGAATGCCAGCCTCAGCGTCGGTTCCTTCACTTTTCTGCTTGATAAATAATTGGTACAGTGTGTCTGTGCATCAGTAGTTTGCTCCTGTGTGGTATAGAGATAGATCTGTGCTGTACATGTCAAGAACAACAGGAGTGTGTTCATAAAACCAGTAATTCATATCATGCTGTATAAAATAATAAAAATACAGTAGCATTACTAATAGTAGTAACATTAGGCTCTGTCCTAATGAACCTGAAAGCTTCTGTGAAATTGAAAGTGAAAGCGCTGATCTTATTTCTGTGAAAATGAAAGTGAAGATGAAAGCATTGATGTCATTTCCATGAAAATGTATGAAAGTGAAACTGAAAGCCCTTCAGTGAAACTAAAGAAGTGAAATCAAGTGAAACTGAAACTTCCTCTCTGTACAGTAACAAATTTAGGCAGGCTGAGATTCACTAATATTATGACACAAACCAAACCAAAAGCTTGGTTTGTTTGGGGTTTGTTTGTTTGTTTTTTGTCTGTTTGTTTGTTCGTGCATAACATTGACTAACTTACTACTAACACGTTTTTGTTCAAGAAAACCTAAATTAAGAGATCAGGTAATAGTGTCTGGATGACATTTACTATTTAAGATAGTACAGGATATGAATACATTTTTAACAAGCGGTTTCATGGAAATGCTGAGGAAAAGCAATAAAATTACTCACACGTAAATCCTAGTGTGAAAGTTTCCCAGAATAATCTCTGAAAGTGATACATCTATGCGCTCAGTGCCAGTGAAGTTGCTACAACTAATAGTGACTCAGACATCTGTTGCAATTGAATTCCACTTGATCATCACAAAGAAACATTGAATATTGATTTGAAAGAACCAAGTGAAGATGGCATTGGCAGTTCACACAGGCCCAAAATCTGATTGAAACTGCGTTGAATGTTAACTTGATAGCATCAAGTGAAGACAACATTGGCAGTTCACATGGACGCAAAATCTGATTGAAACTAAATCTGTTTTGAATTGAAAGTAAGTGTGTACCATTCATTCATTCATTCATGTGTTTATTTATTCTTACATTTATTTATTTATTTGTGGATACATTGATTTATAAGTTTGAAGGTGTTTCTCTTTTAGTTTATGTATTTATTTATCAAAATCATTTACTGGTTTAAATCCATTTAAAATCCAATCATTCCTTCATTCATATATTCATTTGTTTATTTATTTACTTATATATTTATTTATTTATAAGGGCATTGATTTATTTGTTGGTCTGTTTATTTGTTTTCATTTGTTTATATAATTGGAACCTTTTCCTCCGAAGTTAGGATTGCTTTTCTAGGTTCAGAGATTGAAAAAGGAAAAAAAAGTGAATATCTGAAATTGTACATTCGTGACCTCCCAGCACAAAATCAGTCTTAACTAGCATTTGGGTATTTTGAGATATACACATCACTAGAAAGTGTACATTCTGCTGATTATTTTGGTACTTGAAGAAAGCTTGTACCCAAAAATTGTTGCCGTTATTTATGTTTGTATGTTTAAAGTCATTAAGTTGTATGACTGAGATTTTGAGAAAACAGCCTCTAAAGTTTTTACGTACTCTCCTGCAAATGTTTGAATTTTTTTTATTTGGTGGCTTTGACTTGGTTTGTTTCTAATTTTATCTGTCATTATCGGAAAGGTGAACCAAAGAGCTTTCTGTCAGTGTATTGCATGTGGGGTTCTGTACAGGTTACGGTTCGCAATAAGAGACAAAAATAGGTACTTTTGGTAAGAAATTGCATTCTTTCTGCTTCGATCAGTGCACTAAAATACCATTGTAAGTAAATTAATATTTTTTTCAAGATTCTGGGGGACAGATTACATAGTCCACAATTTTGAGAAAAAGTCAAAGCACCCCAGATAGACACTCAGTCACTTTTTCAGCTCCTAGTGCTGTTCGACTGACTGCAAGCTCGTGGTGGGAGGTCACATTTATCCATTTATCTGTTCATTGATTCATTCATTTTTGTTTGTTTGTTTGTTTGCTTCTTTATGTGTATTTTTGAATTTTATATGTATATTTACATATTTATTTATTTTAGATTTTTTTTTTTTTTCCACTAAAAATGTCGAGTTGTTTTATCAGACTGACAGGGGAAATAATTGTGAGTATGTGAAATTTAATACAAACGTAATATGGACTGTTTATCATGATCATGCAGTTACTGTCTTTCTTACAGTTTGTAGTGTGCAGTCTTGGAGGGCAGGGAGAACCCTCACAGTCACACACATCAATGACATGCATATATGTACATGCATAGGGACATACACACAGTGTCTGTGACACATAATTTCACTCTCAAATGCACACTTAGGCACAGCCTGCATTGTTAACCATGCTACAAAAGCAAACATTTAACCCTTTGCCTCCTTCACCCTATTCACCAGCTTCCTGCAGGAAGCTGGTGGATAGGATGAGGGCGTCAGAGGGTTAAGTTTTTGCAGTTGGTGGAAAGGATGCGGGAGTGAAAGGGTTAATAGACTGGTATTGTATCTATCACTAGTATCAGCCTACCACTGGAATAATCTTGATTACATACATAAACAACATGTGTATAATAGATTATGACTAGACTGACTGGGACAGCGGGAATTCAGCCATGCTAAAACAGAACTGTGTCGGAGTTATTTATACTGCTGATCGCTGTAATAGAGGGAATTTTAAATGTCACACGGGACTGCTTGATAACCTTTCAACTATTGTGTATTTTGCCCTCTTAGCCTGTGTTGATGTGATAAAACTGATAGTGATTAGTTGAGTTGTTGGCAGTGCATATATGTATTCATTTTTGGGAAACTACATGAGGTCAACATGAGCGTGGTGGTGTTTTCAAAGTTGGTATTGAATTGCTACAAATAAGTTAGGCTGTGGTTTTGAATTTAATTTCCTGGTAGCTCATATTTGGATATGGTTGTTACGACTTACATGTTTTGTAATGGCCTGTGATATTGTTGAGTACTGTAAGTGTAACAATACACATTTGCTTGTGTAATGGTACATGTGTGGATAATGTGTCCATATTGAATTGACTATAAAAGTATAAGTATAACATGTTTTGTAAGGAATATTTCTAATTGTATCATGCGAAATAGCTTCATCATAAACATAATTTTGTCATGAAGTTGAATGCGCATTGTGTTATTTGAAAGTGATTTGTATTTTGTTTTCTGCGCATGCATTCACACACACACACACACACACACACACACACACACACACACACACACACACACACACACACACACACACACACATGTACACACACATGTACACACACACACACATACACACACACACACACACACACACGTACACACACATACACACACACACACACCACGCACGCACGCACGCACGCACCACACCACATACACACACACACACACACACACACACACACACACACACACACACACAAAACCAACAACAAAACCAACAACAGCTATGTAATGAATAATTAGTAAACAATCAATTTTTAAGAAATGAGTATACTGCAGATAATTGAATATGGAGTGGTTATTAATATCACTAGACATAGTAGTAGTGTTAATTTTCTGCCCCTGGTGATCATAGACATAGGAAATATGTAAGTTGTGGCCAAGAATGAATGCCAGCCTCAGCGTCGGTTTCCTTTCACTTTTCTGCTTTGATAAGATAATTGGTACAGTAGTGTTCATAAAACCAGTAATTCATATCATGCTGTATAAAATAATAAAAAATACAGTGGCATTACTAATAGTAGTAACATTAGGCTCTGTCCTAATGAACCTGAAAGCTTCTGTGAAATTGAAAGCGAAAGCGCTGATCTTATTTCTGTGAAAATGAAAGTGAAGATGAAAGCATTGATGTCATTTCCATGAAAATGTATGAAAGTGAAACTGAAAGCCCTTCAGTGAAACTAAAGAAGTGAAATCAAGTGAAACTGAAACTTCCTCTCTGTACAGTAACAAATTTAGGCAGGCTGAGATTCACTAATATTATGACACAAACCAAACCAAAAGCTTGGTTTGTTTGGGGTTTGTTTGTTTGTTTTTTGTCTGTTTGTTTGTTCGTGCATAACATTGACTAACTACTAACACGTTTTTGTTCAAGAAAACCTAAATTAAGAGATCAGGTAATAGTGTCTGGATGACATTTACTATTTAAGATAGTACAGGATATGAATACATTTTTAACAAGCCATTTCATGGAAATGCTGAGGAAATGCAATAAAATTACTCACACATAAATCCTATGTGAAAGTTTCCCAGAATAATCTCTGAAAGTGATACATCTATGCGCTCAGTGCCAGTGAAGTTGCCAGACATCTGTTGCAATTGAATTCCACTTGATCATCACAAAGAAACATTGAATATTGATTTGAAAGAACCAAGTGAAGATGGCATTGGCAGTTCACACAGGCCCAAAATCTGATTGAAACTGCGTTGAATGTTAACTTGATAGCATCAAGTGAAGACAACATTGGCAGTTCACATGGACGCAAAATCTGATTGAAACTAAATCTGTTTTGAATTGAAAGTAAGTGTGTACCATTCATTCATTCATTCATGTGTTTATTTATTCTTACATTTATTTATTTATTTGTGGATACATTGATTTATAAGTTTGAAGGTGTTTCTCTTTTAGTTTATGTATTTATTTATCAAAATCATTTACTGGTTTAAATCCATTTAAAATCCAATCATTCCTTCATTCATATATTCATTTGTTTATTTATTTACTTATATATTTATTTATTTATAAGGGCATTGATTTATTTGTTGGTCTGTTTATTTGTTTTCATTTGTTTATATAATTGGAACCTTTTCCTCCGAAGTTAGGATTGCTTTTCTAGGTTCAGAGATTGAAAAAGGAAAAAAAGTGAATATCTGAAATTGTACATTCGTGACCTCCCAGCACAAAATCAGTCTTAACTAGCATTTGGGTATTTTGAGATATACACTTCACTAGAAAGTGTACATTCTGCTGATTATTTTGGTACTTGAAGAAAGCTTGTACCCCAAAAATTGTTGCCGTTATTTATGTTTGTATGTTTAAAGTCATTAAGTTGTATGACTGAGATTTTGAGAAAACAGCCTCTAAAGTTTTTACGTACTCTCCTGCAAATTTTTGAATTTTTTTTATTTGGTGGCTTTGACTTGGTTTGTTTCTAATTTTATCTGTCATTATCGGAAAGGTGAACCAAAGAGCTTTCTGTCAGTGTATTGCATGTGGGGTTCTGTACAGGTTACGGTTCGCAATAAGAGACAAAAATAGGTACTTTTGGTCAGAAATTGCATTCTTTCTGCTTCGATCAGTGCACTAAAATACCATTGTAAGTAAATTAATATTTTTTTCAAGATTCTGGGGGACAGATTACATAGTCCACAATTTTGAGAAAAAGTCAAAGCACCCCAGATAGACCTCAGTCACTTTTTCAGCTCCTAGTGCTGTTCGACTGACTGCAAGCTCGTGGTGGGAGGTCACATTTATCCATTTATCTGTTCATTGATTCATTCATTTTTGTTTGTTTGTTTGTTTGCTTCTTTATGTGTATTTTTGAATTTTATATATATACTTACATATTTATTTATTTTAGATTTTTTTTTTTTTTTTCACTAAAAATGTCAAGTTGTTTTATCAGACTGACAGGGGAAATAATTGTGAGTATGTGAAATTTAATACAAACGTAATATGGACTGTTTATCATGGTCATGCAGTTACTGTCTTTCTTACAGTTTGTAGTGTGCAGTCTTGGAGGGCAGGGAGAACCCTCACAGTCACACACATCAATGACATGCATATATGTACATGCATAGGGACATACACACAGTGTCTGTGACACATAATTTCACTCTCAAATGCACACTTAGGCACAGCCTGCATTGTTAACCATGCTACAAAAGCAAACATTTAACCCTTTGCCTCCTTCACCCTATTCACCAGCTTCCTGCAGGAAGCTGGTGGATAGGATGAGGGCGTCAGAGGGTTAAGTTTTTGCAGTTGGTGGAAAGGATGCGGGAGTGAAAGGGTTAATAGACTGGTATTGTATCTATCACTAGTATCAGCCTACCACTGGAATAATCTTGATTACATACATAAACAACATGTGTATAATAGATTATGACTAGACTGACTGGGACAGCGGGAATTCAGCCATGCTAAAACAGAACTGTGTCGGAGTTATTTATACTGCTGATCGCTGTAATAGAGGGAATTTTAAATGTCGCACGGGACTGCTTGATAACCTTCCAACTATTGTGTATTTTGCCCTCTTAGCCTGTGTTGATGTGATAGTGATTAGTTGAGTTGTTGGCAGTGCATATATGTATTCATTTTTGGGAAACTACATGAGGTCAACATGAGCGTGGTGGTGTTTTCAAAGTTGGTATTGAACTGCTACAAATAAGTTAGGCTGTGGTTTTGAATTTAATTTCCTGGTAGCTCATATTTGGATATGGTTGTTACGACTTACATGTTTTGTAATGGCCTGTGATATTTTTGAGTACTGTAAGTGTAACAATACACATTTGCTTGTGTAATGGTACATGTGTGGATAATGTGTCCATATTGAATTGACTATAAAAGTATAAGTATAACATGTTTTGTAAGGAATATTTCTAATTGTATCATGCGAAATAGCTTCATCATAAACATAATTTTGTCATGAAGTTGAATGCGCATTGTGTTATTTGAAAGTGATTTGTATTTTGTTTTCTGCGCATGCATTCACACACACACACACACACACACACACACACACACACACACACACACACACACACACACACATCACACACACACACACACACACACACACACACACACACACACACATGTACACACACATGTACACACACACACACACACACACATACACACACACACACACACACACACACACACACATACACACACACACACACACCACACACGCACGCACGCACGCACGCACGCACACATACACACACACACACACACACACACACACACACACACACACACACACACACACACACACACACACACAAACCAACAACAAAACCAACAACAGCTATGTAATGAATAATTAGTAAACAATCAATTTTTAAGAAATGAGTATACTGCAGATAATTGAATATGGAGTGGTTATTAATATCACTAGACATAGTAGTAGTGTTAATTTTCTGCCCCTGGTGATCATAGACATAGGAAATATGTAAGTTGTGGCCAAGAATGAATGCCAGCCTCAGCGTCGGTTCCTTCACTTTTCTGCTTGATAAATAATTGGTACAGTGTGTCTGTGCATCAGTAGTTTGCTCCTGTGTGATATAGAGATAGATCTGTGCTGTACATGTCAAGAACAACAGGAGTGTGTTCATAAAACCAGTAATTCATATCATGCTGTATAAAATAATAAAAATACAGTGGCATTACTAATAGTAGTAACATTAGGCTCTGTCCTAATGAACCTGAAAGCTTCTGTGAAACTGAAAGTGAAAGCGCTGATCTTATTTCTGTGAAAATGAAAGTGAAGATGAAAGCATTGATGTCATTTCCATGAAAATGTATGAAAGTGAAACTGAAAGCCCTTCAGTGAAACTAAAGAAGTGAAATCAATGAAACTGAAACTTCCTCTCTGTACAGTAACAAATTTAGGCAGGCTGAGATTCAATAATATTATGACACAAACCAAACCAAAAGCTTGGTTTGTTTGGGGTTTGTTTGTTTGTTTTTTGTCTGTTTGTTTGTTCGTGCATAACATTGACTAACTACTAACACGTTTTTGTTCAAGAAAACCTAAATTAAGAGATCAGGTAATAGTGTCTGGATGACATTTACTATTTAAGATAGTACAGGATATGAATACATTTTTAACAAGCCGTTTCATGGAAATGCTGAGGAAATGCAATAAAATTACTCACACATAAATCCTATGTGAAAGTTTCCCAGAATAATCTCTGAAAGTGATACATCTATGCGCTCAGTGCCAGTGAAGTTGCCAGACATCTGTTGCAATTGAATTCCACTTGATCATCACAAAGAAACATTGAATATTGATTTGAAAGAACCAAGTGAAGATGGCATTGGCAGTTCACACAGGCCCAAAATCTGATTGAAACTGCGTTGAATGTTAACTTGATAGCATCAAGTGAAGACAACATTGGCAGTTCACATGGACGCAAAATCTGATTGAAACTAAATCTGTTTTGAATTGAAAGTAAGTGTGTACCATTCATTCTTTCGTTCATGTGTTTATTTATTCTTACATTTATTTATTTATTTGTGGATACATTGATTTATAAGTTTGAAGGTGTTTCTCTTTTAGTTTATGTATTTATTTATCAAAATCATTTACTGGTTTAAATCCATTTAAAATCCAATCATTCCTTCATTCATATATTCATTTGTTTATTTATTTACTTATATATTTATTTATTTATAAGGGCATTGATTTATTTGTTGGTCTGTTTATTTGTTTTCATTTGTTTATATAATTGGAACCTTTTCCTCCGAAGTTAGGATTGCTTTTCTAGGTTCAGAGATTGAAAAAGGAAAAAAAAGTGAATATCTGAAATTGTACATTCGTGACCTCCCAGCACAAAATCAGTCTTAACTAGCATTTGGGTATTTTGAGATATACACATCACTAGAAAGTGTACATTCTGCTGATTATTTTGGTACTTGAAGAAAGCTTGTACCCCAAAAATTGTTGCCGTTATTTATGTTTGTATGTTTAAAGTCATTAAGTTGTATGACTGAGATTTTGAGAAAACAGCCTCTAAAGTTTTTACGTACTCTCCTGCAAATGTTTGAATTTTTTTTATTTGGTGGCTTTGACTTGGTTTGTTTCTAATTTTATCTGTCATTATCGGAAAGGTGAACCAAAGAGCTTTCTGTCAGTGTATTGCATGTGGGGTTCTGTACAGGTTACGGTTCGCAATAAGAGACAAAAATAGGTACTTTTGGTAAGAAATTGCATTCTTTCTGCTTCGATCAGTGCACTAAAATACCATTGTAAATAAATTAATATTTTTTTCAAGATTCTGGGGGACAGATTACATAGTCCACAATTTTGAGAAAAAGTCAAAGCACCCCAGATAGACCCTCAGTCACTTTTTCAGCTCCTAGTGCTGTTCGACTGACTGCAAGCTCGTGGTGGGAGGTCACATTTATCCATTTATCTGTTCATTGATTCATTCATTTTTGTTTGTTTGTTTGTTTGCTTCTTTATGTGTATTTTTGAATTTTATATGTATACTTACATATTTATTTATTTTAGATTTTTTTTTTTTTTCCACTAAAAATGTCAAGTTGTTTTATCAGACTGACAGGGGAAATAATTGTGAGTATGTGAAATTTAATACAAACGTAATATGGACTGTTTATCATGGTCATGCAGTTACTGTCTTTCTTACAGTTTGTAGTGTGCAGTCTTGGAGGGCAGGGAGAACCCTCACAGTCACACACATCAATGACATGCATATATGTACATGCATAGGGACATACACACAGTGTCTGTGACACATAATTTCACTCTCAAATGCACACTTAGGCACAGCCTGCATTGTTAACCATGCTACAAAAGCAAACATTTAACCCTTTGCCTCCTTCACCCTATTCACCAGCTTCCTGCAGGAAGCTGGTGGATAGGATGAGGGCGTCAGAGGGTTAAGTTTTTGCAGTTGGTGGAAAGGATGCGGGAGTGAAAGGGTTAATAGACTGGTATTGTATCTATCACTAGTATCAGCCTACCACTGGAATAATCTTGATTACATACATAAACAACATGTGTATAATAGATTATGACTAGACTGACTGGGACAGCGGGAATTCAGCCATGCTAAAACAGAACTGTGTCGGAGTTATTTATACTGCTGATCGCTGTAATAGAGGGAATTTTAAATGTCGCACGGGACTGCTTGATAACCTTCCAACTATTGTGTATTTTGCCCTCTTAGCCTGTGTTGATGTGATAGTGATTAGTTGAGTTGTTGGCAGTGCATATATGTATTCATTTTTGGGAAACTACATGAGGTCAACATGAGCGTGGTGGTGTTTTCAAAGTTGGTATTGAATTGCTACAAATAAGTTAGGCTGTGGTTTTGAATTTAATTTCCTGGTAGCTCATATTTGGATATGGTTGTTACGACTTACATGTTTTGTAATGGCCTGTGATATTTTGAGTACTGTAAGTGTAACAATACACATTTGCTTGTGTAATGGTACATGTGTGGATAATGTGTCCATATTGAATTGACTATAAAAGTATAAGTATAACATGTTTTGTAAGGAATATTTCTAATTGTATCATGCGAAATAGCTTCATCATAAACATAATTTTGTCATGAAGTTGAATGCGCATTGTGTTATTTGAAAGTGATTTGTATTTTGTTTTCTGCGCATGCATTCCACACAACACACACACACACACACACACACACACACACACACACACACACACACACACACACACACACACACATACACACACACACACACACACACCACACACACACCACACACAGTACACACATGTACACACACACACACACACACACATACACACACACACACACACACATACACACACACACAACACACGCACGCACGCACGCACGCACGCACGCACGCACGCGCACACACACACACACACACACACACACACACACACACACACACACACACACACAAACCAACAACAAAACCAACAACAGCTATGTAATGAATAATTAGTAAACAATCAATTTTTAAGAAATGAGTATACTGCAGATAATTGAATATGGAGTGGTTATTAATATCACTAGACATAGTAGTAGTGTTAATTTTCTCCCCCTGGTGATCATAGACATAGGAAATATGTAAGTTGTGGCCAAGAATGAATGCCAGCCTCAGCGTCGGTTCCTTCACTTTTCTGCTTGATAAATAATTGGTACAGTGTGTCTGTGCATCAGTAGTTTGCTCCTGTGTGATATAGAGATAGATCTGTGCTGTACATGTCAAGAACAACAGGAGTGTGTTCATAAAACCAGTAATTCATATCATGCTGTATAAAATAATAAAAATACAGTGGCATTACTAATAGTAGTAACATTAGGCTCTGTCCTAATGAACCTGAAAGCTTCTGTGAAACTGAAAGTGAAAGCGCTGATCTTATTTCTGTGAAAATGAAAGTGAAGATGAAAGCATTGATGTCATTTCCATGAAAATGTATGAAAGTGAAACTGAAAGCCCTTCAGTGAAACTAAAGAAGTGAAATCAATGAAACTGAAACTTCCTCTCTGTACAGTAACAAATTTAGGCAGGCTGAGATTCACTAATATTATGACACAAACCAAACCAAAAGCTTGGTTTGTTTGGGGTTTGTTTGTTTGTTTTTTGTCTGTTTGTTTGTTCGTGCATAACATTGACTAACTACTAACACGTTTTTGTTCAAGAAAACCTAAATTAAGAGATCAGGTAATAGTGTCTGGATGACATTTACTATTTAAGATAGTACAGGATATGAATACATTTTTAACAAGCCGTTTCATGGAAATGCTGAGGAAATGCAATAAAATTACTCACACGTAAATCCTATGTGAAAGTTTCCCAGAATAATCTCTGAAAGTGATACATCTATGCGCTCAGTGCCAGTGAAGTTGCCAGACATCTGTTGCAATTGAATTCCACTTGATCATCACAAAGAAACATTGAATATTGATTTGAAAGAACCAAGTGAAGATGGCATTGGCAGTTCACACAGGCCCAAAATCTGATTGAAACTGCGTTGAATGTTAACTTGATAGCATAAAGTGAAGACAACATTGGCAGTTCACATGGACGCAAAATCTGATTGAAACTAAATCTGTTTTGAATTGAAAGTAAGTGTGTACCATCATTCATTCATTCATCATTCATTCATTCATGTGTTTATTTATTCTTACATTTATTTATTTATTTGTGGATACTTTGATTTATGTTTGAAGGTGTGTCTCTTTTAGTTTATGTATTTATTTATCAAAATCATTTACTGGTTTAAATCCATTTAAAATCCAATCATTCTTCATTCATATAATAATATTCATTTGTTTATTTATTTACTTATATATTTATTTATTTATAAGGACATTGATTTATTTGTTGGTCTGTTTATTTGTTTTCATTTGTTTATATAATTGGAACCTTTTCCTCCGAAGTTAGGATTGCTTTTCTAGGTTCAGAGATTGAAAAAGGAAAAAAAAGTGAATATCTGAAATTGTACATTCGTGACCTCCCAGCACAAAATCAGTCTTAACTAGCATTTGGGTATTTTGAGATATACACATCACTAGAAAGTGTACATTCTGCTGATTATTTTGGTACTTGAAGAAAGCTTGTACCCCAAAAATTGTTGCCGTTATTTATGTTTGTATGTTTAAAGTCATTAAGTTGTATGACTGAGATTTTGAGAAAACAGCCTCTAAAGTTTTTACGTACTCTCCTGCAAATTTTTGATTTTTTTTTATTTGGTGGCTTTGACTTGGTTTGTTTCTAATTTTATCTGTCATTATCGGAAAGGTGAACCAAAGAGCTTTCTGTCAGTGTATTGCATGTGGGGTTCTGTACAGGTTACGGTTCGCAATAAGAGACAAAAATAGGTACTTTTGGTCAGAAATTGCATTCTTTCTGCTTCGATCAGTGCACTAAAATACCATTGTAAATAAATTAATATTTTTTTCAAGATTCTGGGGGACAGATTACATAGTCCACAATTTTGAGAAAAAGTCAAAGCACCCCAGATAGACAATCAGTCACTTTTTCAGCTCCTAGTGCTGTTCGACTGACTGCAAGCTCGTGGTGGGAGGTCACATTTATCCATTTATCTGTTCATTGATTCATTCATTTTTGTTTGTTTGTTTGTTTGCTTCTTTATGTGTATTTTTGAATTTTATATGTATATTTACATATTTATTTATTTTAGATTTTTTTTTTTTTTCCACTAAAAATGTCGAGTTGTTTTATCAGACTGACAGGGGAAATAATTGTGAGTATGTGAAATTTAATACAAACGTAATATGGACTGTTTATCATGATCATGCAGTTACTGTCTTTCTTACAGTTTGTAGTGTGCAGTCTTGGAGGGCAGGGAGAACCCTCACAGTCACACACATCAATGACATGCATATATGTACATGCATAGGGACATACACACAGTGTCTGTGACACATAATTTCACTCTCAAATGCACACTTAGGCACAGCCTGCATTGTTAACCATGCTACAAAAGCAAACATTTAACCCTTTGCCTCCTTCACCCTATTCACCAGCTTCCTGCAGGAAGCTGGTGGATAGGATGAGGGCGTCAGAGGGTTAAGTTTTTGCAGTTGGTGGAAAGGATGCGGGAGTGAAAGGGTTAATAGACTGGTATTGTATCTATCACTAGTATCAGCCTACCACTGGAATAATCTTGATTACATACATAAACAACATGTGTATAATAGATTATGACTAGACTGACTGGGACAGCGGGAATTCAGCCATGCTAAAACAGAACTGTGTCGGAGTTATTTATACTGCTGATCGCTGTAATAGAGGGAATTTTAAATGTCACACGGGACTGCTTGATAACCTTTCAACTATTGTGTATTTTGCCCTCTTAGCCTGTGTTGATGTGATAAAACTGATAGTGATTAGTTGAGTTGTTGGCAGTGCATATATGTATTCATTTTTGGGAAACTACATGAGGTCAACATGAGCGTGGTGGTGTTTTCAAAGTTGGTATTGAATTGCTACAAATAAGTTAGGCTGTGGTTTTGAATTTAATTTCCTGGTAGCTCATAGTTGGATATGGTTGTTACGACTTACATGTTTTGTAATGGCCTGTGATATTGTTGAGTACTGTAAGTGTAACAATACACATTTGCTTGTGTAATGGTACATGTGTGGATAATGTGTCCATATTGAATTGACTATAAAAGTATAAGTATAACATGTTTTGTAAGGAATATTTCTAATTGTATCATGCGAAATAGCTTCATCATAAACATAATTTTGTCATGAAGTTGAATGCGCATTGTGTTATTTGAAAGTGATTTGTATTTTGTTTTCTGCGCATGCATTCACACACACACACACAACACACACACACACACACACACACACACACACACACACACACACACACACACACACACACACACACATGTACACACACATGTACACACACACACACATACACACACACACACACACACACACGTACACACACATACACACACACACACCCCGCACGCACGCACGCACATACACACACACACACACACACACACACACACAAAAACCAACAACAAAACCAACAACAGCTATGTAATGAATAATTAGTAAACAATCAATTTTTAAGAAATGAGTATACTGCAGATAATTGAATATGGAGTGGTTATTAATATCACTAGACATAGTAGTAGTGTTAATTTTCTGCCCCTGGTGATCATAGACATAGGAAATATGTAAGTTGTGGCCAAGAATGAATGCCAGCCTCAGCGTCGGTTCCTTCACTTTTCTGCTTGATAAATAATTGGTACAGTGTGTTCATAAAACCAGTAATTCATATCATGCTGTATAAAATAATAAAAATACAGTGGCATTACTAATAGTAGTAACATTAGGCTCTGTCCTAATGAACCTGAAAGCTTCTGTGAAATTGAAAGCGAAAGCGCTGATCTTATTTCTGTGAAAATGAAAGTGAAGATGAAAGCATTGATGTCATTTCCATGAAAATGTATGAAAGTGAAACTGAAAGCCCTTCAGTGAAACTAAAGAAGTGAAATCAAGTGAAACTGAAACTTCCTCTCTGTACAGTAACAAATTTAGGCAGGCTGAGATTCACTAATATTATGACACAAACCAAACCAAAAGCTTGGTTTGTTTGGGGTTTGTTTGTTTGTTTTTTGTCTGTTTGTTTGTTCGTGCATAACATTGACTAACTACTAACACGTTTTTGTTCAAGAAAACCTAAATTAAGAGATCAGGTAATAGTGTCTGGATGACATTTACTATTTAAGATAGTACAGGATATGAATACATTTTTAACAAGCCATTTCATGGAAATGCTGAGGAAATGCAATAAAATTACTCACACATAAATCCTATGTGAAAGTTTCCCAGAATAATCTCTGAAAGTGATACATCTATGCGCTCAGTGCCAGTGAAGTTGCCAGACATCTGTTGCAATTGAATTCCACTTGATCATCACAAAGAAACATTGAATATTGATTTGAAAGAACCAAGTGAAGATGGCATTGGCAGTTCACACAGGCCCAAAATCTGATTGAAACTGCGTTGAATGTTAACTTGATAGCATCAAGTGAAGACAACATTGGCAGTTCACATGGACGCAAAATCTGATTGAAACTAAATCTGTTTTGAATTGAAAGTAAGTGTGTACCATTCATTCATTCATATTTTCTGCGCATGCATTCACACACATACACACACACACACACACACACACACACACACACACACACACACACACACACATGTACACACACATGTACACACACACACACATACACACACACACACACACACACACACGTACACACACACACACACACCACACACGCACGCACGCACGCACGCACACACATACACACACACACACACACACACCACACACAAAAACCAACAACAAAACCAACAACAGCTATGTAATGAATAATTAGTAAACAATCAATTTTTAAGAAATGAGTATACTGCAGATAATTGAATATGGAGTGGTTATTAATATCACTAGACATAGTAGTAGTGTTAATTTTCTGCCCCTGGTGATCATAGACATAGGAAATATGTAAGTTGTGGCCAAGAATGAATGCCAGCCTCAGCGTCGGTTCCTTCACTTTTCTGCTTGATAAATAATTGGTACAGTGTGTTCATAAAACCAGTAATTCATATCATGCTGTATAAAATAATAAAAATACAGTGGCATTACTAATAGTAGTAACATTAGGCTCTGTCCTAATGAACCTGAAAGCTTCTGTGAAATTGAAAGCGAAAGCGCTGATCTTATTTCTGTGAAAATGAAAGTGAAGATGAAAGCATTGATGTCATTTCCATGAAAATGTATGAAAGTGAAACTGAAAGCCCTTCAGTGAAACTAAAGAAGTGAAATCAAATGAAACTGAAACTTCCTCTCTGTACAGTAACAAATTTAGGCAGGCTGAGATTCACTAATATTATGACACAAACCAAACCAAAAGCTTGGTTTGTTTGGCGTTTGTTTGTTTGTTTTTTGTCTGTTTGTTTGTTCGTGCATAACATTGACTAACTACTAACACGTTTTTGTTCAAGAAAACCTAAATTAAGAGATCAGATAATAGTGTCTGGATGACATTTACTATTTAAGATAGTACAGGATATGAATACATTTTTAACAAGCCGTTTCATGGAAATGCTGAGGAAATGCAATAAAATTACTCACACGTAAATCCTGTGTGAAAGTTTCCCAGAATAATCTCTGAAAGTGATACATCTATGCGCTCAGTGCCAGTGAAGTTGCTACAACTAATACTAGTGACTCCAGACATCTGTTGCAATTGAATTCCACTTGATCATCACAAAGAAACATTGAATATTGATTTGAAAGAACCAAGTGAAGATGGCATTGGCAGTTCACACAGGCCCAAAATCTGATTGAAACTGCGTTGAATGTTAACTTGATAGCATCAAGTGAAGACAACATTGGCAGTTCACATGGACGCAAAATCTGATTGAAACTAAATCTGTTTTGAATTGAAAGTAAGTGTGTACCATTCATTCATTCATTCATTCATTCATTCATTCATTCATGTGTTTATTTATTCTTACATTTATTTATTTATTTGTGGATACATTGATTTATAAGTTTGAAGGTGTGTCTCTTTTAGTTTATGTATTTATTTATCAAAATCATTTACTGGTTTAAATCCATTTAAAATCCAATCATTCCTTCATTCATTTGTTTATTTATTTACTTATATATTTATTTATTTATAAGGGCATTGATTTATTTGTTGGTCTGTTTATTTGTTTTCATTTGTTTATATAATTGGAACCTTTTCCTCCGAAGTTAGGATTGCTTTTCTAGGTTCAGAGATTGAAAAAGGAAAAAAAAGTGAATATCTGAAATTGTACATTCGTGACCTCCCAGCACAAAATCAGTCTTAACTAGCATTTGGGTATTTTGAGATATACACATCACTAGAAAGTGTACATTCTGCTGATTATTTTGGTACTTGAAGAAAGCTTGTACCCCAAAAATTGTTGCCGTTATTTATGTTTGTATGTTTAAAGTCATTAAGTTGTATGACTGAGATTTTGAGAAAACAGCCTCTAAAGTTTTTACGTACTCTCCTGCAAATGTTTGAATTTTTTTTTATTTGGTGGCTTTGACTTGGTTTGTTTCTAATTTTATCTGTCATTATCGGAACGGTGAACCAAAGAGCTTTCTGTCAGTGTATTGCATGTGGGGTTCTGTACAGGTTACGGTTCGCAATAAGAGACAAAAATAGGTACTTTTGGTAAGAAATTGCATTCTTTCTGCTTCGATCAGTGCACTAAAATACCATTGTAAATAAATTAATATTTTTTTCAAGATTCTGGGGGACAGATTACATAGTCCACAATTTTGAGAAAAAGTCAAAGCACCCCAGATAGACACTCAGTCACTTTTTCAGCTCCTAGTGCTGTTCGACTGACTGCAAGCTCTTGGTGGGAGGTCACATTTATCCATTTATCTGTTCATTGATTCATTCATTTTTGTTTGTTTGTTTGTTTGCTTCTTTATGTGTATTTTTGAATTTTATATGTATACTTACATATTTATTTATTTTAGATTTTTTTTTTTTTTTTCACTAAAAATGTCGAGTTGTTTTATCAGACTGACAGGGGAAATAATTGTGAGTATGTGAAATTTAATACAAACGTAATATGGACTGTTTATCATGGTCATGCAGTTACTGTCTTTCTTACAGTTTGTAGTGTGCAGTCTTGGAGGGCAGGGAGAACCCTCACAGTCACACACATCAATGACATGCATATATGTACATGCATAGGGACATACACACAGTGTCTGTGACACATAATTTCACTCTCAAATGCACACTTAGGCACAGCCTGCATTGTTAACCATGCTACAAAAGCAAACATTTAACCCTTTGCCTCCTTCACCCTATTCACCAGCTTCCTGCAGGAAGCTGGTGGATAGGATGAGGGCGTCAGAGGGTTAAGTTTTTGCAGTTGGTGGAAAGGATGCGGGAGTGAAAGGGTTAATAGACTGGTATTGTATCTATCACTAGTATCAGCCTACCACTGGAATAATCTTGATTACATACATAAACAACATGTGTATAATAGATTATGACTAGACTGACTGGGACAGCGGGAATTCAGCCATGCTAAAACAGAACTGTGTCGGAGTTATTTATACTGCTGATCGCTGTAATAGAGGGAATTTTAAATGTCACACGGGACTGCTTGATAACCTTTCAACTATTGTGTATTTTGCCCTCTTAGCCTGTGTTGATGTGATAAAACTGATAGTGATTAGTTGAGTTGTTGGCAGTGCATATATGTATTCATTTTTGGGAAACTACATGAGGTCAACATGAGCGTGGTGGTGTTTTCAAAGTTGGTATTGAATTGCTACAAATAAGTTAGGCTGTGGTTTTGAATTTAATTTCCTGGTAGCTCATATTTGGATATGGTTGTTACGACTTACATGTTTTGTAATGGCCTGTGATATTGTTGAGTACTGTAAGTGTAACAATACACATTTGCTTGTGTAATGGTACATGTGTGGATAATGTGTCCATATTGAATTGACTATAAGTATAACATGTTTTGTAAGGAATATTTGTAATTGTATCATGCAAAATAGCTTCATCATAAACAAAATTTTGTCATGAAGTTGAATACGCATTGTGTTATTTGAAAGTGATTTGTATTTTGTTTTCTGCGCATGCATTCACACACACACACACAACACACACACACACACCACACACCACACAAACACAACACACACACACACATACACACACACACATCACCACACACACACACATACATACACCACACACACACACACACACACACACACACATACACACACACTCACACACACGTACACACACACATGACACACACACACACACACACACACACACACACACACACAACACACACACATACACACACACACACCACACACACCAACACACACACACACACACACACACACAACACACACAGATGTACACACACACACACACAGAGATGTACACACACACACACACACACACACACACACACACACACACACACACACACACACACACACACACACACACACACACACACGCACGCACGCACGTAATACAAAGTATTTAACTTTGTCAACGTCAGATTTTAATGGGGTTTTTTGTTGTTTTTTTAAATTGATGTTTTGATACATGTAGAATGGTTACAGCAGATATAGGTCAGCTGGCTCATGTAGTGTGTGCTAATTACATGTACGAGGGTTGTTCAATTTAAGATGTCACCACCCCCTTAAAAAACGTACCTCTCATCTCAGCAACTTGAAACTTTTACATCCCCTCGAAGTATTCTCCGTTGGCTAGGATGCAAAGTTCAAGCCTCCTACGCCAATTCTCAAGCGCCCTCTGATAGTCGGTTTTAGGCAGACCAGACAACTCTGATCTTACGGCTTTGGCGAGGTCTTGTACCCGGTCAAACTTACGCCCAGCGAGCTTTTCCTTCAGAACAGGGAACAGCCAGAAGTCGCATGGGGCCAAGTCGGGGCTGTAGGGTGGGTGGTCCAAAACTTGGATCCCTTGCTCGCTCAGGAAGGTTGTGGTGACCTTCGCCTTATGGGCACTGGCATTGTCATGCAGAAGAAGGGTCCTCTGGGTGCCGACGGTTGGGCGCTGCTCATGGATTTTTCCTACAACTTTGGGGAGCACAACTTGGGTATAGTAGGAGGCAGTGATTGTTGATTTCTCAGGCAAAATGTCAATTGCCACAAGGCCTTGCGTGTTGAAAAAAATAGAAAACAGTCGCTTGCGACTCTGGAATCCTGGGCGAAGAACAACTGGTCGGTCTCCGTCAGGGCCAACCCACATGCGGTTGCAGCGTTTGTTGGGGATGCCGTAGAATGTGAGCCAACTCTCATCTCCCGTCACTAAGTCACACAGTCGTTTTGGCCCGTTGGGCTCAAACTCATCGAGCAGTTTGCGTGAACATGCCACCCGCTGCTGCTTCTGATCATCACTTAAGAGATGTGGCACCCATCTTGCAGCCAGTTTTCTCATGTGAAGGTCTTTGTGCAGAATGTTGTTAATGGTGCCAATTGAAAGCTCACATGCCTCGCTTAATTCCCGCACAGTCGAATGTGGATCCTCCTCTATCAGTCTTTTCACATATGCAATGTTTTGTTCGTTCCGAGCTGGTAAAGCTCGCTCTGCACGATTACCCCAATCAGATGGCACTCTACCTGCTCCTAATTGTTTGACCCACCTGCAAACTGTGCGGTAAGACACACAATCCGTTCCGTAAACAGCTTGCAAATCTGCGTGTATCTTCCTACAATCGTCACCAAGTTGTAGCCTTGTGAAAGTGTAGAAACGAAATTGCTCATTGGTGACGTCCATTTTTTTCAGGCTCAGCTATTTGAAACACATTTGTAATTACGTCATACTCCGAGTTGCATCATGATGTCAACTTTATTTTCTGCATGCTAATCAGGTAAACTTTAAAGTTGTGTTTGGTATAAACATTTTTCTGTGCGTTGCTTCGTTTTCAAACGGCAAGCCTAGTGTCATCTTAAATTGAACAACCCTCGTATACATCTGTAGTGTGGGAAAACACAAAACTTAATGTTTCCATCGTTCTGGCGGTGTCAGCATAATGTTTCACAGGTCTCATCCTCTGAAAATGTTGCATTCATTCTGGTGATGTCAGCATAGTGTTTCAAAAGTCTCACCATCTTAGTGTTGCCATCATTCTGATGATGTCAGCTCAGTGTTTCAAAGGTCTTCCTCTTAATGTTTCCATTCTGGTGGTGTCAGCATAATGTTTCACAGGTCTCATCCTCTTAATGTTGCCGTCATTCTGGTGGTGTCAGCATAATGTTTCACAGGTCTCATCCTCTTAATGTTGCCGTCATTCTGGTGGTGTCAGCATGTTGTTTCACAGGTCTCATCCTAGTCTTAATGTTGCCATCATTCTGGTGGTGTCAGCATGTTGTTTCACAGGTCTCATCCTAGTCTTAATGTTGCCATCATTCTGGTGGTGTCAGCATGGTGTTTCACAGGTCTCATCCTAGTCTTAATGTTGCCGTCATTCTGGTGGTGTCAGCATGGTGTTTCACAGGTCTCATCCTAGTCTTAATGTTGCCATCATTCTGGTGGTGTCAGCATGGTGTTTCACAGGTCTCATCCTAGTCTTAATGTTGCCATCATTCTGGTGGTGTCAGCATGGTGTTTCACAGGTCTCATCCTAGTCTTAATGTTGCCATCATTCTGGGGTGTGTCAGCATGGTGTTTCACATGTCTGTTCCTCTTAATGTTTCCATCATTCTGGTGGTGTCAGCATAATGTTTCACAGGTCTCATCCTCTTAATGTTGCCATCATTCTGGTGGTGTCAGCATGGTGTTTCACAGGTCTCATCCTAGTCTTAATGTTTCCATCATTCTGGTGGTGTCAGCATAATGTTTCACAGGTTTCATCCTCTTAATGTTGCCATCATTCTGGTGGTGTCAGCATGGTGTTTCACAGGTCTCATCCTAGTCTTAATGTTGCCATCATTCTGGTGGTGTCAGCATAGTGTTTCACAGGTCTGTTCCTCTTAACGTTAAAATCATTCTGGTGGCGTCAGCATAATGTTTCACAGGTCTCACCTTCCTAATGTTGCCATCATTCTGGTGGTGTCCATTTAATGTTTCAAAAGTCTCACCATCTTAATGTTGCCATCATTCTGGTGGCGTCAGCATAATGTTTCACAGGTCTCATCGTCTTAATGTTTCCATCATTCTGATGGTGTCAGCATAGTGTTTCACAGGTCTCCCCCACCTAACATGCACCTCAGTTCAAGACCTTGCCAGCACATACAAGGGTTTTGCGCAGGCTTAGGGAGTCTTCCAGGTAGTCACTGGCAGATTTAGATGGAGCGCACGTGCACTTGTCTGAGTGCACTGAATCCCTCTAGAGCAAACTCCAAGCCAATTTTTTTTTTTTTTAAGTTTGAATTGTATATGTTGGTTTTTTGCTTACTGCCTTGTGTTAATCTTCCCTTCTTATGTCAGTTGTAAACGATGGGCTGAGAGAATCAAGGTGTTAGAGAGGTAGTTCTTTGTGGCCCCTTTGAGAATGCCAGGGGCTCTTTCAGTCTAAATAGTATCCCCACCTTCTGGAAATTCTGTGCTAGAACTTTCCTCTTTTCTGTCACTCCTTTTGTTCTTCTTCTTCTTCTTGTTTAGTGTCCATAATCAGCGCGTTGATTATTCTGACACTATAATGTTTCTGCCTTGTTCCTTTGCCTTCTGTCATTTCATCCTATCATTTTCTGCCTTGCTGGTGGTCCATTCACCTGTATGTGTTCAATGAAGTCTTACATACTTTTTCTTAGGATTGATAATTGGGTACATGTATTAAGTGCATTTTTGATTCTAGGGAGGTGAGATATGCGGAAGCAAATTTAGGTAATTAATAATATGCCTGTTTATGTTTTGTTGTCCTTAGATACGCTTTATTTTGTATTCAGGTGTGTTTTTTAAATCCTCTGTATGATAAATAGGATGGAGTGGTCAGCGCCAGGGGCATGTCACCTGCTTCAGCATCATTCTTTCTCGGATGACAATCAGCTGTATGTCTCTGGGCCTCTCCCTGACCTTCCCATCATGATCCAGAAAACCCAATCTTGTGTAGCTGACCTGAAGGATTGGATGACTGAAAACAAACTGAAATTAAATGAAGAGAAATCCGAATTGATCTTGATCACCCCACCCAAACTCCAAAATCACCCCTCTCTTCCAACCTCTGTCACACTTGTTGACTCATCTATCCCTCTCTCCCATTTTGCCCGTAACCTTGGTGTAACTCTTGATCAAACCCTGTCCTTCCACCAGCATGTGAGCAACGTCTGTCGGACTTGTTTTCTTGAACTCCGCCGAATTGCTTCTATCCGCCACCTCCTCTCAGAAGACACGACAAAGGCTCTTGTCTGTGCATTTGTTCTATCCCGTCTCGATTACTGTAATGCTCTTTTTTCTGGTTCCCCCTCTCATCTCATTAACAAACTTCAGAAAGTTCAAAATCATGCTGCCCGTCTCATCTTCCGCTCTTCAAAATTTAACCATGTTACGCCATTGCTCTGTTCTCTCCACTGGCTCCCTGTTCAGCAAAGAATATCCTACAAGATTGCCTGCCTCTGCTTCAAATCTATTGAGTCTTCCTGTCCTGAGTATCTCACCCATCTGTTACATCTCTACACGCCATCTCGAGCTTTGCGGTCCTCATCTGATACCCGTCTCTATAGTATCCCCATAGTCCGCACTAAAAGGTTTGGGCAGCGTTCTTTTTCCTATCAAGCTCCAACCATCTGGAATCAGTTACCTCGCTCTCTTAGATACTCACCCTCTCTGTCCACATTCAAACGCTCCCTCAAAACTCACCTGTTTCCCAAAACTGGTAATCTCTGCCCCCTTCCCCCCATGTAATGTAATGGTGACATTATAGTGTCTTAGTGTCAATGTGTCATTGTATTTGCATGTCATGCTGTGTGTGTGTTTGTGTGTGTGTGTGTGTGTTTGTGTGTGTGTGGGTGCTTCTGTGGGCGTGTGTGTGTGTGCTTGTGATTCTGGTTATATGTTTTGCCATTGTAAACGCCTAGGGCATTAATTTGATTAGGCGTACTAAATGTTCATAATAATAATAATAATAATAATAATGTCTTTAGATTATGTGCAGACGCATTGATTTGTGTACTTAATTTTCTTTCTTTTTTTTTTTCTGTTGAAGTTTTGTATGTTCTGACGCGGTTATAGCCCTGATATGGCTCTTCACAGTTGGCTGGGCTTTAAACAACAATAACAAAACAATAACAATCCATGGATGTGTTTCCGAGATCAGTGTGAATGTATGGGGGCATTAGAACAGTGCAGTCATACTTTTTTTTTTCTTTCTAACAAGGATAGACATAGAACACATAACCAAAATAGAACCCCCAAGATCTTGCCAGTACATAGGGCTTAACCCTTTGACTCCGGTGCCATATCCACCCACAGCATGAAGCTGGTGGATAGGGTGAGGGAATCAAAAGGTAAAATTTTTTCTTTGCTTGCATGTAATCCAAAACAAGTGTGACTGCCCGCATTCAAGCAAACAGGAACCAGGAAAAATCAATCAGAATGCGTATATTATCTGCAAAGACATGCCCAAATTTTCGGCCAATTTGTCAAGCGTAGATGTAAGATCACAAACAAACAAACAACAAACACATAAACTAGGAGGAAAAGACTAAAACTTCCCTGCTGCTTCGTCCAGTGGGAGAAAAGGACTAAAATGACATCATAATGTGTTTGTGAATAAATATGATGTGATGGTTAACATGCAGGCTGCTAGCAGACAGAGTGCAGGAGTCAAAGGGTTAAGGGCAGGTATAGTGCTTATAGCATGATTATTTTGGATCCTATCCATTACAGGATAGTTGTTATGTCAGTAGACATATGGAATTCATTCTGAGCATGGCAGCATCAGCTTGAGAAAAAAAAACACTAAAATTCAAGCTTAGTGACTTGCTCAGATTAGTCAGTACACAGAGCATGCTGTGACAGTGGACTGTTTGCACTAATACATTTAGACTTGTTATTATTGTGATTAGTTGGTTAGACTGCGTGTTACTGTATGTGTGTGTGTATGTGTGTGTGTGTGTGGGGGGGGGGGGGGAGGTGTGTGTGGGTGTGTGGGTGTGTGTGTGTGTGCATGTATGCGTGGGTGTGCATGTACGTGTGTGCATGATCATGTGTGTGTGTGTGTGTGTGTTTGTGCATGCACATGTGTGTGTGTGTGTGCATATGTGCGTGTGCATGCGTCTTTGTGTACACGTTGTGTGTGTTTAAGTGTGTTTCACTGTGTCAGCATATACACAGCTGTTTTAAACCTTTGACTCCCTCACCCTGTGTACCAGCATCCTTCATTGTCAACCATGCAAGCAAAGGAAAAACGTATCTCTTTGACTCCCTCACCTTATCCACCAGCTTCATGCAGGAAGTGGTGGATGGGGTGAGGGAGTCAAAGGTGAAGTTTTTGCAGTTGGTGAATAGAGTGCAGGAGTCAAAGAGTTAATTGACTCAGTCAGTGATTGTGTTTTTGTTACAGACCCAGTGGATGAAGCTAACTATCCTGGACGCCATTTCACAACGTTTTGCGGCCTTGTGAATACTGTGTCGTGTCTCTCTTTATTGCCGTCGGTGTTGCATTTCATTTTCTGTCTTCTATCACCTCTTCTCTCTTTTGTCTGCCCATAGCCCAACTTTCTTTTTAGTGAAATTCATCCATGTACCACCCCTGCCCCACATTCCATATTTTATGTATATTTTGTGAGGAAAATGCTCCTCATTTTCAACATGTAGTTTAAAGTTTGCTCTTCTCTCCAATGAAATCAGAAGTGTAGTGTATCTCAGTGAGCACATGTCAGTGTAAATTGCTCTTCTCTCCAATGAAATCAGAAGGGTAGTGTATCTCAGTGAGCACAGTGTCAGTGTAAGTATACAGGTGCTCACTTGAAATTTTGAAAAGGAAACCCTTTCCCATTTTCCTCTCATTTCTCATATCACTGTTATCAGTCTTTGAGTACTGCTGGCTTTGATATCTTGTATGACGGTAAACACTAGACTGTGGTACCAGCCAAAGCAGTAAATCTTCAGTCTCAAATTGGGCATACACTCGCTCATCATGGCTGTGGATCGACGACAAAAGCCGTACTACTACTTGAGCGATGAACATGTGGATGAAGAGGTCGGTGGCGATGGTATTGAGAAAGGCACCCAAGACGACGTTGCCAAATTCCTCATCAGCATTCTGTGTAAGACTGAGGGGAAGAGCACCCTGGCCGACATTGCGGCTGCAGAATACAAACCTCTCAGAGAGTTTGATATCAGCTCGCCTCTAGCGCTGAAAAGGTTCTGCGAGAGTTATGAACAATGCTTTAAACTGAGTGTTCCCCACTCCGGTGGTGATACCGGTGCTGTGGAGGTGGAGGTGACGACGGCGGTCAAACTATGTCCAAGATACAGCAGGAAAATGGGCACGTGTCCAGAGGATGGGGAGTGTGGCTTTCTGCACATATGCAGGTATTTCTTGCTGTCAGGAAAGTGCGAGTGGTTCTCACGCAGACAGATGCGCTGTCTGTTTGGACATTGCCTGGCCACCGACCACAACAAATATGTCCTCAAGGTAAGTGTGATGGTGACCTGCTTGGTGGGTTGGTGGGTTTTCCCTTAGGGTTAGAATAAAGTTACAGTTAGTGACTTTGCCTCAATGCTGATTGTACAGAATCAGTCAGGTGACAGTGACTGTCTGAATGCTGACTGTACAGTCAGGTGACAGTGACTGTCTGAATGCTGACTGTACAGTCAGGTGACAGTGACTGTCTGAATGCTGACTGTATAGTCAGGTGACAGTGACTGTCTGAATGCTGACTGTATAGTCAGGTGACAGTGACTGTCTGAATGCTGACTGTACAGAATCAGTCAGGTGACAGTGACTGTCTGAATGCTGACTGTACAGTCAGGTGACAGTGACTGTCTGAATGCTGACTGTACAGTCAGGTGACAGTGACTGTCTGAATGATGACTGTACAGTCAGGTGACAGTGACTGTCTGAATGCTGACTGTACAGTCAGGTGACAGTGACTGTCTGAATGCTGACTGTACAGTCAGGTGACAGTGACTGTCTGAATGCTGACTGTATAGTCAGGTGACAGTGACTGTCTGAATGCTGACTGTATAGTCAGGTGACAGTGACTGTCTGAATGCTGACTGTACAGAATCAGTCAGGTGACAGTGACTGTCTGAATGCTGACTGTACAGTCAGGTGACAGTGACTGTCTGAATGCTGACTGTACAGTCAGGTGACAGTGACTGTCGAATGATGACTGTACAGTCAGGTGACAGTGACTGTCTGAATGATGACTGTACAGTCAGGTGACAGTGACTGCCTGAATGCTGACTGTATAGTCAGGTGACAGTGACTGTGTGAATGCTGACTGTACAGTCAGGTGACAGTGACTGTGTGAATGCTGACTGTACAGTCAGGTGACAGTGACTGTCTGAATGCTGACTGTACAGTCAGGTGACAGTGACTGTGTGAATGCTGACTGTACAGTCAGGTGACAGTGACTGTCTGAATGCTGACTGTACAGTCAGGTGACAGTGACTGTCTGAATGCTGACTGTATAGTCAGGTGACAGTGACTGTCTGAATGCTAACTGTACAGAATCAGTCAGGTCACAGTGACTGTCTGAATGCTGACTGTACAGTCAGGTGACAGTGACTGTCTGAATGCTGACTGTACAGACAGGTGACAGTGACTGTCTGAATGCTGACTGTATAGTCAGGTGACAGTGACTGTCTGAATGCTGACTATACAGAATCAGTCAGGTGACAGTGACTGTCTGAATGCTGACTGTACAGTCAGGTGACAGTGACTGTCTGAATGCTGACTGTACAGTCAGGTGACAGTGACTGTCCGAATGCTGACTGTATAGTCAGGTGACAGTGACTGTCTGAATGCTGACTGTACAGAATCAGTCAGGTGACAGTGACTGTCCGAATGCTGACTGTAATCAGGTGACAGTGACTGTGTGAATGCTGACTGTATAGTCAGGTGACAGTGACTGTCTGAATGCTGACTGTATAGTCAGGTGACAGTGACTGTCTGAATGCTGACTGTATAATCAGGTGACAGTGACTGTGTGAATGCTGACTGTATAGTCAGGTGACAGTGACTGTCTGAATGCTGACTGTATAGTCAGGTGACAGTGACTGTGTGAATGCTGACTGTATAGTCAGGTGACAGTGACTGTCTGAATGCTGACTGTATAATCAGGTGACAGTGACTGTGTGAATGCTGACTGTATAGTCAGGTGACAGTGACTGTCTGAATGCTGACTGTATAGATCAGTGTGACAGTGACTGTCTGAATGCTGACTGTATAGTCAGGTGACAGTGACTGTCTGAATGCTGACTGTACAGTCAGGTGACAGTGACTGTCTGAATGCTGACTTTAGCAGTCAGGTGACAGTGACTGTCTGAATGCTGTGACTGTAATAGACAGTCAGGTGACAGTGACTGTCTGAATGCTGACTGTATAGTCAGGTGACAGTGACTGTCTGAATGCTGACTGTATAGTCAGGTGACAGTGACTGTCTGAATGCTGACTGTATAGTCAGGTGACAGTGACTGTCTGAATGCTGACTGTATAGTCAGGTGACAGTGACTGTCTGAATGCTGACTGTACAGTCAGGTGACAGTGACTGTCTGAATGCTGACTGTACAGTCAGGTGACAGTGACTGTCTGAATGCTGACTGTATAGTCAGGACGTGACTGCAGATGTGACTGTATGTGACATGAATGCTGATGTGACTGTATCAGTCAGGTGACAGTGACTGTTGAATGCTGACTGTATAGTCAGGTGACAGTGACTGTCTGAATGCTGACTGTACAGTCAGGTGACAGTGACTGTCTGAATGCTGACTGTACAGTCGGGTGCAGTGACTGTGACTGTGTCTCAGTGACATATGCTGACTGTACAGATCAGGTGACAGTGACTGTTGATGCTGACTGTAAGTCAGGTGACAGTGACTGTCTGAATGCTTGACGTACAGGTCAGTGACAGTGACTGTCTGAATGCTGACTGTACAGTCAGGTGACAGTGACTGTCTGAATGCTGACTGTACAGTCAGGTGACAGTGACTGTCTGAATGCTGACTGTATAGTCAGGTGACAGTGACTGTTGAATGCTGACTGTACAGTCAGGTGACAGTGCGTCTGAATGCTGATTAAGTCAGGTGACAGTGACTGTCTGAATGCTGACTGTACTAGTCAGGTGACAGTGACTGTTGAATGCTGACTGTAAGTCAGTGCAGTGACTGTTGAATGCTGACTGTATAGTCAGGTGACAGTGACTGTCTGAATGCTGACTGTACAGTCAGGTGACAGTGACTGTCTGAATGCTGACTGTACAGTCAGGTGACAGTGACTGTCTGAATGCTGACTGTATAGTCAGGTGACAGTGACTGTCTGAATGCTGACTGTATAGTCAGGTGACAGTGACTGTGTGAATGCTGACTGTACAGTCAGGTGACAGTGACTGTCTGAATGCTGACTGTACAGTCAGGTGACAGTGACTGTCTGAATGCTGACTGTAACAGTCAGGTGACAGTGACTGTCTGAATGCTGACTGTATAGTCAGGTGACAGTGACTGTCTGAATGCATGACAGTACAATCAGTCTAGTGTGACAGTGACTGTCTGAATGCTGACTGTACAGTCAGGTGACAGTGACTGTCTGAATGCTGACTGTACGAATCAGTCAGGTGACAGTGACTGTCTGAATGCTGACTGTAAGTCAGGTGACAGTGACTGTCTGAATGTGACTGTAAGTCAGGTGACGTGACTGTCTGAATGCTGACTGTATAGTCAGGTGACAGTGACTGTCTGAATGCTGACTGTATAGTTAGGTGACAGTGACTGTCTGAATTGCGGACTGTACGAATCAGTCAGGTGACAGTGACTGTCTGAATGCTGACTGTATAGTCAGGTGACAGTGACTGTCTGAATGCTGACTGTATAGTCAGGTGACAGTGACTGTCTGAATGCTGACTGTACAGTCAGGTGACAGTGACTGTCTGAATGCTGACTGTATAGTCAGGTGACAGTGACTGTCTGAATGCTGACTGTATCTAGAATCGTCAGGTGACAGTGACTGTCTGAATGCTGACTGTACAGATCAGGTGACAGTGACTAGTATCTAGAATGCTGACTGTACGTATATCAGTCAGGTGCACAGTGACTGTCTGAATGCTGACTTTTACAGTCAGGTGACAGTGACTGTCTGAATGCTGACTGTACAGTCAGGTGGACAGTGACGTCTGAATGCTGACTGTACAGTCAGGTGACAGTGACTGTCTGAATGCTGACTGTACAGTCAGGTGACAGTGACTGTGAATGCTGACTGTACAGTCAGGTGACAGTGACTGTCTGAATGCTGACTGTACAGTCAGGTGACAGTGACTGTGTGAATGCTGACTGTACAGTCAGGTGACAGTGACTGTCTGAATGCATGACTGTGTACAGTCAGTAGGTGACAGTGACTGTCTGAATGCTGACTGTATAGTCAGGTGACAGTGACTGTCTGAATGCTGACTGTACAGTCAGGTGACAGTGACTGTCTGAATGCTGACTGTACAGTCAGGTGACAGTGACTGTCTGAATGCTGACTGTACAGTCAGGTGACAGTGACTGTCTGAATGCTGACAGTATAGACAGGTGACAGTGACTGACTGAATGCTGACAGTATAGCCAGGTGACAGTGACTGATGTAGCCTAGCCATGTAAATGGTGAATGAAATAAGAAAAATCTTGAGTACCTACTAAACATCTATGATTATGTATTGTATGCTAATTTAGTGTCAGCAGTGTTCTGTCTAACTCTGGATCCTCAGTTTGTCTTGTGTCTGTGAAAGGAGAATCTTTAGATACTTACTAAATAGCTACAATTATGTTTTATATGATAATGTAATGCCAGCACTGTTTCGTCTAGCTCTGCATTCTCCATGTGTGTGTGTGTGTGTGTGTGTGTGTGTGCCTCCCCCCTCTCTCTCTCTCTCTCTCTCTCTCTCTCTCTCTCCTCTCTCTCTCTCTCTCTCTCTCTCTCTCTCTCTCTCTCTCCCTCTTCTCTCTCCTCTCTCTCTCTCTCTCTCTCTTCTCTCTCTCTCTTCTTCACAAGTGTGTATGCTTTCCAGGAGTCTGTAGTGACTTCTAATTACCAACAAGATGTCAAGCAGATGTTTCATTCATCAAACTCTATCTATGGCTTGATCTGAGATTGTGCCACTTTCTTTCATTAGCAGTAACAGGGTCCTATCTTGGACAGTGCTGCTTCCTTCTGTAAACAGTACCAGGGTCCAGTCAAGGATAATCGGACATGTGAATAAACAGATGTCACCACGGTAACTGATAGTATTGCTGGCATCCCAGCTGCAGGAAACTACCAATGGGCCAAAAGAGACAAGAAGGAAAGATTTTCGCAGGCCAATTATACAGGTTATGGAGCTGTGGGAAAGTGTATCACCATCTGAAATATCAGATGTTAGAAACAATGAGATTACAAGTTCGTAGCGTAACACATTTATTATTTCTTTGGTGTATGAACAAACACAATATAACAACAACAACAACAAAAGAACTGTTTCATATTGACAAGTTCGTATCACCAACAGAGTGAATAACTGTCCCTTGTGTGGAGCTTTTGTGATTTCGCTTTCTCGGTGTAAAAGAGAGAGAGGGAGAGTCATAGCCAAATATTAATTCACTTTTAATTCCACTTCACTCCAGTACTTTAAGTGCCCCACCCTTAATAGCATCTACTTCACATTAATCTCACTGAGCAATGCTGACGGTATTCTCAAATGAAAGGCAAATAAATCACAAACACTTACAGTGGAATTTTTCCATTTTTGTCCAGACAGAATCAAGAGGCAGAACTTTTACTTGACAAAACGTGGATGCTGACAAAGCCTTGACTTATTTGTACATCACTTTCAAAGAAAAGTGAAAAATCACCATTTTTTAACAGATGTAAAGAAGAGAAAGACCCGCATCAGTTGTTTGCTGACATTGGAATGTCTATCACAGCATGTGATCAGGGGGGGGGTCAAGGGCCAGGCTAAGTGCCATGCTTCTCAAGTTACTAAAGATGCCATTTCTGGACATTTTGCACAACCTTTGTGATATACATTATGTGATACTGTGTCAGCTATGTTCTCTTTTATGCTATGTAAGGGAAATTATGAGTAATAGCTTGATTTAATTATCTGCTCTGTGATAATATGTCAGTGTTATTCTCTTCCATTTTGTAAAAATGAAATAATAGATAATTCGTTTCTTGATTAATTACCATTCCGTAAAAGTGAAATAATAAGTAATTGATTTCTTGATGAATTTTGTATCATGTGATAATGTGTCAGCGCTGTGTTCTCTACCAAACAGGACTTCCTGATGGATCACCTGAAACTGGAAGAGTTGCGGACCCTCATGCAGCGTCGCCGTGCCCGCACACTGCAGACACGGCCAGGGGTGTGTCGCTTTTATAATCAACAGACAGGGTGCAGCAAGGGCCGGCAGTGCATGATGCTGCACGTCTGCAAACATTTCGCCATGGGAGATTGCAAGTTCGGACAGGACTGCAAGCGCAGTCACGACCTAACAGAGCCTGAAGTGAGTGTGTGCCTTAGTGCTAATGGTGTGTCTCCCACCTTCGGGATGCTGGGAGTTCTTTCAGTATGAATTTTTGCACCCCCACCTTTTGGAAATTCTGTCTTTTAGAAATTGCCTTTTCTGTCACCCTCTTTGTTTCTGTCTTGCTCCTTTGTTTCTGTCTTGCTCCTTTGTTTCTGTCTTGCTCCTTTGTTTTTTGTCATCTCTTCCTCTCTCATTGTCTGCCTTGCTGGTTCAGTTATTTGTACGTTTTGCATAAAGCCGTTACACTTAGGATTGATAATTTGGTACATCTATCAGTTGCATTTTCTGATTGAAGAACACATGAATGGCTTAGTGGTAACTCTTTGTACATAGACATACATACACACATACATAGATACATACATGTATACATACATACATACATACATACATGTACATACATACACACACACACACACACACACACACACACACACACACACACACACACACACACACACACACACACACACATACACACACACACACATACATACATACATACATACATACATACATATATACAGACAGACAGACATGCATGCATCATACATAATGCATACATACAGACATTCATACATAGACATTCATTCATACAGACATTCATTCATACATACATACATACATACATACATATATATATAATGGACCGCTTCACCCAAGCCTGCAAAGATTTTGGTCTGACCATCAGTCTTAAGAAGACAAACGTCCTGGGCCAAGACACGCCATCTCCACCAGCCATCACCATTGATGACTACGAGCTTGAAGCCATCCATCAATTCACATATCTTGGGTCCCCATCACCGATAACCTCTCCCTTGACACAGAGATCGACAAGAGGATCGGGAAGGCAGCCACAACACTAGCCCGCCTCACACAAAGGGTGTGGACATATCTTAAGCTGACCAAGAAGACAAAGATGGCTGTATACAACGCCTGTGTCCTCAGCACCTTGCTGTATCAGTGTATGGCAGCGAGGCGTGGACCATGCATGCTCATCAGGAGAAAAGGCTCAGTATCTTCCACCTGAGAAGCCTACGGCGCATACTCAGCATTTCCTGGCAAGACAAGGAAGTCCTGACCCACGCTGGCCTCCCAACCATGCAAACCATGCTGAGACAGTGCCGGCTGCACTGGTTGGGCCACGTTCGCCGCATGGAAGATGGTCGCATCCCAAAAGACATCCTTTATGGTGAGCTTGCCACAGGGCAGAGAAACATTGGCTGCCCACAGCTGAGATACAAAGACGTTTGCAAACATGACATGAAGGCACTTGAGATCGACACTGAGTCCTGGGAGGACCTCGCAGACGACCGCAACAGCTGGAGAACCACTCTCAAGAAACAGCTGCGGACTGGTGAGGACAAACTGTCAGCTGCTGAAGCAGAAAAGCGAGTTCGCAGAAAAGGAATGACAGCCAACAGACCAGCATCAGCATACACATGCGACCGCTGCGACAGAGACTGCCTCTCTCGCATTGGTCTGTACAGTCACAGGCGACGCTGCTTGGACCAAGCAGACAGCCTATCTAGACATTAGAACGGATGTACTTTGTCCATGGTCAGCCATGACCGAGGGAGGCCTACTACTATATATATATAATATATATATATATATATATATATATATATATACACATATATTGTAGTGTACATACATACATAGATACATACATACATCATACAAATTCATATACGCATGAACGTATGTACGTACATACATACATACATACACATACATACATACATACATACATGCATACATACATAAAGTATACATACATACATACATACATACATACATACATACATACATACATACATACATACATACATACATATATACATACATGCATGCATGCATGCATGCATGCATGACATATGCATGCATGTGTATATCAATAAATGCAGTATACTACATACATAGATATATGCATGCACTGGTACAGAATAAGTGTGTGTTCATTGTGTTGTGCTGTCTAGCCTGATGGTACACGATAACATAGATCTGTGTCACCGTGCACTTGCCTTCTTATCTAAGCAAATCTACACCAGATAAAATTACATCTTCTCTACACTTCATAACCCTTTGACTTCCTCAGCCTATTCATTAACATCACGCTTTGTCACCCCTGATAACAAGAAAAAAATTTAACCCTTTGACTCCCTCACCCTGTGCACCAGCTTCCTGCAGGTTAAAATTTTGCTTGGCGTGGATAGGATGTGCATATCAAAGAGTTAACTGTTTTTTTCATAAAATAGTGCATTCACATTTGTTGCACCCTAGCTTACAACACATTTTACAATAGTACCTATCAGTAATTGATAGGCATTGGTTGGTAAGAACACTTTTCATCCTCTTGAATGCTGTTTTAGCCAGCAGAATCAGCCAAGCTAAAACAGCATTCAAAATGATTAAAAGCGTTCTTACCAACAAATGCCTATTAGTTAACATCAGTAAGAGAGTTCTTGAATATTAGAAAGAACTGATACTATTGTACAGTTGTGAGGCGTGGACAGTCAGCATGCAAAATCAGAACTGAATTGAGGCAACTGAAACGTGGTTTCTAATAAGAATGCTGAGCGTTGCATGGACAGCAAAGAAAGCAAACAAGACAGTTTTGAAGGAGGCAGACACAAGATGATCATTGATAAAGAAGATTAGAAAAAGACAAGCAGCATTTATAGGACATGGTGCAGGAAGCTGGTGGATAGTGTGAGGGAATCAACGAATTAAGTATTTGCAGTTGGTGGATAGGGTGCAGGAGTCAAAGGTTACACAAATGGAATTACAATTGAAATACAAGGAGATATCTGAGCAAGAAGACTAACAATGTTCAGTGACCGGTCTGTTGCTGAATGTGTCCTGTACAGTTAGTCATCATTATCGTAAAATGTTGAGTGATACCAAAGAGCACATTACATAGCTGTGTAACAGGTTACTGTGAGCACAATATGAAGAACAGGCTCGGGTTACTGAAACATGTATTTCTGCATGCTTGTGATAAGATGTCCTTCTTTTCTTTTTTTTAAAGGATTATCATATCTTTGGAGATTTTTGTTTGTGCTGCATGGTTTTGTTTTGGTTTGGTTAAAACAGATTGTATACCACGTTACTGGCCACAGAAACTGATACAGTTTTTTAATGCTATGTCAGTGATGATACGGAGGATGATAATTATAATGCTGTGGAGTTCCATCCATGATTGAGACTATAAGACAGGCTGCAGTCTAGACTTACTATTGTAATACATCCTGGTGTTAACCAGACCCATTAGATGCAGAAACCTGCGGTGTTAGTCAGATGATTTAAACAACACCCTCAGTGAACATCCATGAGGTGTATGAGACTCAACTGTGATCGCAGTCTTGCCAGTGAGCCCGTGGCATGCTCATCTCTGGATAGGAGTCGGTTGGAGCCAAAAAATCCAACAGTTATCTTTTAAGGGATCGAAGAGGATTCAAATCTACAACCTTCCGTTCAGAAGTTGTTCGTTTACCACCACACCATGGCAGTTGGTTAAAGATAACATTTATGTACCCAATCTTCGGGAAAACCTATATACAGGCCCCAGTCATTGACACCTGTATTTCTGCATGGTTTTTGTACTATTTTCTTCTAAACCCACAACAGGCCCAGATCAATAAAACACCAACTTCTGCATGTATATATGTACGCAGTCACCTAAACCCACAACAGGCCCTGATCGGTGAAAAATGAACATACGCATGTTTATGTACCCGATCTTCTGGTAAACCCATATTGTTATTATTAGGTCCCAGTCTTTGAAACAGGTATTTCTGCATGCTTTTGTAGTCTTCTTCTAAACCCGTAACCGGCCCTGATCAATAGAACACCAAGTTCTGCATATTGATGTATGCAGTCATCTAAATCCTTAACCCTTTGACTCCTGCACCCTGTCCACAAATATCCTGCATTGTCAGTCATGCTGGCAAAGCAAAAACTTAACCCTCTAATTCTCTCACCCTATCCACCAGCTTCCTGCAGGAAGCTGGTGGATAGGGTGAAGGAATCAAAGGGTTAAATTTTTGCAGTTGGTGGATAGGGTGTGGGAGTCAAAGGGTTAACAAGGTCCATACTGTGAAGTATATACTTTTACATGCTTATCTACTCAAGTCCTTGATCATTGGGAACATGAACTTCTACACGCATATTAACATGTCTTCTTCTAAACCTGTAAGAAACCTCAGCCGGTGAAACATGCATTCCTGAATATGCGTTCTTCTGAACCCATAATAGGCCTCAATCAGTATAACGTGTAGTTGTAAATTTTCATAGATACCGAGTCTTCTTCTAAACCCACAACAAAACTTTGATCAATGAAACATGTACTTCTGCTTGTATATATATATATATATGTACCTAGGCTTTGATCAGTGAAACATGTACATGTAGTTGTGAATGTGCATTCATATGTACCTTGCGTACTTCTAAACCCATAACAAGTCCTGATCAATGAAACTTGTACTCGGCATGCTTATCATGTATGCAGTCTACTCCTAAACCTGTAACAGGCCTGGGTCAGTGAACCCATGTTTGCACACATATGTATGCATACCCAATGAACATGTTTAGTTCTGTGTGACATTCTCAGCGGAATTCCTGTGTCGACATACACCACCCCAAACTATCTCTCAACACACGTATTTCATTGTGTGTGCCAGGTCAAAATTGCATGTGTGCACACATGCATGAATGTGCATGATACAATTGTGTGCTTGCATGCATGTGTATGTGTGTATGATATGTGTATGTGTATAAACTATAATGTGCATATGTATATGAGTGTGTGTGTGTGTGTGTGTCACTGTGTGTGAGTGAGTGAGCGATGAGTGTGTATACACGTACATATAATGTGTGTGTTCGAGTGTATGTAATATGTATGTGTGTAGTATTATATAGTATTAACGTTATTCTGATCGTATGTTGTTATTGATATTTTCAGTGAACTTACTCTGATTGTATGCTGTTATCATTATTAGATATTCTCAATGAACTGACTATGCTTGCCGCAGTGATCATTTTATTTTATTCAGTTAAGGCCCCCCCCCCCCCCCCCCCCCCAAGTAGATCTATGTTTTATTATCATTTTCTAAAATATGATAATCATTTGATATAGAGAATGTACAATGCAACAGATGTGCTCTTAATATGGAATGTTGTGATATACAGATCGAATTATTGCTGTCATCATCATCATCATCATCAATCATCATCATCAGGATCTTTTTCGTCACATGGCACTTGTGAAATTAGTGCGTATGGAATTCAATCTGAGCGTGGAGAATTCATCTTGAGAATTGAAACTGAAACTGAAATCCTCATCGTCATCATCATCAGTAGTAGTAGTAGTAGAAGTAGTGTTGTTATGATGTAGTAGTAGTAGTAGTAGTAGTGTTATGATGTAGTAGTAGTAGTAGTAGTAGTAGTAGTAATAGTAGTAGTAGTAGTATTATTGTTATGATGATGACAGTTATATTGTTGTTGTTATTGTTATTGCTGTTGCCAGCCCTGCTGTTGAAATTTTTTTGTCATTGTCAATGCTGAACATATGTGCCATCCTGCCTGAATGACAAGTGCATGGCATTGTGTGTACCAGGTCAAGAGTATGCTGGAAATGTGTGCCATCAGAGCAGAAGAATTCCCAGCCTTCATGCAGGACAACCAGCGTCAACTGAACACTCCCTTCTGGCCCCCCTCCATCCCCACCCTTACCACACCCATTGTCCGCACCACAGGCCCCTCCCACCACCCCCAGGTGAGTGGTGCAGGCATGGACCCCATCTTTGATCGTGCCCACTTCACCTGCAGCTTGGAACAGGATGAAGAGAGTGGCAGTGTGTGGTGCCACCCTACTGACAGAGAGGGAAGGCTTATGACACAGCATACACAGCATGCCACACGCGCTGGTTTTCCAAGTTCCACATCTGCTAGTGGTGAAGGTGAAGAGAAGGACCCCGCTAAGTCTGCTGTGTTCCAAACCCTGTTTTCTCGGCGAAGGGGACACGTCATGAGTGCTGACCCTGACATGACCCGTGAGGAAAATGGTACAAAGAATACGGAGGAGGATGCAATGGCAGAAAAGCAGACATCTCCCTCCCTGAATCCCTTCAGTTTTCTGACAGTCAGAGAACAGCCGGCCAGCACTGGACACCCCCTGGCTGTGTCTGCCGGCAAGGAAGACAAGTGCCAGCCAGGGGGCGATGAAAGCAAAACACACCATGATGATGTGGATTTTCCATCTTCATCAACAGGCAGTCAGCAGCCTGCTGTTAGCGGGAGCACAGAAATGCAGGTTGGCAAGAAAATCGATGGCAGCGTGTTCAGTGACATCACCAACTCCAGCTTCATCCCCCTCAAACCAGACGGTAGAATTCCCTCAAACCCCACCTCCACACCAACAGTAGCCATTGTGCCACCTCAGATCAAAATTAAACCCAAGTTGGAAGTAATGAGAAATGCAGACATTCCTAAGACCTCCGAAGACGTTCTGTTTGGAGCCAAAAAGAATCAGACACCAAGAGGCAAATCGAAAGAAGCCTGCGTTCAACTCCCCAAAGACATTCCTTTGGAACCCATCGTTGGCACAGCAACCACCTCGTCCCAAGCAAATGACTTGCAGAACATCATCACCAGCCTCATCAGCAATGTGCAGCAGTTGCATGGCAAGGATAGCGGTCATGAGGCCCACGTTATAGCCTTTCTGTCACAAGTGGCACAACGTGACAAGCTTAAGGGAGAGATGGAAACAGCCAAAGAGAGGGATGAGACAGCAGGGGACGGAAAGATATCAGAGAAATGCTTATCTGATGGGGAAATCCCTGACTCTGATGATGAGACAGACACTGTGTCTGACAGGCCTTCACAAGAGAAAATATTGTTTGAATACAACCACCGCCCCACCGTAGACTTGATTAGTAAAATGTTAAATGATCCAGAAAGATCACCAGTGACAAAACAGACAGATCAGGAGTTCTGCAAAAGTCAGCAAGTGATCCACAATCACTCCAGGTCACACAGAACCATTTCACAGGAAAGACAAAGTCAGAGACGTCACTCCAGGAGGAAACGACGAAATGGAGGCCACAGTAGCTTACCATATGAAACGATGACCTATCCTGATGTTGATGGAGACCTGGAAGTGATCAGCAGTGCCAACAGTGACGTCAGCGACGTCATGTTCAGTGAGCACGATGATGATGTTGACAGGATCCTTGCTGTGTTTCCAGAGGATATTTTGGATGTGGAAGAGGAGGCTGAGAGAAATCACAGGCCCACCAAGGACCCACCTGTCGAGACTGACCCCAGCAAACAGGAACAGGATACACTGGTATCTGAGCAACAACGGTTTGATGGTCCAAGCTCACAGCCACCAATCAGTGATGAGGAAACTACTAGTGCAGCTAAAACACCTGTCCAGATTGTTGCTGCTGAACACACTGTCGACCAGACAGTGAGAAAAACGGACACAGAAAGTGGTTCTGACACAAAAAGTAGTTCCAGAAGAACACCTGCTCAGTCCAACCTTTCTGAGGGCCCACAACAATCTCCTCAGAGACCAGAGAATGCCGCTGCAAGCAGATCTTCAGATGTAAATAACAGAAAACCTTCCATGAGCAGAAACAGTTCGCATCCAGCAACATCCTCTTCATGTAAAGGACCCTCAGAATCAAGGAAAAATTCCACAAACAAGAATTCATCAGATCAGTGGAAACCCACTCCAGCTAACAGGAGATCATCTCCATCAAACAGATCTTCAGATACACGAAGGTCCTCACCGTCAAACAGGACATCGTCAAATGCTCAGGGACGGTTTCCAGCTAGCAGATCATCAGATCCAGGGAGGCCTTCTCCAACAAACAGGAGATCCTCCTCAGCAAGCAAGAGACCTTCATATTCTAGGAGATCCCCTACAATACACAAGAGATCCTCCCCAGCAAACAGAAAATCTTCTGATCCACGGAGATTTTCTCCAGCAGACAGGAGATCCTCTCCAACAAACAGGAGATCATCTGATCTGAAAAGACAGTCTCCTTACAATAGATCTCCAGGTATAAGAAAAACCTCGAATGATGAAAGAAGACGTACGCCTACCCGAAAATGTTCTAGCACCAGCAGATACCCATCTGTTGGCAGACAGTCCACCCAGAATCGTGATAGGTTCAGTCCCAGACACAGAGGATCACCAGTGCATGGAAGATCATCTGTTGGTTCCAGGGACTATTTATCTAGTTCCAGAAGGCAGTCACCCTATCGGCAAAGGTCCAGCTCTGATAAGAGGAGGCCTTCTCGCAGCCCAGAGAGATGGAATGCTTATGGCAGAAGGTCACCACGGAGGTCAGAGTCATTTTATGAGGAGGATCATCGCAGGAACAGGCACGCCCATTCTCCTCACCAACGTAGAGAGGACACGGACATGGTGTCGGAGGGAAAAGACAGAGGACGTCGTGGAGCATCACCAGATTACAGGCCTGGTAGACATAGTGACAGGGCCTTGGATCGGGAAAGAGAAGGAAACAGGGCATCCAGAGAATTCAGAGAGCACAGGTCAAGAAGCAGAGAGCGAGTGAACATAGACACAGATGACCATGGATTTGGGGAAATGGATGGATGCAGGTTAAGAAACGATGAGAGAATGCCACGTTCGCTTGAACAGAACTCTAGAGGTCATGGCAGCACTGAAATGTTGAAATCTGAAAGTGACCTTTTCGAACAGAGGAGCCATTCTCAAAGTGCACACAGACGAGCCCACAGTCCATGGAGAGACCGAAAACGTCCCTACAGTCCTGACAGACGACAGCATGCTGATAGGGAAAGACATAGAGGGTGCTCTGCCAACCGAACTTCTGATTTTGATAATGTAGGGAGACACCAGCCCCGTTTGATTCCAGAGAAGGCAGCATGGATGGAGGTGGTCAGCACGAGAAGCTGAGGACTATGATGACATGACACAGGATGGTCCCTCTCGCAGTCATCACACTTTTGATGCTGAAAGCGAAGAGGAAGAGATGGGTTGTTTGGCAGAAAACGCCATGTAGAGACAGGATCAAGAGAAGAATCTGCATATCAAAGCTCATTCCATGATGAAGACTATGTTTGGGATCCAGATAGTTTGGATAATGCAGGATCCTTGAACAACAGCTGTGATGATAAACGCAGCAACATGAGGAGAAGACTTGGTCCATCCCAGTTCTGCTTGAAGACCAACGGTTTTCAGAGGGAGAGGGACAGCAAAATGGTTGCAGGTCTCCCATTATAGAGGGACATTATGCGTCAGATGAGATGCGTGAAGTCAACATGGATGAGTCATTTCAAGATCAAGCTCACTTTGACAGCTGTACCAACTCTGATTTTGAAACGACAGGAAGAGGTGGTCATAGAACAGGCGGCTCTGACCTACGAAGAAGGCTTTCCAGGAAGCCCAGGTTCCCTAAGTACAATGCAGAACATGGAGGTGATGTGATGCATTCTTTGGCAGAACCTGAAATAATTCTGAAGTACAGCTCCCAGTCTCAGTCAGTGGGAGAGAACAGTCTGTGCACCTCTCCTTATGTAGAACACTACATGGAGGATTTAATAAACAGAGATGATCATAGGAAAGTGAGACATGACAGGGAGAGGGGAGAGAGGCCAGGACGTCATGACATGTCATCACACCATGCTGAGAGTCATCACCACATTTCACCAGAGCACCACGACGGCGGACAACATGAACGTCACCGTGCTGGATCTAGTCATCACCGGTCGTCCCGGCCATTCCATGAAGACAGAGGGCACAGTGAGTATGGAAGAGTGTCTTGTGGTCGTTCTGAAAGTGCTGTCTGTCTGGAGGACCACGATGATTCCTTGAGGTTCAAGAAACGCCAGAGAGGAGGGTTTGACGACTTTGACCAAGGAAGCCAAGACAGTTCATTGAGAGACCAAATCAACAATTTGCTGGGCCAGGTTCGACAGAGCACCAGTCGTGGTGCTTCTCCATTTCAGGATGTGGAGGTACATCATTCCAAAAGACACAGGGATTCGGCTGATAGAGAGTACCCGTGGAAAGAGAAAAGGAGGAGGGAGAGTGGGGGGAGGAGGCCCCATAGCAGCGATCACAGAGAGTGGGACAGGGAGTTTTCAGACAGAAATGAGGGGAGAAGACTGCATCAGTGGGACACGGAGTTTGCAGACACAGATGGGAGGGAAAGTCAACGACACGACTTTGATCTCTCTTGGAAAGACGGAGAACAATCATCAGACTTAAGATGTCAACTTCAACCTGACCTCTGTCAGGCTAATGAAATTGTGGATACAGCCTTCAGTGAACTTCGTTCCACAAGGGGTCAGGGACAGAGATCTCGTGGTCGTGGTCGTGGTCGTGGTCGTGGACGTGGTCGTGGTCGTGGTCGTGGTTACCATGTTAGAAGAGGTAGCAAAACTTATCGGGGGAGATACCAAGGTGGATTAAAAGTCAAAATGGTGTTCAGTAACAAGCAAAACATTCCTGATGACTTTAACGATGAAACCCAGCAAAGAGAAGATCTGGGTGATGAGGGCTTTCCCCCATATCGAGACCTGGACCAGCCTAGCGATGACACACAGCCCATGGACTATGGCGAAGACTGTGGTGAGGTCTTCGAGGCCCAGGATTATGACAGAGAGAACTTTGCCTCTGATGACATGGACACTGATCTTTACCCCCAGTCAAGGGATGTGGGGGACATGATTCAAGCCCACAGAGCAAGGGCTATGGGTTCGGACCTCAGGAACTTCCTGAGGAAACGACGAACTAGCCAGCAACTGAGCCAGGCTGAAACTGAACCAATTCAGGTCCGAGTACGACGATCAGATCATGAGCGTGCACCCAGAAACAAGTATGTGGATGACAATGGCCGGGAAGTTTCTGTGGCTGACCAGCAGTAGTAGAAAAAATATGAAATGAGTTGAACTGTTCGCTACAGGAGGGTAGAGCTTGTCCCTGTGATGTGAACAGTGTCGCTGTTTTCTGTCAGTGTTTTATAATGGACAAATGGCAGATGGAAAGTGCCAAATGTTCTCATTATTGAAGGACATGGACTGGTCAAATAGGACAAGCTTTCTCAGTTTCTGACACAAGCGCTTGTGATCTTTCCAAAGAGAAAGTGCAGACAGAAAGAAGACAGTGATGTATTGCTGTCAAAGAACTGTAAATAAGTACATGGCAGCACCGTGGCATGTTGTTTGATTCCATGTGTCATATAGATCATTAAAATGTTAGCCATTTTGTGTGTGCACATGATCCTATATAAAAACTATGTTGATAAAGTTTTGGCCATTTTGTTAGCACACATAATCCTATATGAAAATGTGTTGATAAAGTTTTGGCTATTTTGTGAGCGCACATAATCCTATATGAAAATGTGTTGATAAAGTTTTGGCCATTTTGTGAGCGCACATAATCCTATATGAAAATGTGTTGATAAAGTTTTGGCCATTTTGTGAGCGCACATAATCCTATATGAAAATGTGTTGATAAAGTTTTGGCCATTTTGTGTGTGCACATAATCCTATATAAAAACTATGTTGATAAAGTTTTGGCCATTTTGTGAGCGCACATAATCCTATATAAAAATATGTTGATAAAGTTTTGGCCATTTTGTGAGCGCACATAATCCTATATGAAAATGTGTTGATAAAGTTTTGGCTATTTTGTGTACACATAATCCTATATGAAAATATGTTGATAAAGTTTTGGCTATTTTGTGTGCACATAATCCTATTTGAAAATGTGTTGATAAAGTTTTGGCTATTTTGTGTGCACATAATTCTATATGAAAATATTTGATAAGTTTTGGCTATTTTGTGTACAATAATCCTATATGAAAATCTGTAGATAAAGTTGCGGCCATTTTGTGTGTGCACATGGGTCATATAATACACAAATCCTTTATGCTGGTAAAGATTTGAGGTTTATTCTCCTTCAGTGTTTCTTACACAGGTGCACAGTTACAGACCAAGTTTTAAGCGAACCGAAGCAGAAACAAACTAAAGCCGGTAGCCCTGTTCATGGTGTGAAAAGCCAGACCTGTGTATATATACTTCACCAGAAAACCCAACAGGCTGAAAATCCAGCTGTAAAAGTGTGGACCTTCATTCTGCTAAAACTTAGAGAATACACATCTGTGTAAATGTCGTTTATGACCCCCAGCTATGTGTTGTTGTTTTTTTTTTTGGGGGGGGGGGGGGGGGCAAGTAGAGCCTTTTGTTCATTCAAACCTTTAGCTTTTTAAAACTCACAGTCCAATTCATGCTCTGAATACCCTGCTGTGTACAGCCTTTACAGAAATGTGAGCTGCTCTGATTTGATCGAAGCAGTTCAGATTTTTAGAGCTACTGCTCCAGTCTCCGTGGGCTTTTTTTTCATTTCTTTGTTTTTATATTTATTTTTCTATTGCAGTGCTCTGATTTTCGGTTTTGGGGTTGAGGCTCCCGCGCGCATTGATTTGATAACTCTAAACCTCTTGAAATTGTGCTGGTACCTAGAATATATACCAGATTGCACAGAATTTAGTCCTAGTTTTTACAAATTTTCAGAGAGGGTTAGAGGAAGAAACCCGCACTTGTGGCTAAAACCTATTGTGGCCATAAGTCCACTAAAACCTATTGTGGCCATCAGTCCACAAAAAACCTGTTGGGCCATCAGTGCACTAAAACCTGTTGTGGCCATCAGTCCATCAAAACCTATCGTGGCCATCAGTCCACTTAAACCTATTGTGGCCATCAGTCCACTAAAACCTATTGTGGCCATCAGTCCACCAAAACATATCGTGGCTATCAGTCCATTAAAACCTATCGTGGCCATCAGTCCACCAAAACCTATCGTGGCCATCAGTCCACTAAAACCTATTGTGGCCATCAGTCCACTAAAACCTATCATGGCCATCAGTCCACTAAAACCTATTGTGGCCATCAGTCCACTAAAACCTATCATGGCCATCAGTCCACTAAAACCTATTGTGGCCATCAGTCCACTAAAATCTATTGTGGCCTTCAGTCCACTAAAACCTATCTGGCCATCACTCCATTAAAACCTATCGTGGCCATCAGTCCACTAAAACCTATCATGGCCATCAGTCCACTAAAACCTATTGTGGCCATCAGTCCACTAAAACCTATCATGGCCATCAGTCCACTAAAACCTATCATGACCATCAGTCCAGTAAAACCTATTGTGGCCATCAGTCCACTAAAACCTATTGTGGCCATCAGTCCACTAAAACCTATTGTGGCCTTCAGTCCACTAAAATCTATTCTGGCCATCACTCCATTAAAACCTATTGTGGCCATCAGTCCACTTAAACCTATTGTGGCCATCAGTCCACTAAAACCTATTGTGGCCATCAGTCCACCAAAACATATCGTGGCTATCAGTCCATTAAAAGCTATCGTGGCCATCAGTCCACCAAAACCTATTGTGGCCATCAGTCCACCAAAACATATCGTGGCTATCAGTCCATTAAAACCTATCGTGGCCATCAGTCCACCAAAACCTATCGTGGCCATCAGTCCACTAAAACCTATTGTGGCCATCAGTCCACTAAAACCTATCATGGCCATCAGTCCACTTAAACCTATTGTGGCCATCAGTCCACTAAAATCTATTGTGGCCTTCAGTCCACTAAAACCTATTCTGGCCATCACTCCATTAAAACCTATCGTGGCCATCAGTCCACTAAAACCTATCATGGCCATCAGTCCACTAAAACCTATTGTGGCCATCAGTCCACTAAAACCTATCATGGCCATCAGTCCACTAAAACCTATCATGACCATCAGTCCAGTAAAACCTATTGTGGCCATCAGTCCACTAAAACCTATTGTGGCCATCAGTCCACTAAAACCTATTGTGGCCTTCAGTCCACTAAAATCTATTCTGGCCATCACTCCATTAAAACCTATTGTGGTCGTCAGTTGACTAAAACCTATTGTGGCCATCAGTCCACTAAAACCTATTGTGGCCATCAGTCCACCAAAACCTATTGTGGCCTTCAGTCCATTAAAATCTATTGTGGCCATCAGTCAATTAAAACCTGTTGTGTCCGTCAGTCCATTAAAATCCTATAATTGCCATCAATCCACCAAAACCTATTGTCATCAGTCCACCAAAACCTATTGTAGCCATCAGTCTATTAAAACCTATTGTGGCCATAAGTCCACTAAAACCTATTGTGGCCATCAGTCCATTAAAACCTATTGTGGCCATCAGTCCACTAAAACCTATTGTGGCCATCAGTCCACTAAAGCCTATAGTGGCCATCAGTCCACCAAAACCTATTGTAGTCATCAGTCCATTAAAATCTATTGTGGCCATCAGTCCACTAAAACCTGTTGTGGCCGTCAGTCCATTAAAACCTATTGTGGCCATCAATCCAGCAAAACTTATTGTGGCCATCAGTCTATTAAAACCTATTGTGGCCGTCAGTCCACTAAAACCTATTGTGTCCATCGGTCCACTAAAGCCTATAGTGGCCATAAGTCCACTAAAACATATTGTGGCCATCAGTCCACCAAAACCTATTGTGGCCATCAGTCAACCAAAACCTATTGTGGCCATCAGTCCACTAAAACCCATTGTGGCCATCAGTCCACCAAAACCTATTGTAGCCTTCAGTCCATTAAAATCTATTGTGGCCATCAGTCCACTAAAACCTGTTGTGGCCGTCAGTCCATTAAAACCTATAGTTGCCATCAATCCACCAAAACCTATTGTCATCAGTCCACCAAAACCTATTGTAGCCATCAGTCTATTAAAACCTATTGTGGCCATTAGTCCACTAAAACCTATTGTGGCCATCCATCCACTAAAGCTTATAATAGCCATCAGTCCACCAAAACCTATTGTAGCCATCAATCCACCAAAACCTATTGTCATCAGTCTATTAAAACCTTTGTGGCCATCAGTCCACCAAAACCCATTGTAGCCATCAGTCTATTAAAACCTGTTGTGGCCGTCAGTCCACGAAAACTTATGGTGGCCATCAGTCCACCAAAACCTATTGTGGCCATCAGTCCACCAAAACCTATTTGTGGCCATCAGTCCACTAAAACTTACTGTGGCCTTCAGTCCATTAAAATATGTTGTGGCCATTAGTCCAATAAAACCTATTGTGGCTATCAGTGGGCTAAAACCTATAGTTGCCATCAGTCCACTAAAACCTATTGTGGCCATGAGTCCATTAAAATCTATTGTGGCCAGCCATCAGTCCACCAAAACCTATTGTGGACATCAGTCCACTAAAACCTGTTGTGGCCATCAGTCCTCTGAAATATGTTTCGGCCGTCAGTCCACTAAAACCTGTTGTGGCCATCAGTCCACTAAAACCTGTTGTGGCCGTCAGTCCACTAAAACCTGTTGTGGCCGTCAGTCCACCAAAACCTGTTGTGGCCATCAGTCCACTAAAACCTGTTGTGGCCGTCAGTCCTCTGAAATCTGTTTCGGCCGTCAGTCCACTAAAACCTGTTGTGGCCGTCAGTCCACTAAAACCTGTTGTGGCCGTCAGTCCACTAAAACCTGTTGTGGCCGTCAGTCCACTAAAACCTGTTGTGGCCGTCAGTCCACTAAAACCTGTTGTGGCCGTCAGTCCACTAAAACCTGTTGTGGCCGTCAGTCCACTAAAACCTGTTGTGGCCATCAGTCCACTGAAATCTGTTGTGGCCATCAGTCCTCTAAAACCTGTTGTGGCCATCAGTCCTCTAAAACCTGTTGTGGCCGTCAGTCCTCTAAAACCTGTTGTGGCCATCAGTCCACTAAAACCTGTTGTGGCCATCAGTCCACTAAAACCTGTTGTGGC
>JAPXFY010000015.1:74895041-74897541 GCA_030674185.1 Monoplex corrugatus
TCTCTCTCTCAAAACATGTGCTTTGTTTTGTTACTGTGATTGAGTGAATGAGTGACAAGAGTGCGCGCTTTGATTTGATTTTATACTTCAAGATGTACACGTTAAAAGTATCATCAGTATTATTTTCATTATGTTGATGATGATTAAATGGTGATTGGTGTGTATCAAAACTAGCTTATGTGGTATATATACTATTTGATGTTTGTAAAAACAGTTTTACAATGTGTATGGTTTCTATGCAGACTTTAAGTTATGGCATATATAGCAGTATGCCATGATCACTGTGGCCGTGTTCACCACATGACATTCAGTGCTGTTAGTTTATAATAATAATAATAATAATAATAATAATAATAGTGAACATTTATGGCGCTTAATCTAAAAAAAGCCCTAAGCGCTTACAGTAAACACACACACACACGCACACACAACACACGCACACGCACACACACACACACACACACACATACACACACACCACACACACACACACACACACACCCGCACACACACACACACACACACACGCACACACACACCCACACACACACACACACACACACCCGCACACACACACACACACGCGCGGGCACAGATTTCAAGGTGGCAGCAGAAGTAAGAGTACAGAACTACAGGCTAGGATTTAAAAAAGAGTGGTTTTTAGACCGGACTTAAACGAAGAAAGGGTACAGGTAGAGCGGAGAGGAAAGGGAAGTTTGTTCCAAATAGAGGGGGCCTGATAAGAAAAAGCACGTTCACCAAGAGTTTTGTTGCGGAAGCGTGGGATTCTAAGTAGGTGGGCATCAGTAGAAGAGCGTAGCTCTCTGGAGGGAATGTAAACAGTCAGGAGATCAGAAAGATAGGGGGGAGCTAGACCAGCCAGAGACTTATGGCATAGGAGGGAAAGTTTATAGTCAATACGCTTTCGAACAGGAAGCCAGTGTAGAGTTCGAAGCAGAGGGGAAACATGAGTTGACCTTGGGCATTTCCGTACAAGGCGAGCAGCGTTATTTTGAACTTTTTGCAATTTGGATAAGAGTGTTTGGGGGCAGCCAGCAAGAAGCGAGTTACAGTAGTCGAGTCTGGAAAGAATGAGTGCAGAAATGAGAGTTATAGTGCTTTCTTCAGATAGAAGATGACGCACAGAACTGATCCGTCGAAGTTCTAAGTAACAAGCACGACAGACAGAGGATACCTGGCTGTGGAAGGAAAGAGTTTGGTCCAGTACAACTCCAAGATTACGCACGGATGTGGAAGTGTGGATTACCGAGTCTTCAAGCTGGATAGAAACAGGGATAGGCACAGTAGACAGAAGTCGCTTTGATGCAATAAATATAAATTCTGTTTTGTCATTATTCAGCTGGAGTTTGTTGCATGTCATCCAAGACTTTATGTCAGAAATGCAGAGCTGTGTGCGTTGAATTATAGAAGGGATAGTGGAGGGATGGCCAGACATGTAGATTTGGTTGTCATCAGAAAAACAGTGATGGGATATGTGATGATGGGCTACAATGTCAGAGATGGGCTGAGTGTACAAAATAAAGAGAATAGGGCCTAAGACAGAGCCCTGAGGAACACCGTACTTCAAGATGGTAGGATTAGAAGAGACACCATTTATGGAGACAACTTGTACACGACCAGAAAGGTAGGATTGAAACCATGACAGAGCAATGCCAGAGATACCAAAAATATTCTGAAGTCGAGAAAGAAGAGTATTGTGATCAATAGTGTCGAAGGCAGAAGAGAGATCAAGAAGAGAGAGAAGGGACACCTGACCATTGTCTAGAGTAGATAGCAGATCATTCACAATCTTCAAAAGAGCAGTCTCTGTACTATGACCAGAGCGATAGGCAGATTGCAAAGGATAGAGAAGGCTGTTGCAATCCAGGTGTTCCTGGAGTTGGAGAAGTGCGATCTTTTCAATAATCTTAGAAAGAAAGGACAGATTGGAAACAGGACGGTAGTTTTTCAGGTTTTCAGGATCAAGGGAGGGTTTCTTTAGAAGAGGTTGAACAATAGCTGTCTTGAGAATAGAAGGAAAACATCCAGAAGTGAGAGAGTCATTTACAATGACAGTGATGTAGGGAAGCAAATCGTGAATCAATTGGGATAAAAGAACAGATGGAAGGGGATCAAGTGCACATGTCTTTATGGTAGTTTTATGAATAACTTCACTGACAACAGCTTCAGTCACAGGCTTAAATTCATTAAACAGGTTTCCAGTGAAAGAGTCATAGGGAACATCTGGTAACATTGCTGACTGAGAGTCGAGGCTTGAACGAAGATCTTCAATTTTGTTACTAAAAAAGTCACAAAATTTCTGTGGTAGATTAGAGGGATAGACAGGCGAAGGAAGTGGGGATGATTTTATTCTCCCCATGAATGCATTGGTAACCTTGAACAGTTGTTTTGTTGTAGTACATGCAGTGATTTTTGAATTATAATATGCTGACTTGGCTTGTTGTACTAAGGTATTTACTAAATTGTTAGCAGCACGGTT
>JAPXFY010000015.1:74902541-74975041 GCA_030674185.1 Monoplex corrugatus
CTATTTCATTTTGTGTACCCAGGTCATGAGGTCCAACTATATCCTCCACCCTATCCTGTCCCACCATAGCATTAAAATCTTCCATTGTTATTGTAATTTCTTGTGATTTGCATTTGGCCTTGGCATCTCTAATACTTCGTAGAAGTTCTGAATTCCGTCCTGAGTACTTGCGGATGTTGGTGCATACACCTGAATGATGTTGATGTCAAATGGCTTGCAATCCAATGTAACCAGCAAAACTCTGTCGGACACAGCCTAGTATCCCTTAACTGCTTTTGTTTTGTCCCTGTCAGTTATGATGCCTTCTCCTCTTTAATGCGAGTTTCCACCAGAATATATTATTGTATGCTCTCCTGATGTTATGCCAGCCCCCTTCCATCTCACTTCCCCTAGTCCTGAAATACTAACGTTAAGCCATGCCATCTCCATTTTGACATTATCTAATTTGTTCTTTTTGCAACAATGTCATGACATTCCATGTTGCGATTTTGTGTTTGTTTTTTTGTTTTTTTTATTTCTTATTTTTTATTATTATCATTATTATTATTTTTAGATTTAAAGCAGTAGCTTGCTGACGGGGTCTGGTGTCATCTGCGCAGCATGAGGATCCCTACCGGATGAAGGTGCTCCATATGAGCCCCAATTTACGTCGACATCTTCATTTTTCTTCTGTCTGGCCATGATAAGTTTGGGGAAAGTATGATGGTGGTTTCCCGTTGCCTTTCGTTTTTCTTTTTCTTTTTTTTTTTTTTTTTTTTTACACGGTCTCTCCGTTAGCCTTTGTCGTTCCCATGACAACCAACAAGGCAGCAAGGTGATTTTCCCTTAGCCTTATTCTCTCCTGAGATGTCCACAAGGCAGTGGAGCTATTTACCCATAGCTGGGGGTCTAGTTCGTGGGCGCCAGGGCTTATCCACACGCCGGTGTGCCTGTGGGCGGCACGTCTGGGGGCCAGACCACCTCCGAGTCCCTCGAGTTTTAGCTGAGTCCGTGAGGTGCTCAGTTACCACATGTCACCACGAGGAAGCATAGCGTAGGGTTTGCTGATGGAGAGGCTATGTACTGACTATGCATCATGTATTATGTTCCAAAGCAGGGGATGTGCCGTGATTCTGCCTTTGCCACTACGATAGTCAGATCCATGTAGACAAGGGCCAGGGAGTCGAAGAACGTGGAATGGGGAGCCACAGCCAAGATGGGCCCTCTGTAATGGCAATGCAAAAGAAAACAAACAAGACAGTCTTGATGTAGACAGACACAAGATCATTCATAAGAAAGATAAGGAAAAGACACGCAACATTTATAGGCTATTTTATGAGGGGAGCACACCTGGTCACAACAGGAAAGTTGGAGGGAAAGAGAACACCAGGTAGATCCACGAATAAAATATTGGACGGACTTGCAGGGTGGCTGAGGACAGAGAGGGTGGAAGATGTACCTGCAACGACAAGGGGTAGATGCATATGGAGGGCCATGATCGCCAGCGCCATGTGGCAGGGCCCATGATGATGATGATGATGAATGGCAATGTCTGTATATACACATGGTGGCTGAGGAAACGGTTTGGCACGTTTCCCCCTTCGAAACTCAATATCATCAAGTAACCTGAACACGGAACAAGATTAACACTTTGTGGGCCCACACAAACCATTTCTCACAACAGTAACCCTACAATAATGCAAGCTATCTTGCTTTGGCCACGTCGTCTGCGTGACAGCCTGTCGAAGACCATACTTCAAGACACCCTGGAAGGAGGCCGTTGCCAAGGTGAACAGAGAAAGATCTTAGCAAATACCAAAGACTGGATCACTCTTGGTAGTGATATGTTTGAATTGCTTAGTACACTACAGAAACAAACAAAAAATTGATAGAATTCTGTTTGCTGTGGGAGTGGACACGTTGGTTACCATACTTGAAGTAATTTAGTGCACCATGCCATTCAAGAAAGATAACTGCTATCAACTAAGTACACCATGACAAGGAAGGTTACCACTATCTATTAAGCACACCATGACAAGGAAGGTTACCACTATCCATTAAATACACCATGACAAGGAAGGTTACCACTATCTATTAAGCACACCATGACAAAGAAGGTTACCACTATCTATTAAGCACACCATGACAAGGAAGGTTACCACTATCTATTAAGCACACCATGACAAGGAAGGTTACCACTATCTATTAAGCACACCATGACAAGGAAGGTTACCACTATCATTAAACACCATGACAAGAAGGTTACCGCTATCATTAACACCATGACAAGGAAGGTTACCACTATCTATTAAGCACACCATGACAAGGAAGGTTACCACTATCTATTAAGCACACCATGACAAGGAAGGTTACCACTATCTATTAAGCACACCATGACAAGGAAGGTTACCACTATCTATTAAGCACACCATGACAAGGAAGGTTACCACTATCTATTAAGTACACCATGACAAGGAAGGTTACCACTATCTATTAAGTACACCATGACAAGGAAGGTTACCACTATCTATTAAGCACACCATGACAAGGAAGGTTACCACTATCTATTAACACACCATGACAAGGAAGGTTACCACTATCTATTAAGCACACCATGACAAGGAAGGTTACCACTATCTATTAATACACCATGACAAGGAAGGTTACCACTATCCATTAATACACCATGACAAGGAAGGTTACCACTATCTATTAAGACACCATGACAAGGAAGGTTACCACTATCTATTAAGACACCATGACAAGGAAGGTTACCACTATCTATTAAGCACACCATGACAAGGAAGGTTACACTATCTATTAAGACACCCATGACAAGGAAGGTTACCACTATCCATTAAGCACACCATGACAAGGAAGGTTACCACTATCTATTAAAACACCATGACAAGGAAGGTTACCACTATCCATTGAATACACCATGACAAGGAAGGTTACCACTATCCATTAATACACCATGACAAGGAAGGTTACCACTATCTATTAAGTCACACCATGACAAGGAAGGTTACCACTATCTATTAAGCACACCATGACAAGGAAGGTTACCACTATCTATTAAGTACACCATGACAAGAAAGGTTATCACTATCTATTAAGCACACCATGACAAGGAAGGTTACCACTATCTATTAAGCACACCATGACAAGGAAGGTTACCACTATCTATTAAGCACACCATGACAAGGAAGGTTATCACTATCTATTAAGTACACCATGACAAGAAAGGTTACCACTATCTGTTAAGCACACCATGACAAGAAAGGTTACCACTATCTATTAAGCACACCATGACAAGGAAGGTTACCACTATCCATTAAGCACACCATGACAAGGAAGGTTACCGCTATCTATTAAGCACACCATGACAAGGAAGGTTACCACCATCCATTAAATACACCATGACAAGGAAGATTACCACTATCTATTAAGTACACCATGACAAGGAAGGTTACCACTATCTATTAAGCACACCATGACAAGGAAGGTTACCACTATCTATTAAGCACACCATGACAAGGAAGGTTACCACTATCTATTAAATACACCATGACAAGAAAGGTTACCACCATCCATTAAATACACCATGACAAGGAAGGTTACCACTATCTATTAAGTACACCATGACAAGGAAGGTTACCACTATCTATTAAGCACACCATGACAAGGAAGGTTACCACTATCTATTAAGCACACCATGACAAGAAAGGTTACCACTATCTATTAAGCACACCATGACAAGAAAGGTTACCACCATCCATTAAATACACCATGACAAAGAAAGAAAACCACTATTAGTTAAGTACACCATGACAAGGAAGGTTACCACTATCTATTAAGCACACCATGACAAGGAAGGTTACCACTATCTATTAAGCACACCATGACAAGGAAGGTTACCACTATCTATTAAGCACACCATGACAAGGAAGGTTACCACTATCTATTAAGCACACCATGACAAGGAAGGTTACCACTATCTATTAAGCACACCATGACAAGGAAGGTTACCACTATCTATTAAGTACACCATGACAAGGAAGGTTACCACTATCTATTAAGTACACCATGACAAGGAAGGTTATCACTATCTATTAAGTACACCATGACAAGGAAGGTTACCACTATCTATTAAGCACACCATGACAAGGAAGGTTACCACTATCTATTAAGCACACCATGACAAGGAAGGTTACCACTATCCATTAAATACACCATGACAAAGAAAGAAAACCACTATTAGTTAAGTACACCATGTCAAGGAAGGTTACCACTGTCAGTTAAGCACACAAAGACAAGAAAGATTAACACTATCAATTAAGTACACCATGACAAGAAAGATTAACACTATCAATTAAGTACACCATGACAAGAAAGATTACCACCATCAGTTAAATACACCAACCAGAAAAACACAAAATAGAATCAGAATGCAAGACAACAAGACAAGACAGGCGCACATTTTGGGCCAACTGGCCTTTTGCAAGCGTGAATGTAAGATCACAAACAAACACCAAATACAAAATTAGGAGAAAATGACTGAAACTTCCCTGCTGCTTCGTCCAGTGGGAGAGCAGGACTAAATGAAATCGCAATGTGTTTGTGAGCAATGGTAAGAAGTGGGAAGAGGGGAGGCAAATATGATGTCAGAGGGGGAAGTGAGATGAATTCTGCAATTTGAAAAGTGGTCATGCCATATTAGTATTGTTTTGTCCTGAAGAGAGTCCAGGGCTATAACTATGATGTAAGGCTGATGTAAATGGATCGTGCCAAGTGCAATGAATCCAGTCTGACCTTGGAATAGGAAGGAAAAAAATCATAAACCAACAGCCAAAGGACTCATCTGAAGCAAAAACCGGAGTACCCAAAGAAGAAAACCCTAGTCAGACACAGCTAGCCTGTCTTGTGAAATGAGATTTAGAACAGATTAAAACAGATATAAAAAAATGAATAAAATAAAATAAAATAAAGGGGGAGGAGGGGTGGGGGCATATGTGCAACCACAAAGACAAGACCTCACTGAGATGGGAAACCGGTGATAATATGGTCTATTTCGGGAATTTGAGCAGGATAAGATATGGAAAGGGGGAAAGAAAGCACCATGAATCATCACAATGGTAAAATATGCATGGACTCAAAGGCACATTAAAAGATGATTCTACGCATAAATTTACCTAAGCAGTATAAACATAAGACAAGGAAGGACAAGGAAGTTAATATTTATGCATTCCAGTGAACACACACACACACAACACACAACACACACACACACACACACACACACACACACACACACACACACACACACACACACACACACCAAGGTAAAAGTACATGAACAAAGAGCCATGTCCAGATGAAAGTACATGAGAGGCAGTATCTGATTTCTGTTGAGGAATTCTTTACGGTTTGTCACTGAGACAGAAGTCAGTTAATGCCACTTCATGTGTTTTTACAACGCGATGATGATGATGTCGATAAGATGATAATCATGATGCTGTAGAGTTCCATTTAATATTGAGACTGTGCGTCAGGGCTGTACTCTACGCTTACTATCATAATATATCCTGGCTCAACCAGGCCCAGAGATACAGACACCTGCGGTGCTGGTCAGAAGATTTGAGCAACATCCTTACTTGACGTATCGTGAAATGGATGAGACTCGATGGTGTGATCCTAGTCTTTCCAGTGAGCCCATATCACGCTCATCTCTGGGTAGGAGCCGGTTAGAGCCGAAAATCCCACAATGAGTTTTGAAGGGACTGTTGGAGATTTGAATCCACAACCTTCCAGTCGTTAGTCTGTTGCGCTAACCATTACACCGGGCAACAGGTCTGATTATTTCATTTTTAAGGTGAAATGCACAGATACACTTGTCATTACAATCATTACAAAGTTGTCATTACAGAATTGTTCCAGGGACAGACTTATGCAAATATAAGATGCAAGACCCATACGCTAGGTAAGACATCAGGGCCTGGCTAGCTCATGTGTATATGCGCAGGTTTAAGGCTTGTACTGTGATCATTTTTTTATCTTCTCCATCACTTGGCACCAGTGGCGTCAGTGCATATGGAATTCAGTCTAACAGCGACTACAATATCTTGATAAATTAAAACGGGAAATTTTAACCCAACACAATATTAAAATGTCACAACAGTGAAAACAAATTTCAAACATTATAAATTCCCTGGAATTACACACGCCTGTACAGAAAATGCTGATTGTTGGTAATTTTGGGGTCCGTGTTGTTCAGACATTTACGGATTTTGTCTTCCATACTCGTGCACTGTCGTCTCCAAAATGATCCACAACTTTGACCCAAGTTTGGTAATGATCCAATTAGTACCTGCAGAAAACACACATTTTGTGGCACGTTTTTTTTTTCTAATACAGCCAGACAGCCAGCCAATGTCGTAAAACCAGTTGTTGTCAGGTTTTCATCAATGTCGTAGGCCTATTGACAACAGAATGAGATGATACACACACACACACACACACACACACACACACACACACACACACACATACCACACACACACACACACACAACACACACACACACACACACACAACATACACACACACACACACACACGCACACACAACACACACACACACACCACACACAATACAACACACAACACACACAGACATACACATCACATACAACACACACACAACATCACACACATACACTACAACATCACACACCAACAATCACACACATCACACACACACACACACACACACACACACATCCACAGACATACACACATACATCCATCACAGATACACACACACACATACACACACACACATAGCCTACACACATCAATATCAGCACACGAACACACGACACGCACACACATGGCACGGCACGACACACACCACACACACACACACACACAACACACACACACACACACACACAACACACACACACCACACACACACACACAACACACACACACACACCAAACCACACACTACTGACACAGATCAACAACATCACAACACCACACACATCCACCACACACACACACCACACTGCCACACAACACACAGCCACACACACATCACACACACAACACACACCACACACACAACAAACACACAACACACACACACACACACACACATCACACACAACACACACACACCACACACACACACACGCGCGCGCGCCCGGCGCATCCATTCCAGATAATATGAATATTCTCTCTTATCTTTTGTAAAGGGAGAAAATAGAGTTGCTCCATGTATTATACCCAATGTAGATTATCTAGAAAATGTCTGACAAATGGCTATCTATATTACAGTAAAGAAAATGTTACAACATTGTGTCTAACAAACAGGTAATACTGCACTTAAGGTACACCAGAGTTTCATATATCTTGGTAGAACATGGAGCAAGTCCATACTGTAATTATTTACTATCAATTAAATCAGCATGGGATTCCAGCCATTTTAACAGCTGTGTCTCTTTGGACTTTTTTCGTTTTTCTGCCAGTGTGTTAAAGGTATATACAAAGGGATTCAGAGCAGAGTTTAAGGGCATTACGAAGATAGCCAAAGCAACATTTACCTCTCCAGGCATGGGAATACCAGCCAATGTCAAAAATCCACACAGTCCAATGGGAAACCAGCACATGAAATCTGTTACAGCCACAGTGATTAACCGACGTGCTATGGTCATGTCTCCTGATATTTTAGTCGTATTAGTTCTCAGTGAATTCTTCTGTATTGACCAGTAGATAAAAGCTTGGCCAGCTGAGATCAGCACAAACAGAATGAAATTAAAGACGATCAAAACACCAAAGGAATAAAACTTTCCTTTAAAACGTTTCTGATGACTGGTATGGAATACAGATACCTGTCTGACTGTAGAACTCCCAGTGTGATGTCATAGGAAGTAAAGGCAACAAGGCAAACAAGCCAACCAAGTAACCAAGTCAGCAGACAAGCCACTGCAGCTGATGTTCTCTCAAATCGCATGGTGCTAAATGGAAAATGAAGGACAATGAAACGATCCAGTGTTATGAGCCAGATGGTCAGAGCTGATGCTTCACTGGACAGCAGAGACAGAAAACCAGCCACCTTACAGGCCACACTGCTTGTCCACGTGTCATCATAATAAAGATATTTGCCACGGAACAGTTCATCAGCCACACCAATGATAGCAATGTAGACACCCATCAGAAAGTCAGCCATGGTCAGGTTGGTGACAAACACACTGAAACCACTTGAAGAAGTTTTCCTCCATGCACACAAACGCACAACAAAACAGAAGATGTTACCAGTCACTGACAGACAGCTGATCAGCCAGAGAAACCCTCGGTACATTGCTGATTGAAGTAAATCTTCACATGATGAAATTTCGTCTTTGGGGGAATAGCAAAACGTTTCATCAAAGTTATGTGGTAGGATTTCATTGCAGCACAATTTAGAATTCAGTGCTGATATGACATGGAGATAAAAAAGATTTTGAATATATTGGGTGGAAATGTTTTCACAGGACTACCTTCCATGTACAAGGCTTTTAACTTTGGTGTGTACTGAAAACCATCAGTGCTGACAGTGTTGATAGTAGTATACGTTAAATTCAGTTTCTGCAATTTCAAGAACTTGGACAATACTTTGGTTTCAAACACTGTCAAGTGGTGTATGACAAATCTATCGTTGTGAGTGCACTTTGAAGAATATCACACGAGGGATCAGAGTAGAGTGAGGTGATAGGATTGTTGGACAGGGACAGTGTCTGAAGATATTCTAAACCAACAAAATGAGTCATGTTGACATGTTGTAGTTTGTTGCCAGTGAGATCGAGAAACTGTAAGTTGGGCAACTTTATACTGGACAGGACAGTTAAAGAACATTGGCAAGAATCAGATGGATAAGGTAGACAAGGTAACTCACATCAGACAGACTCATTCTTGTACCTGAGACATCTAAGAAACGGAGCTGTGGGAAGGGATGAGCAGAGAAAGGCTGATGACACAGGTACGTGTGACCTTGACACAGACAGCCTACAGGACAGGTCACATCACACGACAATTCATCATCATACAGTGGGCAATGAGGCCAGCCATCACACAGGTGGTCACCATGTAGACATATGATGGAAGTTCTGCATCGAAAAAATCCTGGACAGGTCAATTCATTACATCCATCTTCATCTTCATGGTCCATACAGTCGTACATTCCATTGCATCGTGTGTAGACAGGCAGGCAGTCATTGAACTTACCAGGACAACGATAGTGGCTGTCAGGACAAGACTCGTTGAATTTTATTGGGGTTGAAATGAAAATGTTGATACCATCAAATTCGATGAGAACAGGAGATGGAAAAACTGGTGCCTGGTCAGTTTCCTTGTATCTGTACCCATCACAGTTCAGCTCATCTGATTCGTCCTGACAATGGAACACTCGATCACAGACAACATCATAGGACACACACTGACCATTAGTACAGGTAAACATGTTGACACAAGCAGGATGTTTACAGAAAGACTCATCACTCTTATCCGGACAGTCTTGAAGGAAGTTACATACCAGGGTGTATGACAGCGTGGTGACGTCATCATCACATGTAAATAAAGGAACAACAGTGACGTGACCAAGTGTTGAATCAATCATTCCATGTGTGTGTGACGAGTGATCAGAAAAAGTACAAGGAGATGTGTGATCTTGACCACACACGTCATACTGGTGTGAACCACATATTATAAATGTGTGTGTCACATGACCATCAGGACACGTCATCAGAGATTGGTGTCTGTGGATAGGAAAAGGGGTCCTGGTCAAGTTATTGCTTGTGAAGAATGGTGGGTCTGGTTTGTGATAAATTCACAGATCACACTAGCGCCAGAAGAAGGGGCGGGACAACCGTCTATTTTGAACTTAGCGTCATTTCTTAAGATACATGATAGTTCCCTTCGAATGGCAATAGCCAAATTATGTTGATAGTGAACAGAATGGTAAAGAACGGTCCTGTCTTGACTGATGGCGTTCTTTCTGTACATGTTAGGAAATAACATGTTGCCAATGGTCAAGCCGACCCAAACCAGGTCATAAACATACAGATATGGACTGGTTAAATTGTCAACCATTCCACACCAGTCCTTCTCACATTTGGGCATGCCAGGCACGCCTCCCAAAGACTTGCAGTACTTGCTTGATAGTCCATCTGTATCTCGAAATCTAACGTATTTGTAGCAATGGTTACATAGCGCCACCAAACCCTGACAATCGGGACTGCTGAAGGGACATGTTCTGTTTCATCCTGTCCATTTTCACACTGTGTCCTCAGGTTACAGTTCAGGTGGTGCTGAAAGCTGGAATAGTGATCAACAGAACAGTTGAACAAAGCACTGGTTAACTTTTGAGGTGTTTGACTTTCAGGGTGAAAGGAAAAGAATAGTCTGAAACACGGTACGTTCAGGCAATATATGTTGTAATGTTGAAGTCTGAGCGTTGGGGTGTGGTATAGATACTTATCTGGGCATTTGTCAGAGAATTTCCACACATAGGTACTAGATCCAGTGTTGTCGACTGCATACAGGCTGACATACACTGCCAAGCGCTTCACCATTCTTCTTACACTGATCATAATGGCATGGCCTGCTGGGACAGAAATGTTTGTGTGCATAAGAAAAACATAGTTAGATGGCTTTGTACCGTACTTCCCTTTTGGTGTGATGAATCCCGTTAACGGTGATGTCTTCACCACCAGCAGGTCTTGAGGCAAAGAATCGTTTCCTGTAAAAAAACAAACAAACAAAAACAGCACCTCAACAGATACACGAACCGACAAACCATCACCTAAATCATCCAACCACCCTACCGACGTATCCACACACCAAATACAAAACCCGAGAGTGAGAGAGAGTGAGGGGTGTGGAGGGAGGGAGGGGAAGGAGGAAGAGACATTATATTGTGCAACATTGTTCTTTTTTGTTCTTGTTCTTGTTGTTTAGTGTCCACAATCAACACGTTGATTAATCTGACACTATCACACGGGGGGGGGGGGGGGGGGGGGGTACGTCTACTTCTACTACTACTGGTGGAGTATGCGAGCTCCCTACGTGAACACGCACAGCTTCAGTCAAAGATTCGTTCCACTCAGGGATGGTTCGCGGGAGGAACGAATACATTCTGTAATCCCGTGAACACTGAAGTCTAGCAAGCTGCCTTGAGTGTGCTCTTCTGTCCCTCTCCTTTGGTGCTCTCAACTTTGATTCCTGGGATTTGTGTATTTTGCCAAAATCCACCTGGACCATGTTGTTAATAATTTTGTACATCATGGTGAGCCTTGCGATCTTACGTCGGCTTTGTAGAGATATCCATCCGAGGTGGTGTAACATGTTGGTGACGCTAGCGGTTCTTTTATAGCGATTTAAAACAAAACGTGCTAATCTTCGTTGCACGGCCTCAGTTTTTGTGATCTGTCCTTATTTGTACAGGTCCCACACAGTACTTGCATATTCGAGAATGGGCCGCATCATAGCCTTATAGGCTGTCTCTTTGAGTCTAATGTTACTGACTCTGAGGTTTCTTCGCAAGAATCCTAACGTTTTGTTGGCTTTGTTCGTGATGTTTTGAACATGGAGATCCCAATCTAGGTCTTGTGTGATCGTGATCCCCAGATACTTCGCCGAGATGACATTGGCGAGAGTCTGGTTGTGCAGCTGGTACGATGGTGTCAGCAGCTTTTTCTTTCTCTTGGGACTGATAACCAGGAGGGTGATGCATTTCCTAGGGTGGAAAGACATGTTCCAACTTTCTTCCCATTTCTCTAGTTGCTGGAGTTCTGTTTGTAGTTGTGCCTGATCTTGGTCTGTTGTTATTGACCTGTAGACGGTGGTGTCATCTGCAAAAAGTCGCGTGGATGAGAGGACAGTTCCGGGCAAGTCGTTTATGTAGACCAAGAACAAGCTTGGCCCAAGAACGGAGCCCTGGGGTACTCCAGATTTCACAGTGACTGAGTCTGACTTCGCACCGTCAACCACCACAGCCTGCTTCCGCTCTCGTAAAAAAAATCCGATCCATCTGTTAACATGGCCTCGAACTCCATAATGGTGCATTTTTTTGCAGGAGGAGGGAATGATTAACCTTGTCGAAGGCTTTCGCGAAGTCCATTACCACGATGTCAGTTTGTTTGCAGGCTTCCATATTCTCGGTCAGCTCATCCATGAACTCCAGCAATTGGGTTTCGCAGGATATTTTACGACGAAAGCCATGCTGTCTTGGAGAAAGGATGTTGTTCTTCTCCAGATGGTCCATGAGTGAGCTGACGATGACATGTTCCATGATCTTACATGGGATACTGGTCAATGATACGGGGCGATAATTTGCTGGATCGTAATGTTCGCCCTTTTTGAAGACTGGCGCGATGTTGGCTGATCTCCAGTCTTCTGGTATGATGCCTGTGTCCATGGAGGTTCTGAACAGTAGTGTCAGGATTAGAGCGACTTCATGCGCGAGCTCTTTAAGCACTCTCGGCGAGATCCCGTCAGGGCCGCAGGCCTTGTAAGGATTCAATCCTTTTAACAGGTTCCTGATGCCCTCCTCTGAGATGTGGATCTTGCTGAGCTCAGTGCTTAGATTTGATTTTATCAAGATTTTGCGCTATGTAAATATTGTAATTATTATTATTATTATTATTAATATAGCTCGGAGTAGTCTGCCTCGTTCATAAGACATTTGTCCATAAACTGTTCCTTGGTGTAGACCTGGCCATCGGTAAAGACAGACTGAAATTGTTCATTCAGAGTCTTTGCTTGGTGCTTGGGTTCTGATATCAACCTGCCCTGCACCTTCAGAGGTGACACCCCTATCTTTGCAGTCCTCTGGTGTTCAATATAGGACCAGAATCTTTTTAAAGATGACGTAGGTTCATCTGGAGGGGTCTCTGACAGGGTTTCGTTTAAGTATTTTTGTATAGCACATTTTTAGCCTTTAGTGATGTTTCAGCCACTGGAAGGATAGGATTGTAACATTTTCTGTGCTGTGTGCCTTCTGGAGTACTACTGAGCTGTACTGTTTCCCACACAGTGTGTAAAATTATACTAATATTTGATCACAACAACAACAACAACAAAACACTGTCCCGAAATGAAACCCTACCCAGCTACCATGCATACACTACAACACCAAAATCGACTCCAGAAAACAACAGTTAACAAAATTAAGTAAGTTTTTATTGATAGTGGTAACACACAATAAGAAAATAAAATGATAATATACTTACTATAATAATAATAATAATAATAATAATAATAATAATAATATAATGATAATGATAATAATGATGATAAGAATAACAATAATAATAATAACAGATATAATAATAATGATGATGATAATAATAACAATAATAATGATATAATAATAATAACAATAATGATGATAATGATATTAATAATAATGACATAAACACAATACAGAGATAAGTTAATCCATCAAACATATGAGCAACCAACAAGTCGTGTCCCTGATAAACAGGAAATACTATCACTCCAAACAACAAACACATACCTTAAATACAACAGAAGCACACAAATGTAGAAACTGTGCACAAATCAACCCCAAAACAATTAACAAAACCATTTCTGCCACACCAAACACCCTGCACAAATTCAAGACATAACCCTTATCTTCCAAGACCAGGACGAATATATTCAAAGCAAGAATCTCCTTTTGTAATGCGTATCTCTGGAATCCATAGCCCACCAACATCAAAATCATGCGCATCACTAACAACTTTGAACAAAACCTTCATAAATATTCGCTTAAAGTATCGTTAGTAAATTATTCTAAATAAAAGCTGAACCCCTTTCTAGATCTACATACAGTCATCATCATCATCATCATCATCATCATAATCATCATCATCATCATCACGTGCCCTGCTGCATGGCGTTGACGATCATGGCCCTCCATACTAATCTATCCCTTGTCGCTGCAAGTACATCTCCCACCCTCTCCATCCTCAGCCACCCTACAAGTCTGTCACAACTCAGACCGTATAACTTGCTTACGATTTTGTGTTACGGTTCTTTTTATGCTGATGTGCGTGTGTGTTTGTGTGTGTGTGTGTGTGTGTGTGTGTGTGTGTGTGTGTGTGTGTGTGTGTGTGTGTGTGTTTGTGTGTGTGTGTGTGTGTGTTTGTGTGTGTGTGTGTGTGTGTGTTTGTGTGTGTGTGTGTGTGTGTGTTTGTGTGTGTGTGTGTGTGTGTGTGTGTGTTTGTGTGTGTGTGTGTGTGTGTGTGTGTGTGTGTGTGTGTGTGTGTGTGTGTGTGTGTGTGTGTGTGTGTCAGGTTGCAGTCGTCTGGGTGCTGGTTCAGTTCTTGCTAGGCCTCGATTGGGTTATCGTATTCCGAACCAAAGTTGGTTTCGTGGCCCACATGGTTGCCTTGGTTACAGGTGGAGTTTCAGGGATGCTCTCTTGGTCGTCAAGGGAGACTAATTTTGTTTTGGGAAATATTTCTCAGTAAGGCTTGTTTCCATTTCTGCTTTACTCACATTTGGGCGAGGTTGAATATATGTAGGTCTGTATTTGAAGGGGCGAATCAATCTCTGTTTCTTTTGGACCTGTGTTTCACGTTTTACATGCGGATTCAGTAGATTGTGGGGCCAATCCGAGTCCAGGTCTGATTTTTGAGTTCTCGTTACACTAACTTGGAAATTTCTAGGCAGTTTTCGAATATCTGTGTCGATGATAACGTATGCACAAAATGCGGACTGTAAGCACGTGACGTCATACGTCACCCAGATTACATCATTGTTCCCGTGACGTCACGGAGAATAAATTTAAGGTAACTGACAGAGCAGCACTGAAGTGACTGAGAGGGTGCTGATCTCTTTTCTCCGATATAACCTTGATGATAAACTTTTGTAATAGGTTATAAGTGAATTTAAGATGTCGTTGTTCTAAGTTCACTTCGAGATTGTTCTATATTTTTCTATGTTCACCCCGTAGTCCAGTTGAGTGAACTTGGCAAGGGTGATGTTGCGTCTGTACCAGTTTGTGCTGTTTGGTGCTTTTCCTATGTCTATGTCATTTTGAGGAGCAGAAGAATTCTGGTGGAGACCAGTGTAGTTCTTTGACATTTCTGAAGATGTGATTCGCCTTTTGACCAGCCCTTTTGATCAGGCCCTGGTTACCAGTTCCCGAAACTCGTTCTTGGTATGCTGTTGATCCTGTAGTCTTATTTGTAGACTGGTGCCCTACAACAGCACAACACAGAATCTACGATCGACCACCCTTCACCAGAACTCTGTGCAAGCACTGGCGGCTCAGGGATTTTCTTCCTGGCGCGTTTGCTACGAGCTGCAGTTCCAGGACGTCAGTGTGCGGTCGAAAAATTGGCCAAAGAGTGTGTGGTGCTGTATGGATCTATTATGTGTGCGCGTTGTCATGGGTATTGAAATTGTTACCTTCATATATTCATAAACTTTTGTCAGGGTTCAGTTAAATCATTTACCTTGCCTTGTGCAACGTGATAGTTACTTATACCTGACTTCAAGTTCATTTCGGTTGACAGTTCAACAAAATTTCAAGGGTTTATGTTTTTTTATGATTTGATTGTGCCCTTGTCTTTGAGATGCCCTGTGTATACATTTTTTGTGTATCTCTTCGAGATGCCTCGTGGATAAACTTTTGTGTATCTCCTTGAAGTACTGTGGAATATAGAACGTTAGTACGTCGTTGTGTATTTGATGAAAACTGTGGTATTAACCAGCCTGGGACTGCCAAGCTGAAACTGCTCTTGTAAAAATTGCAAATGATATTCTGACTGCTCTTGATCAAAATCAAATCTCTCTTCTATCTCTCCTTGATCTCTCGGCTGCATTCGACACCATCGACCATTCTATCATGCTCACACGTCTCCATAAAGTGTTCGGTATCTCTGACATCGCTCTGTCTTGGTTCCAGTCCTACCTCTCCAATCGCACTCAAACAGTCTCTGTCTGTTGTTCATCCTCTGCACCCGCTACCCTCCAGTTTGGTGTGCCCCAAGGCTCTGTTTTAGGTCCCATCCTATTTGTGCTGTACACACAACCCCTCTCTGAAATTATGCGACTTCACTCTATGTCCCATCATAGCTTTTCTGATGACAACCAACTCTATACTTCTGGTTCCCTCCCACAACTGCCCTCTATAATCAGACAAACCCAAGGCTGCATTTCTGATGTTCACTCCTGGATGACTGTAAACAAACTTCAACTCAACCCCATTAAAACTGAACTTAGCCTTATCTCTCCCACCACATTGGCTAAGTGTTCTTCCCTTCCTCTGTCTGTCTCTCTGCTTGGATCTGACATTCCACTATCTTCCACTGTCCGCAATCTTGGAGTCACTCTTGATAACACCCTGTCCTTTGAAAAACACGTCCAGAATGTTTGCAGATTATGCTATCTTGAGATACGCAGAATTTCTTCTATTCGCAATATCCTCTCTGTTGAAGCCACCAAAACTCTCCTCTGTGCCTTTGTTCTCTCTCGTCTCGACTACTGCAACTCCCTTCTCTCGGGCTGTCCTTTCTCTCTCATTCAAAAGCTTCAAAAAGTTCAAAACAATGCTGCTAGGCTCATCTTCAGAAAATCTCGTTCCTCTCATGTCACTCCTCTTCTCAAATCTCTTCACTGGTTACCTGTTGAAAAGAGAATTCGCTACAAGATTGCTTTGTTATGTTTTAAGTCTCTCAATGGTCTTGCACCCCCTTACATCTCTGACCTCCTCCATCTGTACACCCCCTCTCGTCAACTTCGTTCCTCGGCTGATACTCGTACCTTCCGCATACCATCCTGTCGCACTAAAACCTATGGTCAACGCTCCTTTTCCTATCAGGCCCCTGTAATCTGGAATCAGCTCCCTGTCTCTGTTCGCCACTCTGCAACTCTCACTTCTTTCAAGTCCTCTCTGAAAACCCATCTCTTCCAGTCCCTCTCATGATACTTATAAAGACTCTACCACCTAACTTCCCCAAATCCCCCTTGTTGTCTTCTGAGCCTTGAATGTCGGCTGGTGTGTGTGTGCGTGTGTGTGTGTGTGTGTGTGTGTGTGTGTGTGTGTGTGTGTGTGTGTGTGTGTGTGTGTGTGTGTTTGGTTGTGTCTGCGTGATACCTGTAAGCGCTTAGGGCTCTTGTTTTCATCAGATTAGGCGCTATATAAATGCTCTTTATTATTATTATTATTATTAAGCTGAGTTAGACAGCGTTCTGGTTAAGACTGCTGATAGCGAAGGCTATCGTCAAGTCGACCGTGCAGACAAGTAACTCTGTGCGCTTGCTGTTGGAGTCCAGGCGCTGTGGTGTGTTTGGATATAGATGTTTGAAATGTGTGAATGAAGCAGCTAGTTTTTTGTGTGCAGTGGCCAATTTTGTTTAAGATATATGTTAACGTGTTATTTGTGAACTCCTGTATTGTTAAATGACAGTATTAAATATGTGTGAATGAAAAAATAGTTGTTTGTGGTCCATTACTGTGTGTTGGGGTGATCAGTAATTAGGTCTGTAAGTTCTGTCTATCCCTCTTAGCAAGATCAAGTCTTAGCGAGCCTGACAGAGAGAGAGAGAGAGAGAAAGAGAGAGAGAGAGAGAGAGAGAGTGTGTGTGTGTGTGTGTGTGTGTGTGTGTGTGTGTGTGTGTGTGTGTGTGTGTATGTGTGTGTGCATGTGTGTGTAAAATAGGAACGGCTAGCTGAAGAACAGGTATAGTTGTACCTAATGCTACAATCCTTGATTAGTAAAATATTCTGAGTTCTGAAGTTCATGCAGGATCCTGTTTACAGCTAGATCCACGAGGAATCATGTCTACTGCTGGATCTATGTAGAATCTCTGTCCACTGTTAGATCCATGAAGGATCCTGACTACTCTTTCAGCTATGAAGGATCCAGTCTACAGTTAAATCATTCATTTTCCCATCCTGTGGGCATATTGAAAACTTAAAGAAGCATTGGAAATCATGGAGAATTCAGCATCACTGCACAGAAAAACTGGACTTGACCTTCCAGCAAACTACAGACAATTTATTACATAACGTGACAGCCACTGGCGCAACAGACAAATAAGCAGCCAGCACTAGTCCTGATGAAAACGTCACAGTCATGTTGACATGTAGATAATAATAATAATAATAATTATAATAATAATTACAATATTTATATAGCGCAAAATCTAGATAAAATCAAATCTAAGTACTGAAACAGACACACACACACGCACGCACGCATACACACGCACGCACGCACACACACACACACACACACACACACACACACACACACACACACACACACACACACACACACACGGCTATAAATGGGGAGAAAGAATAAAAGCAATGGAAAATTATAGAGAGCATATTATATACAATTATATATTACAATACGACTCCCCTCCGAGTGGAGACAGGCTGCAGAGGGGATTGAGTGAGGTCAGGATTTTATGCAGAGGAGAAAAGGTGAGTTTTGAGAGCGGACTTGAAGGAGACAAAAGGAGGTTGCTGACGGACTGAGAGAGGAAGGTTGTTCCAGGAGAGCGGACCAGAAACAGAGAAGGCTCGTGGACCATAAGTATTGAGCTTAGTGCGTGGAAAGCGAAAAGTCAGAGGATCGGAGGCAGAGCGGAGGGTACGTGAGGGAACATAGATCTCAAGTAGGCTTGACAGGTAATCGGGGGCTGCGTTATTGAGGCTTTTGTAGCACATGGTGTCTAGTTTGTACTGTATGCGCTTTGATACAGGGAGCCAGTGAAGTTGTGCCAGGAGAGGAGATATGTGGTCAGCTTTTTTCTTTTTGAGTACAAGGCGTGCAGCATTGTTTTGAATGCGCTGTAGGATGTGAATGGTGAAGGCAGGAAGACCAGACAGGAGTGAATTGCAATAGTCAATGCGAGATATTATGAAGGAGAGAACGAGTTTTGCAATTGTTTCGACAGAGAGATACTTCCTGATCAGGCTTATACGATAGATACACACTAGACAGAGCTTTACAGGCAGCCAGCACTGGTCCTGGCGAAGGCCTCATGTAGAGATTGACATGTAGATACACAGGAGACAGAGGCATACACATAGTTAGCATTAGTCCAGATAAAGGCCTCACATCCACGTTGACATATAGAAGTCAGCTCTCTAGCTCTACAAAAAATGATCAAGTCGTTTTACAATCTTAATGATGGATTGTTTTTCTCTGTATGTAATAGCAACTGTCATGATTTTAGCATTTGTAACAATCTCGTTTCCTGTTCTTGTTGTCGTCATTCTGTTACAACAGTCCACATGTACAGCAGAGGGTTGAGTGCACAGTTTAGTGATAGCAGGAACACAACCATGGTCACATGAGCATTGTCAGAGGTATTACCACCATCTAAGGTCATCATGCTGGTCAGACCGAGGGAGAACCAGCACACAGTATCTGTTACAGCCAATTTTATCAACAGATGCGCTGAAAAATACATCACTTTCTTTGTGGGATCCATAAGGATTGGATGGATTGGTGTTCGTCTGTAGATGATGAGTTGGCCAACAACCACCACAGAGAACAGGATACAGTTAAACACGACAGTGACTGTGAACCACCTGAAATCCTCTTTGGAGTTACTGTCAGATAGAGCTAGACGACACAGACCAGACTGGCCATCAAGGCCCCAATGTGATAGTCCAGGAAGAAAAGGTACCACAGACAACAAAAGTCCTGCACACCACGTCACTGCACAAGCTGCAGCTGTCAGACGTCTATTGAATGTCCACGTAGTTAAGGGGAAACAAAGGACAATGATGTGATCCAGTGTCATGAACGAGAGGATCATAACTGACACCTCACTGGACAGAAGAGAAAGAAATCCAGCAACCTTGCAAGTCACACTGTTAGTCCATGTCTTTTCAAAATAAATGTATTTTTCATGGAATATTTCATTGGCCACTGTAACTATGCTGACGTGGCTTCCCATGTAGATGTCAGCCATCTGCAAATGGGCAATGAAGGTGTTGAAAGTACGTCCAAATATTTTCTTTTCTACAAATGCTGTCATGAAACAAACCAAATTCCCTAGAACAGAGAACGTACTGAACAAACAAAAGAAAAGCCTGTACAGTTCATTTGGAAGCAATTTTTCACAGGAAGAAAATGTGGGTTGTGGTGATACACAGCGTATTGTGTGTGACTGTTTTAGAATTAAATTTCTGCAACAAAGCCTGTAATCTGAGGAGAAGATACTTTTTAAATGATTCCACATTTCCAATGCGTCAAAGGGAAAGTTGATCATGGAATTTCCTCTGACGTCTAGTTCAGCCAGCTGTGGCGTACACCGGACTGCTCTGGGCCTGATTGTTTGAATTCCTGAAAATGATAAATCTAAATGTGTGACTTTTGGAAAGCATATGGGCCACTTACTATTAAGTATCTGGACACGTGTTCTTGAAGCTTTTATTTTTGCTAGAACATAATGAAACAGAAAACATGGCTTACCAGTACCTCTTAGTAACATCAAAGGGTTGTGAGCTAAATATAAACTTCTTAAATTCCATAGCTTGAGAAAAACAATCCTATCAACAGTTCTCAGATGATTGTTTGTCAGATCAAGAGACTGTAGGTTGGGAAGCTTCACACTCGATATATTGACTAGAGAACAAAAGGAGAGACTCAGAAGAATGAGATAAGTGTTGTTACTGAAATCGGTTAGAGTCATTCCCGAGCCTGTGGCATCCATATAGCGAAGCTTCTGGAAGAGGTCAGCAGAGAAAGCACGGGGACATAAGAAAGAGTAACCTTGACATTGACAGCCATCAGGGCAGGTCATGTCACACAACCATTCGTCATCACGCTGTGGACACTGACCCCAGCCATCACGCAGATGATCTCCATGAACACAAACTTCAGAACCACGACACTGGTAGAAACCAGGACAAGTGAATGTCTCGCAGTCTTGTTCATCATCACCATATGTACAATCAGAAAATCCGTTACATCGAGTGTAGACAGGGAGACAGTACAACCAGTCTTCTGTACACCAGTAATGAGTGTCAGGACAAGACTGATGAGATGTCATCAGCTGCTGAGTGAAGTAACCAGTCCCATCCAGGTTGATAAAGAGTCGCTGAGTTTTGTTGGCCTCTTTGTGGTACCAGCTATTCCTGCAGTCACTGGGGCAGCTGATTTCATCAGAGTCATCCAGACAATCTGCGTGGTCATCACACTGTTGACTGTCCAACACACACTGATCATTGGTACACAGAAAACCACTGCATGAAGTATGTTGACAGAATGATTCATCACTATGATCTGGACAGTCGTGTCTGAAGTCACATACAAGGGTGTAAGGCAGTGTTGTTATATCATCATCACAGACAAACATGACAATGGTGTAGCTTGTGTGCTTACAAGGAAAAAATGGTGTGTCTGAGTTCTTAGTGCTCATGTTCCCAAACACGCATGATCTTGTATACATCATTTGTCCACAGTGTACTTGAAGATCGCAGGACAAAAATGTATGTGTCACGTGACCCTCTGAACAATCTGATACCGTCTGCTGTGTCTGTATCAAAAAGGACAGAGTTGTGTCTAAAACAGGGAAATCAACTATTTGAACAGAATACAGGATTTGTGATTGTGATTTCACTTGACAAAGTATATGTGCTGAAACTTTAGCAAACGTAGCGTAGCGTGCAGTCAGATAATAGTGTTTAATTGACCTTGTGGGAAAATATTTGTGAGATAAGAAATGAGCAAAGCTATAAATCACGGTGTTGTCAGACCAATGACGGAACTTACTGTATATAAAAGTCACGGACTTCCAGCCTGACGATAAACCTGAGAACATTTTAAAGTCATCATGATGATTAAAGATGTGTAGAAAACTGAGTTGTTCATTTCTGTTTTTGACTGAAGCCAGTTGTCCACCCATCTTCTGACACTCATATGATGCCATTACAGGGGGTAATTGAACACCTAATTTAACACGCACAAAACATTTGTTATGTGAAGCCACCAAACCCTGACAACCAGGACTGCTGAAGGGACAGTGTTCTGTTTCATCCTGTCCATCTTCACACTCTGTCTTTAGGTTACAGTCCAGGTGGTGCTGAAAGCTGGAATAGAGATCAACAGAACAGTTGAACAGTCCATTGGATAACTGGTGGGGTTTAGCTGTCTCTGGGTGAAAAGAAAACACTATTTTCAAACTGACACTGAAAGTTAACTCTACTCCATGTAGACTGCTGACATGAATTTGAATATGTGTTGTAGGGAAAATGCGAGCTAATGAATTATATTCACCACGCACACGCATAACTCTTTGACGTGTATCTGGCCGTGTGTAATTCAAGTCTGCGTATGTTGTAGGTGTGTGCGATTTGCGTGACGTTCCCAGAAAACTGAGCATGATGACACAGCCAGGGGGCGCTGTCACTTCTTCCCAGATATCATGAGAAGCTACCCAAGGGAAATTCTGACGTGGTAATATCATGTACCCACAATAGGGTGACGTATATACTTTAATGAAACTATGATCTTCAATTATCTCTATATGTATTTTAACTAAAGGCTTGTTATAGTGCACAAAAACCATGTGGTTTTCACATGATTCAATGTACTCTTCTTCCAGAGAATGATCATAGCATCGTATCATCCACCATTCTGAGCCATCGTCAACAGATATATCCATTCCCCATACACTGGAGCCACACCAGTATGCCAAACGTTGGACCCGAGCCTGTACTAACATACCCTGTGGTACCTCTACCTGCAGACCGCATACAGTACTGAAATTCACGACCTCTACAGTGTCCAGTGTATCAGAGTCACAAAATGGTGCTAGATCCCAATACCAGCAGTCTGACACATTGACCTGCTGGACTGTGAAATTTGTTTGGTTCTGAGTCATGATGTAGTCTACACCCGGACAGAAGTCAGTGATGTTCACTGGATCAGGAGGGACGCTGGTGCTGGTAATGTTCATGTTGTTCTGGTGATGATGATGATGACAATGATGATTATGACGATGATGGTATCAATAACAATCATGATTATGACGTTAATGATAAAAACAGCAACAAAAGTAACAAACAACAACAATATCAATAATACTAATCATCATCATCATCATCATCATCAACAGCAGCAGCAGCATTAGCATCAACATCACCATCATCATTGCCATCATAATCATATACTCATAATCATAAGCACGATGGTGATGATGAGAACTGCAATAACAATACTAATACTGATACTAATACTAATACCGAAAGAAAAAGGAGAACAATATAATAATAATAACAACAATGATAGTAATAATAATAATAGTAATAATAACAATAACATAACAATCATAATAATAATAATAATAAAAAAATTGATAATTACAATGATAATAATAATAAGGTGAAGAAGTATGCTGCACACAAGAATTGGCTAGCGGACCAACAGTCTAACTCAAAGCGGGACAAATTTTTCCATCTGTCAAGCTCGCTAAGGCTTGATCTAGAGGGGAAAGACAGAGAAACAGACCTATCAACTCTAACATGCCCGTTTATGACTAAATGAAGAAATCCTTGGACACATTACAGTTACACACATTTTATTACAGACAAACAAGACAACGTGACTCATCATTCACACAAATCATATATGTAACTCTAGCATAAATAAGAGTGGCACTACAAACCAACAGTTACATACATTTCACACTTTCAAAGAACGGAAATCACTTAGAAGTATTTGCTATACGTGGCACCCCGAAACCAACACATTCAAAATCTCCAACAATGGAATTCACATAGAAGCATAGCAAACTCACACACTCAAAGCAAGTTTTAGTCCATACGAAGATTTTGGTCTGTCAGATGTTCTTATGCTAAGGTTACTAATCACGAGTCACTGCAGCATACGTGGAATCCTGCGGAGGGCGGTGCCAGCAAAACGAACCGAGTAGAACGGCTGGGCAATAGGCTCGTGGTGTGGAAGCACGGCCGATCTTGCCGGAAGACGCAGCCGTAGAAGCCCCTCTGGTCGCACCTGCCTCGGACGCTCATAACGTTGCCAGAGCTCGGACTCGTGCACCTCGTCGTAGGGCCAGGACCACCAGGACAGCAGCGACGACTGGCACAGGATACGGGTGATCTTCTCCCCTCACGCTGGCGAAACACCAATTATGTCCTCCATTACTGACCCGTAGATAGACAAACATCTATGATTGGACACGGCAGCGAAACTCATTATTTGTAGATGAACCAGCTACCAACCCAACCTAGCAACCAAACTACACATCAAAGCAGCAAAGGAGAGTAAATGACTATTCACTGCTGGATACATGCCTGACAACGACACCTCAACACTGTACTCTAACACACAACGTTGACGAAATTTGGAGTGACTGACAAATGCTCCCGCCGCATACCGTGCATAGCAGAGGAAAATACAGACGTCACACATATACCCCAACAAACTTCATACAGCTACACAAACCAACAATGAAATGACTGACCCTTAAACCCATCGCATACCGTCTGTAGCAGAAGAAAATACAGGCGTCGAGTCGCTCCTGGTTTCATGCCAAAGACACAACACATCCACAAAACTCCACTCAACTACGCAGACCAACAAAACACAGATACCTCTACCCACTTCTAGGACATGAAATCCAACTACAAGTGGTGACTCTGACTAGAAACTGGCCCTGTCCTCCCAGCTGCAAACCAACTGAAGCAGAAGGGGCACACAACACTAACTAAACTAACAATTCTAACCAGCAACTGGCCCTATCACCCAATCTGCAACCATCTGTCGCAGAAGAAGGCCCCACACCAACTGACTAACACAAACTCAACCTCTAATCACAAACACAAACTCTTCCACTTCTAGGACACAAAGTCCACCTACAGTGGAATCTCCGACCAGAAACTGGCCCTAATCACACCCAACTGCAAACCGCCTGGAGCAGAAGGGGCACACAACACAAACTGACACATCTTTATAGAACATAAACTGTTACATCTTAAAAAAAAACTAATCTGACCAGAAACTGGCCAGACCCCATCACCTATCTGCAAACTGACTGTTGCAGAAGGGGGCTCAACACCAACTGAACTATTCCTTTGCTCTACATCCAACACAACAAGTTCCCAGAACTACAGCTAACAGAACCAGCCCAAAAACACGCGAAAATCTATACACATGGGTACCAGGTAATACACGATTTAGCCCGCCAACACAAGTTGACAGAAAAAACTGTTTTCAAAAACAACACCCAAAACACACAAAATTTACACACGCCAGACCCACGTAAAACATTGTAGGCCACAAACACAAGTTGATGGAGCTGTTCACAATCTCAGTGCAAAAGCATGCAAAAATACACACACACACACTGTGACGTGTGTTAACAGTAAACAGCGTGCAGATAACAGCACGGCATGATATTCGTTTAAATGATAACTGATTGCTGTTCACTGTGAAATGTATATATACTGTAGTCAGTTGAGAATCAGGGAGCGACGAGTAAAGACGTAGAAGCATTGCCCTGTCTTCCGAGTTGGCTGTAGAAAGAACGAAACATGGTGTCAGAAGTGGGATTACGAACTCCAACAAAAATCCAGAATATTGAAGATAAAGTTCAACCATGGAAGATGAACAAGAAGAGAGAAAAGCCAGTCGACGACATGCCAAGATTCCCTTGCCTCCTAAACTTGAAGTGAATGGAGGAAACCTGCAGAGCAGCTGGAAGAAATTCAAGAGGCTTTGGGACAGCTATGAAATTGTGACAACACAGACAGAAGAAGACTCAACATACAGAACAGCAGTTTTTCTTTCTTGTATCGGGCTGGATGCTATGGACATCTATGAAGATTGGCATTTGCTAATGAAGCTGAAAGAAATGACATTGACACTGTTCTCCAGAAATTCGAAGAATACTGTGTGGGTTCAATCAATGAAACTTACGAAGCATTCAGATTCAACTGCAGACATCAAGCAGCAGGAGAATCTATCGAACAGTTTGTAGCAGAACTGCGGAGACTGATCAAGACCTGTAACTATGGTACACTGGAAGACAGACTGTTGAGAGATCAAATCGTACTGGGTGTACATGACGAGACTCTGCGATCAAAATTACTGGAAGTGCGACAGCTGACATTGTCTGCATGTATTGATATGTGCAGAGCGCATGAATCAAGTCAACGTCAAACCGTCCAAAGATGAGAAAAACACAGGACACGCAGGAAGTCCAAGCTTTCAAAGAAAAGAAAACAGTCTGCAGCAAGCAACTCAGGAAGATGCAGCCATGAAAACCTTGAAAGCTGTCATTCTACAAGGCAGGCCAGAGGAGAAACAACTTTCATTACAGTTACAAGAATACTTTCCTTTCAGGGAGGAACTGTCAGTCCACAACGGACTTGTCTTCAAAAGCCACAGAGTAATTGTACCTGAAAGCGAAAGAGCAGACATTCTTGAGAAACTTCATGCAAGCCACTCAGGAATTCAGAGCTGCATAAGAAGAGCACGTGAGGTAGTCTACTGGCCCAGGATGAACATGGACATTGAAGATTTTGTCAAAACATGCAGCGCCTGTAACACATACCAACGTGGTCAGCAGAAGGAACCACTTATCAGTACAGAGATCCCTGACCTGCCCTGGCAACACATCGCTTGTGATATCTTTGAACATAATGGCAATGAATACCTGGTCATGGTCGATCACTACTCTGATTTCTTTGAGATTGATCGGTTACAAACAAGAGAATCCAAAGAGGTCATCATCTGTCTGAAGAGACACTTGGCAAGACACGGAATACCAGAACACCTGACAACAGACTGTGGAACTCAATTCACATCAAACCAGTTTGGAAAGTTCAGAAAAACATATGGGTTTGAACACGTAACAAGCTCACCACACTACCCTCAGTCCAATGGAAAAGCAGAGAGCGCGGTGAAGGCTGCAAAGACGTGCATGAAGAAAGCAGAACACAACAATCAAGATCCTTCCTCGCTATACTTGAGCTGAGAAACATCCCGACAGAGACTGTAAACAGTTCACCTGCTCAGACTGTTTGGCAGAAGAACACGAACACAAGTGCCAACGTCAAAGACATTACTCCAACCTACACTTGTGCCAATCAAGAAAGAACTTGAGAAAAGGAAACTGAAGCAAGCACACTACTACAACAGAAGCGCAGTAGAGCTGACAGAACTGAGTCCGGGACAGATTATGAAATTCCAACCTCCAGGATCCAAAAAGTGGATCAGTGCCAAAGTAGACCAACAGGTGAACATCCGGTCATACAACATTCGCACAGAGGACGGACGTCAGTACAGAAGGAATCGTCGTCAGCTACGAGACACAACAGAAACGGAGCTTCAGCAGACAATCAACCCTCAACGACTTGTCCAGAGAAGGATGATTTCTGGAAGACATCAGGAAAGCGACACATCGGGCAAGCAACAGCAAGTCATCATTCCATCAAAACAGATGCTGGAAGATAACAAGAAAACTGGAACTGGAACAGATGTCAGGACGCCAGCATCGTCTATCCGTGAGAACTCATCTGATCAGTCACCAGTCATCAAAATGTCTGAGACAACCAGCATCAAGGAGCCAGATGAAGTTATCAAACAAACAAGGACAGGACAACCCGAACCAGTTAGTTCTCCTTACAGAACAAGATCTGAAGACAAAGCAAAAGGCCAGATTTCCTGAAATATGAATGAAACTGAAGACTCTACCACAATCAGATAAACTGAAAGCATTGCGAAATATGGACATGATGATGATGGATAGTATAATGATCAGACATAAAATGAGGTGAATGAATGATTGGGCCCTGTGCGTGAGAAAGAATGAGTGTTAAGTTAATGGTGTGATAAAGGTAGGAAACACATTTATTTCGTATGGACTGAAAGATAGGAAAAATTGATTTTTGTTTCCTTAAAGAAAGGGAGATGTGACGTGTGTTAACAGTAAACAGCGTGCAGATAACAGCACGGCATGATATTCGTTTAAATGATAACTGATTGCTGTTCACTGTGAAATGTATATATACTGTAGTCAGTTGAGAATCAGGGAGCGACGAGTAAAGACGTAGAAGCATTGCCCTGTCTTCCGAGTTGGCTGTAGAAAGAACGAAACAAACACTGAACTAACCGCACATCCGTGACTCCAAACAATTAGAAATGGGAAAGTGTAAATAGATGAACGAAACTGCCGTGACATGATCTCAGAGGTAAAGTTCAGAAGCGGTTGTGCTCCATGAAGGATAAATGGTGGAACAAGAAAGAAGAGGAGATCCATGGTTATGCTGACTCAAAAAAATGCCAAGCTCTTCTACCCCAGCTTGAAGAAGACGTACAGGCCACCACAGAGAAGTACAGCCCCAATCCGGAACCTGCAGGGTGAGCTCCTCACTGATAATGAGGCAATAAATAAGAGATGGACAGAACACTTCAAGCAGCTCCTTAACGGGCCTTCATTGATTGATCCCAGTGTCATTGAAGAGATCCCAGCAAGACCCCTACAAATAGAACTTGATGACCCACCCATGGAGGATGAGGTGACAGAAGCAATTGCAGAGTTGCAATGTGGTAAATCAATAGGCTTCGATGGTATTTTGCCTGAAGTTTTTAAAACAGGTAGTAAGCCGCTGATACAGAAGTTTACTGAGTTCCTTTGTACATGCTGGGAAGATGGCTGTTTAGCCCAAGATCTGCAAGATGCACCTGTACAAAGGCAAAGGTGACAAGTTCAGCTGTGATAACTATGGTGGGATCTCCCTTTTGAGTATTGCAAGCAAGATCCTTTCCAACGTCATCTTAAACAGGTTGAATACCCATCTTCTTGATGGAACAATACCAGAAAGCCGGTATGGTTTTCACCATAACAGAGGGACAATCGACATGATATTTGCTGCAAGACAGATAGAAGAGAAATGTAAGGAACAAAATATGGATCTGTACATCCTCTTTGTCGACCTCACCAAGGGGTTTGACACTGTGTCACGCCCAGGACAGTGGAACATATTTCTCGAATTGGAATCCATCCCCAGATGGTAAAAATTATCAGATGCTTTCATGATGGCATGAATGCAAGATTAGTAAACGGCAGTGAAGATGGTGAGTTCCCCGTCACTAACAGAGTCAAGCAAGGGTGTGTTCTTACTCCAGCACTCTTCAGCTTCCTTTTCAGCATGATGCTTCTCTCTGCCTTTAAAGATTCAGATCCAGGCATCCAAATCACGTACAAGACAAATGGAGATATCTTCAATACTCAACACCTGAAGGCAAAGATGAAAGCCACTAAATCACTTGTTCATGACCCCCTGTATGCTGATGATTGTGCTATTGTTGCCCACTCAGAGGATGACCTTCAAAGACTTACAGATTTTCTGTCTGCGGTCACTAAGCGGTTTGGATTCACAACAAACATCAAGAAGACTGAACTTATGTTTCATCCTGCAAAAGAATCAACAGCAAACATGCCTGAAATAAAGATCACCAGCAAGGTCCTTAACATTGTTGAATCTTTCACCTATCTTAGTAGCAGTCTCTCTTCCAACAATCTCGATAAGAAGGTATCCAACTGCATCGCTAAGGCAAGCGCTTCCTATGACAGACTCCTTAACCCCTTTGTGTCAGTGCTCGTAAAATAAAAACTTTTCGTGTTGGGTCTGTCTGGTGCACTTTTCATACCAACAGCGAGTAACTACTGCTGTGTTCAACCTCTTTTTGTGTCAGAATTGTCTTTTGAATCATCTTACAGTCATTTACAAATTCATGGCTCAACTCACATGCTTTCAAAGATTGAAAGCATGCAGCATTACGAGACAGTCCTGGTGTCAGCATTTTGCTGAAAACCAGTTTCTCTTATCAGATAAATAAAACCAATCTGGTGAGGGTTGCAAAGGTCAAAAAGTCATGTAAGGGAAGCCAGTCACTTTAATGAACCCTCTCTGAGACTGATAACATCAGTCAGTGCTTCTCTCTTATTTACATTAGGCTGAAACGTGTGTCAAACTACCTCCGTAAATTGTACGTTGATGGCACTTAAGGGGTTCTAAATTGAAGAATTACTCAAGATATGACTGGTAACATTAACTCTGGTAACATAATGATAGATATTGAACTTTTGAATCAAAACAGTACGTCACAACTTAAAAGAGCATTTTGTCTTGAGTAATTGAAGCTTTTTGAAATAAAGAGAAAATATCTGGGAAGCAAGTCTTCTTTTATTTGCAAAAAACAAATAACAACAACAACAACAACAACAACAACAACAAAAACAGACACTGTGATAAGTAGGCAGTTTCACTGTTGTCCTTTAGTTTCTGTAGGAAACTTCTGCAGTATTAACTGTTGGGCAGCATTTCAACAACACCAAATCATCACTTCTCAGAGACAGGCAAAACTAACTTCAATGGAGACCATTAGAAGAAGGAGACTCAGGAGAGTTGGACTGGATAAAGAAAATGCTTAGAGAAGAAAATTCCTTTCGTAGCAGTTTGCCACAAACTTTATACTGTAAGTTACTCTTATTTCATACGTCAGGTTTTCACAGAAAAACGACATTTTTTGTACATGTTTTTACATTCTATTTTTTTTTACTGTGGAGTTGAACTCACGAAATTGTGTATGGAGATGTATTATTGTCATATCGAAATTGTGCACGGATGTGCGTTAATGTCATATCTGGCTTGTGTACTCAACTCGTTCATTGCTTATATGTCACATCTTTCATAATAGAATCAATGTTTGATAATACCGCCGATTTTTTTTTCTAGGACCTAGCATACACATTTCACAAAAAAGTGACAGACATGGGATTTGTTAATAAGAACATATAACAGGTCAACATGATATTTGTCCAGTAGCAAAATATTAAACTGATAATAATTACACTGTATAAAGCAGCATTAGAGTAAGGCTAAGGGAGTTAACCCTGAAAAAAAACCGATGGAAGGCAAGGGGAAACCACCATTGTAGATTTCCCCAGGAAAACCATGGACAAAAGAAAGATGAAGAAGAAAGTTAACGACGTCAATAGGTGCTCCTGTGGAGCACCTTCTTCCGGCAGGGACTGTCATGCGGCACAGGTGACACCAGACCGTTAGCCAGCTACTGCAACCAAAATTAAACCCAAAGTCAAACTTAGAAACACCAAAATAGCAACATGGAACACCAGAACACTGTTGCAGAAAGGTAAATTAGACAACATCAAAATGGAGATGGAAAGGCTTAACATCAGTATTTTAGGTCAAGGGGAAGTGAGATGGAAGGGGGCAGGCATGATAACATCAGGAGAATATACAGTGATATACTCTGGTGGTAATTCACATGAAAAAGAAGTAGGCATCATAATGGGCAAAGACAAATCAAAAGCAGTTAAGGGGTACTGGGCAGTGTCCGACAGAGTTTTGCTGGTCAAATTGGAAGGCAAACCATTTGATATCAACATCATACAGGTTATGCACCAACATCCGCAAGTACTCAGGAAGACGTCGACAACTTCTACGAAGTTTTAGAGATGGCCAAGGTCCAATGTAAATCACAAGAAGTTACAGTCATAATGGGAGATTTTAATGCTAAAGTGGGACAGAATAGGGTGGAGGATATAGCTGGACCTCATGGCCTTGGTACACAAAATGAAAGGGAAGGGAAACTTGTAGAATGGGCACAGATGAATGAGTCCATAGTAGGAAACACCTGGTTTGAGCAGCCTAACAGAAGAAAATGGACTTGGATGAGTCCAGGAGATAATACCAAAAATCAGATTGACTACATCCTGATCAACAAAAGATTTAGAAATTCTTTACTGTCAGCAAAAACACTACCATGCGCAGACTGCAACAGTGACCATAATCCTGTAGTGGGAAGGTTTAGGCTGAAATTGAGGAAAAGGAAACAGACCAAAAGCAACATCAAATTAAACCTTGGACTCTTAAAGACAGATGAAATAATAATAATAATAATAATATATTTTATTTATATAGCGCAAAATCTTGACAAAATCAAATCTAAGCGCTGAGCGTATACATGCATACATACCTACATACATATGAGCGTATACATCCATACATACATGCTTACATACTTCATACATAAATCTAAGCTGAGCGTATACATGATACGTAAAAAGTTAATGTACATGTTCAAAACAAATTCAGTGCTCTGGAAGACGTTGGTGACAGTGAGGAGCAATGGACAAAGTTGAGAAGTTCGATAGATGAACCTTGTGAAGAAATCCCTAGGGCAGATAGAAAAGCAAAAAAGGACTGGATGACTAATAAAATTTTGGGTTTGATGGAGGAAAGGAGGAAGGCAAAGAGAAATGAGGAGATATACAGGAAGATAAACAAAAAAAATCAGGTATAGGTGCAATGAAGCTAAGGAAGCTTGGCTGAACACAAAATGCAAAGAGATAGAAGAACGACACAAAATGGATCCTCAGGGTATGTACAGACGAATTGAAGAAATTGTCCACAGGAAAAATACATGCACATCAACGGGTTGCTTACAATCGAAAGATGGCACGCTTATCATGGAAAAAGACAAAATACTGGACAGATGGGGAGAGTACATTAAAGACCTTTTTGAGGATGACAGAAACGAAGAACACGTTATAAAAAAGAACTTTGAAGGACCACCCATAATGAAAGATGAAGTTAGAGCAGCATTGAAAAAGATGAAACCTGGAAAAGCCCCAGGACCAGACAACATTACTACAGAGATGATTGAAGCCCTGGAGGAATTTGGCATAGAAAAAATAACAGTCCTCCTAAATGAAATTTACGACACTGGAAAAATCCCCAAAGATATGTCAAAATCAATTTTCAATGCACTTCCAAAGAAGACAGGGGCTATAAAATGCGAACTCCATCACACAATCAGTTTGATGAGTCATGTAACAAAAATCCTGTTAAGAATAATCATGATGAGGACAAGGAGTAGAATCAAAAGAGAAATAGCAGAAGAACAGTGTGGATTTGTCGAAGGGAAAGGAACTAATAATGCTATGTACATCCAAAGAACTATCATAGAGAGGTTAAATGAGATGAACAAGTATTTGTATTTATGCTTTGTTGACTATACCAAGGCTTTCGATCAGGTACGACATGAAGAATTGATCAACCAACTGGAGAGACTCAATGTTGATGGAAAAGATCTACGAATAATCAGGAATATGTACTGGGAACAAATAGCTGCAATGAGAATAGAAAACAATATAAGCTCTTTCCAAAACATCAAAAGAGGAGTCAGACGGGGTTGTGCTTTGTCACCAGATATGTTTTCACTATACAGCGAAAACATCATGAGAAACCTAGAAGAAGACCCTGGATTAAAGGTTGGAGGGAAAATGATAAACAACATTCGGTACGCAGATGACACCGTGCTAATTGCAGAAAATGAAAGGGACCTACAAAACCTTGTGAATATACTAGAAATAGAAAGCAAAGGTAAGGGGTTGGAACTAAACAGCAGGCCGACTGAAGTCATGGCGATCAGTAAAAAACATGACATCCCCTCATGCAAAATAACAAGTTCAAATACCTGGGAACAGTCATTTCATCAGACGGCAGATGCACATCGGAAATAGCTGGCAGAATCAGCCAAGCCAAAACAGCATTCAAGAAGATGACAAGCATTCTTACCAACAAATGCCTATCAATTAACATCAGAAAGAGAGTCCTTGAATGTTATATAGAACCAATACTGTTGTACGGATGCGAGACGTGGACAGTCAGCAAGCAAAACCAGAGCAAGATTGAGGCAGCCGAGATGTGGTTTCTAAGAAGAATGTTGAGAGTTCCATGGACAGCAAAGAAAACAAACGAGACAGTCTTGATGGAGGCAGACACAAGTAGATCACTCATAAGGAAGATTAGGAAAAGACAGGCAACATTTATAGGCCATTTTATGAGGAAGGGGGATTTGGAGCACCTGGTCACAACAGGAAAGCTGGAGGGAAGAGAGCACCAGGTATACCCAGGGAGAGAATGCTGGACGGACTTGCAGAGTGGCTGGGGATGAGGAGGGTGGGTGAGATGTTAGGGGAAACGAGAGATAGAGATGGATGGAAGTCCATGGTCGCCAATGCCATGTGGCAGGGCACCTGATGATGATGATGATGAAAGCAGCATTACCAAAGTAAGATGTATGAAATCCCTTTCATTACATAACCAGCCATTTAACCAAGGTAAATCTTCATATTCAAACGTGTTTTTTTTCTGTAATGCTACAAGATAATATCTTGCAGCTGAGAAACGTTTATGACATTATAACAATGACTGACTGGGTAACAAAACTATATGAAGCTACACCCCACTCCCCTACGGGTGATACTACCCCTTCATTGTAATGACATATGTGTCTACATTTGTGACATGGAAGAAAAACATCCCAGAAACAGCTGAAAATATAACCAGACATTAGTAAAAAATAGATCTCACCAATTCAGACATAATCACATCACAGAAATCACTGCCAATCCACACACCACATAACCTTACCTGCCCACTAATGCGATTTAATTAACGTCTCTATCATCGTGGCTCTTCCAGTCAATCTTCTACTCCTGAAAAGAAACAAACAAACAGAACAAGTGACAATAAATGATTACATAAGCTGAACAACGAAGAGAAAAAGGAAAGAAAAAAGAAATAATGAAATAACCTAGAAAAATCAAGAATGAGTCCAGCTAAGAGATGGAACAAATTCAATGATATTTAGATTAAAATTAAGATGGGCAGCAGAAAGAGAGAAAAAAAAAGTATTTCATAATTCAAATCAAAAAACGGTCACCACATAAGCAGTATTTACTCGTCTGAATGATACATTCTGTCATGAAAAGCTGCCTTCATACCAGCGACATGAATAACTTAAGCTTACACACGATGTTGGTCAACGACTGAAATGTGTACAGTACAAACAGACAAAGCACACAATGTCCAGTTGATGTTGTTGTTTTTTTTTTTGTATCACCTTACACGCATTACTGGTCAACAATATAAATAAAATGTTGAAAGTACAAACATACAGCACATATCCAGAACACACAATGTTTCAGATTTCTTTGTATCAACTTACACACAATGTTGGTCAACAAATGAAATAAAATATAGAAAGTACAAACATACAAGGTTTATTCGTGTCAATTTACACACGGTGTTGGCCAAAGATTGAAATATGTAGACAATACAAACACACACAAACATCCAAAATACACAATGTCCTGGTTTGTTTGTATCAACTTACTCACAATCACAATTTTGGCCAGCGAATGAATTGAAATATGGACAGTACAAACAGACAAACATCCAGAGCTCACGGTGTCCACATTTCCTTGTGTTAACTTACACACGATGCTCGTCAACAATTGAAATAAAATATAGAAAGTACAAACAAACAACACACACCCAGAACAGACAATGTCCAGATTTCTTTGTAACAACTTACACCCAATGTTGGTCAACAATAAAATACAATACAGAAAGTACAAACAGACAACACACATCCAGAACACACAATGTCCAGGTTTGCTTGTATCAATTTACACACAATGTTGGTCAACGATTGGAATGTGTAGACAGTGCAAACAGATAACACACATCCTGAACAGATAATGTCCAGGTTTGTGTGTATCAATTTACACACAATGTTGGTCAACGATTGAAATGTGTAGACAGTACAAACAGACAACACACATCCTGAACAGATAATGTCCAGGTTTGTTTGTATCAATTTACACAATGTTGGTCAACGACTGAAATGTGTAGACAGTACAAACAGACACAAACATCCAGAACACACAATGTCCACGTGTTCTATCAACTGACACATGATGATGATCAGCAAATGGAATGTGTGGACAATACAAAACACACAACAAACATCAAGAATACACAATGTCCAGGTTTGCTTGTATCAACTTACACAGAATGTTGCTAAGAGAATGAATTAAAATATGGACAGTACGAACAGACAACAAACATCCAGAGCACACAATGTTACATTTCTTTGTATCAATTTACACACAATGTTGGTAAACAATTGAAATAAAGCATACAAAGTACAAACAGATACAAACATTCAGTGCACACAATGTCCACGTTTCTTTGTTTCAACTTTCACAAACAATCTTACTGTCTCTATCGCCACACTCACTACGAATATCGTGACATGAAAGTGCCAATCCATTATCAGTTATGTACATTTTTTACAGAGCTTTCTTTCAATTATAACAGTAGCTGTTGGGATAAAAAACGTCCACATTGAAAACATACCTGTATATGCAGTGGAAGTCGCACTCAACCTCCAAAAGAAGCATTATAGTTTTTGTAACAGAAACATAGCAACATTATTGTAGACTGCAAACAACGGCAAAACCAGTCAAACACAATGTCATTTCATAACAAGTAAAGGACTGTAATAAGCCGTGCTAATACCTCCAGTGAAGTAACTTGGTATCAAACGGTTGGTGACTATAGGTGTTCGGGTGTCAGGACTCTGGCTTTATTGTTGAATTGTAAGGTATTCACTCATCATCATCATCAAGTGCCCTGCTACATGGCGTTGGCAATCATGGCCCTCCAGATGCATCTGTCCCTTGTTGCCGTGAGCACATCTTCCACCCTCTCTGTCCTTAACCACTCTGCAAGTCCGTCCAATATTTTCTCCCTGGGTTTACCTGGTGTTCTCTTTTCCTCCAGCTTTCTTGTTAACACCAGATGCTCTAATTCCCCTTTCCTCATAAAATGGCCTATAAATGTTGCCTGTCTTTTCCTAATCTTCCTTATCAATTATCTACCTGTGTCTGCCTCCATCAAGACTGCCTCGTTTGTTTTCTTTGCTGTCCATGGAACTCTCAACATTCTTCTTTGAAACCACATCTCGGTTGCCTCAATATAGTTCTTGCTTTGCTTATTGACTGTCCACGCCTCACAACCGTATAACATTATCGGTTCTATATAACATTCAAGAATTCTATTCCTGATGTTAATTGATAGGCATTTGTTGGTAAGAATGCTTTTCATCTTAATGAATGCTGTTTTGACTTGACCGCTTCTGCTGGCTGTTTCTGAGGTGCATCTGCCGTCGGGTGAGATGATCGTCACCAGAAAGTTAATCTCATCAACCTGTCTCAAGGTTGTGCCATTGGCTGTTATTTTGCACGAGGGGATTTCTTTTTTACCGATTACCATGACTGCAGTCTTCTTTCTTATTAGTTCCAATCCCTTACCTTTGCTTTCTATTTCTATTATTTTCACAAGGCTTTGTAGGTCCCTTTCATTTTCTGAAATTAGCACGGTGTCGTCTGCATATCAAATGTTGCTTATCATTTTTCCTCCAGATTTTAATCCAGGATATTCTTCTAGGTTTCTCATGATGTTTTCGCTGTAAAGTGAAAACAGATCTAGTGACAAAACACAACCTTTCCCGACTCCTCTTTTGATATTTGATAAGAGCTTATATCGTTTTCTATTCTCCTTGCAGCTGTTTGTTCCCAATACATATTTCTGATTGTTCGTAGATCTTTTCCATCAATAGTGAGTCTTTCTAGTGGGTTGATCAATTCTTCATGTCTTATCCAATCGAAAGCCTTGGTATAATCAACAAAGCATAAATATAAATCCTTATTCAACTTGACTGACCTCTCTATGATAGTTCTTAGGATACATATGGCATTAGTAGTTCCTTTCCCTTCGACAAATCCACACTGTTCATCTACTATTTCTCTTTTGATTCTATTCTTTGTCCTCATCATGATTATACTTAATAGGATTTTTATTACATGACTCATCAAGCTGATTGTGCGATGTAGTTTGCATTCTGTATCCCCTGTTTTCTTTGGAAGTGCAATGGAAATTGATTTTGACATATCTTTGGGGATTTTTCTAGTGACATAAATTTCATTTAGGAGGACTGTTACAAGGTATTCACTGTTGAGGTGTAAACGTATGGAAGTTGTTATGCATATCGTGCATACTCATGCCTTACGCACTGATACGAATTCATGCTTCTGTGCGCATTATCAAAGCAACAAAACAATTAGAAAAAATTCAGATCATCACTATCAAATGCTTACATTTAGAACACCCTGTCCACCTTAACACATATATGATGTAGGCACACGCATCCAAGATACATAACCGCAGCCATACATTTCATACAATCATGTATATTGCAGGCATGTTTGAGTCAGTTATACAAGTATCCCATTTCCCACATGCATGTGTACATGGTGTTTCAAGTGGCTGATGTGATGCGTTTAGTGTCTTGGCTAGTGACTGCGTGCTTGTCACCTCTCACTTTCAGCGTGCATCCCTGGCTAGCACTGCTGTTTGCAGCTATGCGAAAATGAGAGCAGAATGTGTACGTCTCTCTCTGTCAGTACACAGCCTCTCCATCAGCAAGCCCTACGTTGTGCCTCCTCGTGGCGACAATTTGTAACTGAGCACCTCATGGACTCAGACTAAAACTCGATGGACTCGGAGGAGGTCTGGCCTCCAGACATGCGGGAGGTCGGGCCCCTAGCTATGAGTAAATAGCACCACTGCCTTGTGCTAGGACCTGGGCGTTTGCTATTTTATCGCTCCACTTGATGCTAAGGACGCGGCGAAGGCAGCGCGAGTGAAAGCTGTTCAGTGTTCGCTTTTGTTTGGCATATGTTTTGGCTGCCAAACAATAGAGTGCTGACGATACAGGCGCTGTACACTGCCATCTTGGTTGGAGCTTTGGGTTCTCCTAGACATGAGCAGTTAGTCGGCCTGAGGTTGCTGCAACCATGCCAATGTGCTTGTTTATCTCGGCATTGAGGGACAGATTGTTACCGATGATGGACCCTAGGTATGTGAACCCGTGGACAACATCAGGTTCGTAGCTGTCGATGGTGATGACAGGTGGAGTGTCCACGTCTTGGCTCAGCATGTTCCTCTTTTTCAGGCTGAGGTCAGATCTTAGTCTTTGCAGGCCTGGTAAAATCTGTTAATGAAGCACTGGAGTTGTTGTTCAGCGTTTTAGGTAAAATCAGCAGCATCTGCGAAGTGCAGGCCTCTGATAATGGCCTCGCGCACCTTTGTCTTCGCTTTCAGACTTGCGAAATTTAAGAGTTGCCCGTCGGATCCGGCGTTTACGTACACTTCTTCTATTGCAGCCCCAAAGCAAGCTTCAAAAGCATGGAGAAGAAGATGCTACACAGAGTGGGAGCAAGGACACAGCCTAGCTTGACCCCTCTTTTGATGTCGAAAGGCTCAGACATGCTGCCCTCGTCCTGGATAGTTGCCTTCTTATCGTCGTGATCAGGCTGTGCAGCTTTGGGGGGGCATCCTATTTTCAGGAGAGTGTTGAACAGTCCATCCCTGCTGACCAGGTCAAAGGCCTTGATGATGTTGATGAGGGCGATGTAGAGGGGCTTTTGCTGTCTCTGCATTTCTCCTGTAGTTGATGAAGGGGAAAAAATAATTAGAAGCCGCACTGGGAAGATGCGCTCAGCTTGCGCCAGTTGAGCTGTAGCTTATCTCCAATAGACTGCTGCTTTCCGTGGTGTTTCGACACCATGAAGGGATGCTGGAGTGACCTCTCCAGGGTGCAAGCCAGGGCAGGATGATATGGAGGACAACTATTACCCACGCAGCAGGTCCTCCCTCTCCACACTGTTGATGAGACCAAAGGAACAGCAGAGCCTGGCACGATTTGTCACCAGCAGTATCTCAGGAGTTGCCAGAACTTTGCTGAAAACAGCAGCGTTCCACTTAAGGGACTCCAGCTCGGATTTTTCTTCGGGATTTACTCCAAAAGGCTTTCCTATGACCAGATATGCCACAAGGCAGCAGTGGTTTGAGGTTAGAGTTCTTCTTTCCCTCAATGGCACCAGAATTGAGTTTTCTCAAACTGTCCAGAATCTAGGCGTGCATATTGACAGTTCACCATGGAAACCCACATGAACAAGCTGTGCAAATCCATTTATTTAGAATTGTGCTGCATTGGTCATATTCGTCCTTTTCTGTCTGTAGAGGCTGCAAAGAAACTCATGCCTGCCTTCGTGTTGTCCAGAATGGACTACTGTAACTCACTGTTTCCTGGTCTCCCTGACTGCTTGCTTGAGAGGCTTCAGAAAGCCCAGAATCATGCTGCACGCATCGTTCTCCGCAAGCGTAAATTTGACCATGCCAAACCACTTCTCAGGCAACTTCACTGGCTGCCAGTGTGTGCACGTGTGGAGTATAAATTAGCAACACTCTGTTATTGTTCCCTTCATGGTCTGTCCCCTGCATACATTTCTGATCTCTTGACCCTATATGTGCCATCCAGATCACTGCGGTCTTCAAATGCCGGTCACCTCGCCATTCCCCGATTCCATCTAGAGAAATATGGCAGACGGTCTTTTTCATTTGTTGGTACTTCAATTTATAACGCACTCCCCCAGTCACTTAGAAAGGCCCCCACATTGTCAGCATTTAAGGCTGGGCTTAAGACCCACCTGTTCAAACTCAATCTGACTGATGTATAAGTTAACACCAGGTGAAACGGACGCCATATGTTTTAAGTGATGAGGTGTAACCAGTGCCATAGGTTTTAAGTGCTGAAGCCTTTTAATCTATATTATTATATTATATGTATACTTTTATGGTGATAAGTGTATATATACTTGCGTGCGGATGAGAGTTTTGTGGATGAGTGTGCAAATATTCTTGCCTTCCTAAAATGTACTTTATTATTATCATTATTCTCGTCGATGAGCTGCCATCCAAGACTACGAGCCCCGTCTACCCAGTACTGGGTTAATCTTACCAGTAGCAGGGAAGCCCTGACCTGACAATAAACCAAGAAGGATATCAACACATACTATGTGTGTGCCCATTTACTTGGTTCCCGTCAACTGAGTTCAACTGCTGTTTTCTGAACACAAGTGATAACGCGTGAAATCAATGAGAATACAACACTACTACACTGCTAGGTATATATGGGATAAACTGCAGTAAATCAAGCCCACGTTACAGCAGTGTGGTTATTTCCATCTATGGGATGATATTCATGTGCCATAAATCATCCAGTAGTTCCTCATTCACAACATTTCTTTCAGCTTCTACCTTACGGTGTACATGTACAGTGAACTACATCATAAATCATGCTGTTGTGTTGTACTTTGTGAAACTGTCATGTTCTTACTCGTGATGATTTATGATGAATTGTTTTCGTTCTTTCATCTAACGTCTTTTCGTTGGGATCTATATCAAGAGAGGAAAAATCACGAACAAACAAACAAACAAAAACAAGAAAGGGGAGGAGGGAGGGGGAGGGGAGACAGAGCAAGAGACAGAAAGTTTAAAAGGAAAACATAAAGACATAGAGAAGAAACATGGGTGAGTAGATAAATGGCGCTGATACTTAACATTTACTTTACTTTTACTTTTTCCTTCCGCTTGTACCGGTGGGCGTCGCGGGGAGATACAGTCGTCTGTCAGCAGCAAAGCAGGTGGCCTGGAGAAGGGACATCTCGTGAGCTCTGAGGGTGTCTGCCACGGAGTCGCTCCATCGTCGTCTTGGTCTTCCTCTGGCTCTCCAGCCAGAGTATCTGGTGTTGTATGCCCGAAGAGCTGGATGGTTTAGGGGCATACGTGTGAGGTGTCCGAACCACTTGATCCTCATATGTTCGATATGTTGTAGGATTGGTGTTGCTCCTACCATGTCTCGTATCACCTCATTTCTGATCTTGTCCCACTTTGTCTTGTTTACTGCTTTCCTCAGGCATTTCATTTCACAGGTGACCAGTTTTCTCTCGAGGACTTTAGTTAGGGACCATGTCTGGCACTGGTATGTCAGCGTTGGTAGAAAAATGGCGTTGATGAGTTTCGCCTTAGTGCTGGTGGGAATGCTGGGGTGTTTCAGGAGAGGGGCAAGTTGGTAGCTGACTGCGTTGGCTTTCTGGCATCTGGTCTCGATTTCTCTGTCTAGTTTGCCATTTTCAGTGAAGATGCTGCCCAGGTATTTAAATTCACTGGCTTGCTTCAACTGGGTTTCGTTGATGTTGATGTCCAGTTTGTTTGGTCTCTTACTGACAGTCATGACCTCGGTCTTGCTGACACTGATCTTCATGCTGTATGTCTCGCAGCTTTCATTGAGCTGGTCTGTGTGCTCCTGTAGCTGTATCTTGTCATTGTTCACCATTGCCTGGTCGTCCACAAACATGAGTTCATTGAGTGCCTCAGGGTCTGGGTTTCCCTCCTTCGTAATCTGATCCATATAGATCACGAAGAGCAGAGGGGAGAGATTACAGCCCTGCCTTACTCCCGATGTCACTGGGAACCAGTCAGATGTTCCACTGGCGGTGCGGACTGCACTCCTGCTGTTGGCATAGATGGCCCGAATGTTGTCTAGCAGCTGGCCCTTGATGTCGTACTGCTCGAGGACCTTCCATAGCTTGTCTCTGTTGACTCGATCAAAGGCCTTTTCTTGATCAACGAATACAAGATGGAGATCTCGGTCATATTCGATCGCCCTCTCGCACAGTTGTCGGAGTGCGAAGATTGCATCGGTGCACCCTCTTCCTTTTCTGAAGCCAAATTGGGCGTCACTGAGAAGATGTTCTGTTTTCGCTCGAGTGCGCTGCTCCAGGATCTTTGCGTACATTTTCCCTACATGGCTGAGTAGTGATATGCCTCTGTAGTTACTGCAGTCTTTCTTGCTGCCCTTCTTCTTCCATATTGGCACCACTATTGCATTTTGCCAGTCTTCTGGTACTTTTCTCTCCTCCCAAGCTTTCTGAAAGATGGTGGTGAGCCACTGAATTCCGGTTTCACCGTACACATGGATGGCTTCAGTTGTTATGCCGTCGACTCCAGCTGCCTTGCCTTTAGGACTGGTCTTGACTGCTTTTTTTACTTCACTCTCTAAGATGGTAGGTTCTGAGTGGTCTGGGTGGCTGGGGGTGAACCGGGACTGTGTGTCTTGTGCCCGTACTCCTGATGGGTTTAGTAGGTCTTTGAAATAGTTTTCCTATCTCTTCACTATTTTCTCCTCTTCATGCAATGCTTCTCCTTTTGCATCGTTGATGATAGTGGTCGGATCGAAAGGTTCATCTCGCACTCTCATCGCTTTCACACTCTTGTAAAAATCTCTTGGGGAAGCTTTGCATGTTTCACAGAGTTTTTCACCATACTGGGTCCATGACTTTTCCTTTGCTGTTCTCACAACTTTCTTGCTGTGTCTTCTTGCAAGTCTGTACTTGATGTAGTCCTCTTCATCCTTTGACTTGACCCAGATCTTGTATAGTTTCTTCTTTTCCCTGATAGCCTCCTTCACTTCTTTGTTCCACCAAGCTGTTGCCTTTCTGTTTCTTCCTCCTGTCTTCTTGGTGCCACAGGCTTCTTTTATAGTGTCCAGGAGGACTGTCTTGAAGGTGTCCCAAGCTTCCTCTACGTTTAGTAATGAAGGGTCACTACAGTCCAATTTTTCACTGACTATGCACCTGATCTGAGTCTGCACCTCTTCGTCTTGAAGCTTGTGCATGTTGAGTCTTTCCGGCTGTTTCTTCTTTTTGGTGAACTTTCTCTTCTTCTGAGTGACCAACGTCGTGATGATTGGCCTGTGGTCTGTGTCCAGGCTTGCGTTGTGGATGGCTCTTGAGTCTCTGATGTTATTCCGCATTCTAGATCTTGCGAGTGTGAAGTCGATTTGAGATGAGACGTCGATATCGTTCCATTTGTACCAGGTGTAGATCTGAGTGGCCCTGTGCTGGAAGAAGGTGTTGGTGATAATAAGATCCTGCTCTGCACACAGTTCCAATACATGGTTGCCATTGTAGTTGCATGGTGTTCTGTGGTCACTGTGTGGACCAAGGTGTTTTGTCCATGGTGTTCTTCTCTCTCCGACTCTGCCATTGAAATCTCCCATGACGTACAGGTCTTCTTGGTCTGGGATGCTGTTGATGGTGTCCGAGAGTTTTTCAAAGAAGGAGTCCGTATCCTCATCTGAGTAGGAGTCATTACATGGTGCATACACTTGAATGTAGTTGTTGATCTTGTTGTCCTCTCTAATGCCGATCTTCAAGAGTCTCTCTGAAATGAACTCCGTACTCACCAGGTCTTTTGCCTTGTCATGGTGTAGGATGAAACCCACGCCATGTGCTGCTCTCTGTTCCTTGCTTACACCGCTCCAAATGAGAACATAGTTGGCGTCTATTTCCTGTGTTCCTGTTCCTTTCTTTCTGGTGTCTGCAATGCCCAGTATGGAGATCTTGCGCTGGGTCATGAACTCTACTATCTCTGGTTCTTTGTTCGTCAAACCGCAAATGTTCCAGGTCCTAACCTTTTCGTTTTTCTTTAGTCGTTGTCCGTTTTCCTCGCCGCGTCTTTTTCCGTTGTAATCAGTCCGTTTGTATCTCCTTGTATTTTCTTGAGCAATTTGTTTATCCACTGCCGGCCTGCTAAGCCAGTCGCAGCTTCACCAGTGCCCTGTTGGCCAGCATTACCTGTTTCCACCTCCCACAAGGGAGGACGAGAGGGATACTTAACATTATTAACAGAAATTATGAAGAATCATGATCACTAAAACACAATTCTATATCATTGAAGTAATGCATACATTTAGTGAGACTGTGTACCAAAGATTCAGAAATTGTCACTTTATTCACTTTATCATAACTCACTTTGATGTTACTCTTTTCAATGTGCCTCAGGATGTCTTTTATGTGTGTGAATTTTTTTCTGGTAAAAACAAGAATGTATATCTTGAAAAAGAAACAAAGAAAGAAACAAACAAAAATCCCAGTGATACAATGTGAATTGTTAACTGCGGATACACTTCACACTTTTGCAATATTTTGTTTTTCAAAGTATTTAGTCTCATTCGAAAATAAAAAGTAAAAATTGATTTCATCTGATAGGAAGCATACTGAGGCTGTTTTTTTTTTTTTTCGTACAAATTGTGAACAATCTTTCTCGTGAGACATACTTTTCATTTCATCATCATCAGGTTCCCTGCCACATGGCGTTGGCGACCATGGACTTCCAACCATCTCTATCTCTCGTTGCACCCAGCATCTCCCCCACCCTCTTCATCCCAGCCACTCTGCAAGTCCGTCCAGCATTCTCTCCCTGGGTCTACCCGGTGCTCTCTTTCCCTCCAGCTTTCCCGTTGTGACCAGGTGCTCCAAATCCCCCTTCCTCATAAAATGGCCTATAAATGTTGCTTGTCTTTTCCTAATCTTCCTTATCAGTGATCGACTTGTGTCTGCCTCCATCAAGACTGTCTCGTTTGTTTTCTTTGCTGTCCATGGTACTCTCAACATTCTTCTTAGAAACCACATCTCGGCTGCCTCAATCCTGCTCTGGCTTTGCTTGCTGACTGTCCACGCCTCGCATCCGTACAACAGTATTGGTTCTATATAACACTCAAGGACTCTCTTCCTGATGTTAATTGATAGGCATTTGTTGGTAAGAATGCTTGTCATCTTCTTGAATGCTGTTTTGGCTTGGCCGATTCTGCCAGCTATTTCCGATGTGCATCTGCCGTCTGATGAAATGACCGTTCCCAGGTATTTGAACTTATTAACCTGTGTCAAGTTTGTGCCATTTGCTGTTATTTTGCAGGAGGGGATTTCATGTTTTTTACTGATCACCATGACTTCAGCCTTCCTGCTGTTTACTTCCAGCCCCTTACCTTTGCTTTCTGTTTCTAGTATATTCACAAAGTTTTGTAGGTCCCTTTCATTTTCTGCAATTAGCACGGTGTCATCTGCGTACCGAATGTTGTTTATCATTTTCCCTCCAACCTTTAATCCAGGGTCTTCTTCTAGGTTTCTCATGATGTTTTCGCTGTATAGTGAAAACAGATCTGGTGACAAAACACAACCCTGTCTGAGTCCTCTTTTGATATTTTGAAAAGAGCTTACATTGTTTTCTATTCTCATTGCAGCTGTTTGTTCCCAGTACATATTCCTGATTATTCGTAGATCTTTTCCATCGACATTGAGTCTACTTTTCATTTAAATATTCAAAATATCGAGTCTGTAATGCGAAATCTAGTCAGCTGTCATCTTCTTTCACTGAAGTGTGGACATGCGATATGATATAGACTTTTCAGACTTGTGCACACATTTCTCAGCTGCTCTGTCAACTGCTTTATGACAGTGAATACATAAAAAGACACCCAGCAGAAACTGACAGACATGCCTTTTGTCCAAAACAGTGTACTATATAATTTACCTCAATTACAATTCATGCACAGCTTCTGTATGAGAAAACTGTATGGCATGTAATACAGATTTTGAATCAACAAAGAAAGCTACTTTGAAGAACATAAGCAGAAGGTTTTCGAGATAATCCAGTGCTTGTATAACGTCAACCAATTCGTCTGTAAATATGGATACGTTTGCCCCAAAGAAATTTAAACTTTCCTCTTTAAATGTTGGAATGAAGAATACTGTTATTTTGCATTTCTATACCAATCCATTTTAAAAACATGAAGATGGTTGCGGTATTTTTCATCGACGTGTTTTTTTCTTTCTTTGTAGTTGTTTTGTTGTTGTTGTTGTTGTTTGTTGCTTTTTTTGCTAAAGTAATATTGATGTGTTCATATTTTTGTCGCATCTGTATAACCAATATCAAATATGACTCTCAACATTTCCCACGCAGGGAGAGGCGTTGTCGGTAGTTTCTCAGCTAAAAATTCAGAAGAATGGATATTGAGTTGACATTAATACCACCACAACTAGTTCCATCCCAGTCACACGTCACCGGTTTACATCACTGGGTTAGCTGCCCTAGTGATGTTGATGCTTGGGCATCACTTCTGCTTTATATAGTGAATCGTCTTTAGATTCAGTCAGGCTTTCCTGCACACCATGGCCTGGTACGTGTCACAGCTGGCACTGTAGAAGCTGCGTGTCTAAAGCATACTGTTCAGACCAGCTCTTCTGGTCATGATCATGTCCAGTTGGTGCCACTGTCTGGACCTTGGGTGTCCTCAGGAGACGTTATGGCGAGGCTTTGTCTTAAGAACCTGTTGTCGATGCACTGCTTGCGTTAGGAGCAGAGCTGATGTCATACAGCTTGCCAATACCAAAGTCCCCACGGGCATATGGTTCTGATATTCCATGTGGTCAGCTGGATTATCGGTTGTTTCTTCGTTACTTTCTTTGGTTTGCTTTGTGCAGTGGTAGCTGTCAGCCTTACGATTAGTTCTAAGCTCCAAGTGAAACAAGCACTCATGGATCAACACCTTATTGTCTGGACTGATGCAGGCGTTAACGATCAGTGAATTGACCTCTCCCCCGTCGAGGCAACCTGTAGCACCTGTAGCTTAGGCTAACCTGATTTGTTACTGCTGCCTCCCGTGTTGCTGTTACCACTTTACAGCTGTACTGAAGTAACTTCTCTGGGACACAGCCCTCGGCAATGAGTGTGGAATGGAGACCCTGGACTGCTCAGACATCAATATCTCCCTCCCAAGCTCGCTAATGTGGTCCAAAGACGTCCACAGCAGTACTTTGGCAGCTAAAATGCATTTTTGGTTCTATGGAAATGGGGTATGCAGAAGCAATTTCAGTTTTATTTTACTTAGTATCCTTTATTGTGTTTAAACTTGTACTCAGGTGTTTTTTTTTAAATACTCTGTGTGATAAATTGGACGGAGTGGTCAACGTCATGGGCATTTCATTAGATTATATACGCTAATGCATTGATACGTGTACTTGATTTTCTTTTCGTTTTTCCTGTTGAAATTTTAAATCGAGTTATAGCCCTGGTATGGCTCTAAGCAGTCAGTTTGGATTTAAACAAAAGTAACATGTTGTAACAGTGACAGTCAACAAAATGACGAGATAAATCAACACAAACATGATGTCTTAAAATAAAACAAAGTAATTGTCTATAGAATAGAGGATGTACATATGATATGACAAGCATAACGATTGGGGAAATGTGTTTCCTGAGAAGATGAAAAAGGAAGAGAGAAAAACACATTGCAAAACAAATAGGAAGAAAGTGAAACAAACAAAGAAACGAAAAATAAAAAGAAAGTGAAAGGAAAAAGGACCAATGACGAATGGCACTGCAGTACACTGAAAGCAACAACAGCAATAACAACAATGACAATAACAACAACAATAACAACAAGACAACAACAAGAACAGCATTAACAACAATGACAACAACAAGAACAACAGCATTGACAACAAGAAGAACAATAACAACAAAAACAATTACAACACCAGCAACACATTAAAGATAGTGGCAAGAACAATAACAACAAAGACAACAACAACAACACTACATCATCATCATCATCGTCATCATGTCGAGATTGTTCGGCTATCCAAGGCCCTTTCTTTCATCCTTCTGTCAGACATTGCAGTAGGTAGTTCATCATACTGACAGCCCGTATCATCGATCAGTTGGTCGATGAAAGTCTTGGACGTCCTGGTCTTTGTTTGCCGTGGCTGGTCTCCATAGTAGAACATCCCCCACCACTTCTTCTTTGCTATGCCAGCAGTGTCCCACGAAGCGTAGTCTCTGTTTACGTATTGAGTTACTGATTGGTGGGATCTTACCATATAACTCTTTGTTAGATGGATGTTCTCTCCAGGATTTGTTCAGGACTGCACGCAGCATTCGTGTGTATGCTCCATCAATCTTCTTCAACAACACTACAAACAAAATCAACACAACAACAACAACCATGACAACAACATCACTAACAACAACAACAACAACACAAACAACTACAACACAATAAAGAAACAAAAACAGATATAGCTCATCATCCATCATCCATCTCCATCGCCGTGGACGACAGTGAGAGCTCCACTCTTTGTCATGGAGGATCACCAGGAGGCACAGTCTCTGCTCCTGTGTATGATGTCATGGAGTCCCAGTTTTGTCCATGAAGGTTTTTGCTGGCCTTCCTTGTTTTTTCTTTGCCATCAAGTCGGTTCTTGTGTTTCTGTTCATGTGCCCGATATACTTCAATTTTGTTCTTGTTGATCTCTTGGAGCATTTTTACGTCAGACAGCTAACCTCTTTGGCACGCATTTATTGGTTCTTTTGTTTGTCCATTTTACTATGAGAAGACGCCTGTAAAACCACATTTCTGCTGCATTCATTTTATTTTCATTATCTTTCTACAAAGTCCAGGCTTCAAATCCATTCATGACAACAGACCAAGTCAAGCAGGATAAAATTCTTATTTTCAGTTTCGTGGTATGTCTCTGTCTTGCCATATGTTGTTTCAACTGGACCATTTTGTTTGCTTTGCCGTACCTATTCTTGATCTGATGTCCTTGCTGCAAGATCCTGTTTTGGTTTTGACAGAGTCCAAGTACTTGAAGTTGTCCACGTTTTCCAGATGTTTTATTATCTATTCGTATGCTCTGCTGTGGCTGGTTAGCTGATCCTTCTATGTGCATAACTTTGGTCTTTTTGGCATTTAGTTTCAGTCCTGCCTTGTGTCCTGCAGCATCTACTCGATACAGAATTCTCTTTATACTTATGATGTCTCCTGCTAATAGGGCGGCGTCATCAGCATATCTTAGGCTGGTGATATTCCTTCCTCCTATTTTCAGTCCCATATCCTCTATGTCTGCATCTCTCATTACTTGCTCTGTTATATGTTGAAGAGGTTGGGCAACAGAATGCAACCTTGCCTGACTCCTTTATTGATGTTGAAGAAGTCACTGTGCTCTCTGTTCCATCTCATTGTTGCCTGTTGGTCTTGGTAGTGAGATGCTAAGAGTGAGATTAGGTGTCTTGGGAAGCCTATCGTTGACATGGTTGTGAACAAGTGGTTGTGTATAACGCTGTCAAATGCTTTGCTGTAATCTATAAAAGTGATGAAGGCTTCTTTTTCAGGGTTTCTGTTCTTCTCTATTAGTATTTGTAGTACAAACAGATGTCTATTGTTCCTCTGTTTGTTCTATAACATCTCTGGCTGTCTGACAGCTCTTTTCCCACTTTGACTTTCATTCTGAATTTCATTCTGGATATAGCTACAAACAACAATTGTTGCCTGTATGCATAAATAGAAGTGTTGTTTTTTCACAGTTGTACCATACGGTCTAATTACGAAGACGCACATAACTTTTAGTACTTGTCATTGTGAATCAAATTGGGCTGCAAGTGAAATACGATTTGACATGCATCGAGGACAATTCTGAAGTGTCAAAACATTAAATACAAATTTTAGATATTCTGCGACGTTTCTGAGAAAGTTCTCTTTATACACAGACCTCAAAAAGCGCTAATTCCGCGCAATTTTTCTGTCCATATGACCTTCACCCAATGCACCTTGCTTTCCGAGCTCAAGCACTGTCAGCACCAAAATGATCCATACGTTTGACTCAAAATGGGTATATACTCATCTGGTAATAGCTGAGAAAATCTTCCTGACACAGTTTTAGTACACACAAGCCAGTCAACATAATAAAACCAGTTATTGTCAGGCACAATCTTTAAGCTTGCATATAAATCCAGCTCATAGGTTTCTGTGTAGGCTTAAGGCTTGTGTCATGATCACCATCACATGGCACCTGTGACGTTAGTGCATGTGGAATTCATTCCAAGCGTGGAGACGTCATCTTGAGAAACTGAAACTGAAACTAACACGAACATTGTAGGCCTATTGACATAACAGACAGAAAACACACACACCCACATAAACACACAACACCACACACACACACGCAGACATACACACACACACACACACACACACACACACACACACACACATACACACACACACACACACACAAACACACACACACACACAAACACACACACACACACACACACACACACAAACACACACACACAAACACACACAAACACACACAAACACACACAACACACAACACACACACATGTTCACACATAGACACACATCCCTTCTGGATAATAATTTATGAATATCGTCCCTTATATTTTGTAAATGAGGTATTGAAAAAAAAAGAGTTGCCACGTGTATTATATGCAACGTAGATCAGCTAGAAAATATCTTTGACAAGCGGCCATCCACATCACAGTTACATAGCTACAACACGCTGTTTAACAACACAATGAATGGTATTTCACTTAAGGTACACCAGACTTTCACATAGTCAGGTTTAACGTGGAACAAGTCCATACTGAAGTCATTTACTATCATGAAAATCAACATGGGATTCCAGCCATTTTAACAGCTCTGTCTCCTGGAGTTTTCTACCAATGTGTTAAAGGTATATATAAAGGGATTCAAAGCAGAGTTTAAAAGGGCGTTACGGAGATGCCAAAGCGACATTTACCTCTCCAGGCTTGGGAATACCAGCCAATGCTAAAACTCTACACAGTTCAATAGGAAACCAACACAGGAAGTCTGTTACAGCCACTGTGATCAACCGCCGTGCTATGGTTATGTCTCGTGATGCTTTGGTCGTGTTGGTTCTCAGTGCGTTCTTCTGTACTGACCAGTAGGTAAAAGCTTGGCCAGCTGAGATCAGCAAAAACAGAATGAAATTAAAGACGATCAAAACGCCCAAAGAAATAAATCCATTTTCTAAAAAAAAGTTCTGAGTGATTGGGAGTAGAGTACCGATACCTGCATGACTGTATAACTCCCAGTCTGATGTCACTGGAAGTAAAGGCAAATCAAACAAATTAGCTGACAAGCCACTGCTGCTGATGTTCTCTCAGATAAGAAGGTGCTGAATAGAAAGTGAAGGACAATGAAACGATCCAGTGTGATGAGCCAGACGGTCACAGCTGATACTTCACTTGACAACAAATACAGAAAACCAGCCACCTTTCAGGCCACACTGCTTGTCTGCGCGTCATCATAATACATTTATCTACTAGGGAACAGTTCATCAGCCACACTAATGACAACAATGTAGACACCCATCAGAAAGTCAGCAATGGTCAAGTTGATGACAAACACACTGAAGCCACTTGAAGAAGTTTTCTTCTGTGCACACAAACGTAAAACAAAACAGAAGATGTTACCAGTCACTGGCAGACAGCTGATCAGCCAGAGAAACCCTGATACATTGCTAATTGAAGTAAACCTCTATAATCACGATGAAATGTCGTCTTTGGGGGTAAAAGCAAGTTATCATTAAAGTTATATGGTAGTATTTCGTTGCGACACAATTTAAAATTCAGAGTCGATACCACATGGAGATGGGAAAGATTTTTGAATGCATCAGGTTTTCAAGGACCGTTTTCCACATACAATGCCATTAAGCTAGGTGTTAACTGAAAACCACCAGTGCTGAGAGTGTTGACAGTAGTAAACGTTAAATTAAATTTCTGTAAATTCAAGAACTTGGACAAGATTTTGGTGTCAAACACTGTCAGTGTGGTGAATGATAGATCTGTCATTGTGAGTGCACTTTGAAGAATATCAGACGAGGGATCGGAGTAAAGTGAGGTGATAGAATTGTTGGACAGGGACAGTGTCTTTAGAACTTTTAAACTAACAAAAGAAGTCATGTTAACATGTTGTAGTTTGTTTCCAGTATGGTCTAGAAATTGTAAGCTGGGCAACTTGATGCCGGACAAGATAGTCAAAGAATAGTGGGCAAGAATCGGATGGATGAGATAGGTATTATCACTCACATCAGACAGACTCATTCCTATACCTGTAACATCCAAGGAACGAAACTGTGGGAAGAAGTAAGAAGAGCAAGTTTGATGGTTCAGAAAAGTGTGACCTTGACACAGACAGCCCACAGGACAGGTCACATCACAGAACAATTCATCATCATACAATGGGCAGTGAATCCAGCCATCACACAGATGGTCACCATGGAAGTATATTATGGAAGTTCTGCATGGAAAGAACCCTGGACACGTCAATTCATTACATCCCTCTTCGTCCTCGTGGTCCATACAGTCGTACATTCCATTACATCGTGTGTAGACAGGCAGGCAGCCATTGAACTTAACAGGACAACGATAGTGGCTGTCAGGACAGGACTCACTGGACTTTACTTAGGTTGAAATGAAAATGTTCATAGCATCGAAAATTTATGAGAACAGGAGATGGAAAAAACTGGCGCCCTGTCTCTTTTTTGTATCTGAAATTATCACACATCATCTCATCTGATTCGTTCTGACAATGGAACAATCAGTCATAAACATCATAAGACACAACTCGCCATTAATACAGGTAAACATGATGACACAAGGAGAATGTTTATAGAACGACTCATCACTCTTATCCTGACAGTCTTTTAGAAAGTGACATGCCAGTGTGTATGACAGCGTGCCAACGTCATCATCACAGGTAAACAAAGGAACAAAAGTGACGTGATCAACTGTTAAACCAAAGTTATCATGTATGTGTGACAAGTGATCAGGAAAAGTACAAGAAGATGTGACCTTGACCGCACACGTCGTACCTGTGTGAGTCACACAGCAGAAACGTGTATGTCACGTGGCCATCAGGACACGTCATGAGAGATTAGTGCGTGTGCAAAAGAATAGGGTCCTTGTCAACATTATAACTTGTGAAATCATGGTGGGTCTGATGTGTCCTAAATTCACACACCACACACCCCTCATCTGTTATGTAACTACAGTCACATCTCACAAACTGGCTGTTATTGCACATATCAAAGACATATCATCTTGAACAAATACAGAACGGTCTTCATGTTTTCATGGATAACGTTCTTTTTGGACATTTTGGGAAGCAAGATGCTGCGTGTAGTCAAGCAAACCCAAAACAGGTAAGAATTATACCGATATGGATTGGTTAAATTGTCAACTATTCCACACCAGCCTTCCTCACATTTTAGCATGCTAGACACGCCTCTCAAAGACTTGCAGTGCTTGTTAAATGTCTGGAAGACATCATGTTTTACATAATCAGTATATGGAAAGCAGACAAATTTGTAGCAATGGGAGCTATACTTAGTCTTTGTGGTTTGGTTTAACCAAAGTGTTGTGTGTTATTACTTTTGTGACATCCATGAGTGCACTGCATGCAGTGTAGATTAGCTGTACTCAGTCCTTGTGATTTGGTTTAACCAGAGTGTTGTGAGTTACTATTTTTGCGACATGCATGAGTGATATTCAGTTTCATCATCATCATGTGCCCTGCCACCTGGCGTTGGCGATGATGGCCCTCAATATGTATCTATCCCTTGTTGCCACAAGCGCATCTTTCACCCTCTCTGTCCTCAGCCATCCTGCAAGTCTGTCCAATATTTTCTCCTTGGATCTACCTGATGCTCTCTTTCCCACCAGCTTTCCTGTTGTCACCAGGTGCTCTAATTTCCCTTTCCTCATAAAATGGCCTATAAATGTTGCCTGTCTTTTCCTAATCTTCCTTATCAATGATCTACTTGTATCTGCCTCCATCAAGACTGTTTCGTTTGTTTTCTTTGCTGTCCATGGAACTCTCAACATTCTTCTTAGAAACCACATCTTGGCTGCCTCAATTCTGTTCTGGCTTTCCGTGTTGACTGTCCACGCCTCACAGACAGATAACATTGTCGATTCTGTATAATATTCAAGAACTCTTTTCCTGCTGTTAATTGATAGGCATTTGTTGGTAAGAATGATGGTTTCTGCCAAGCTTCCTTAGCTTGGTTTCGCTGTGAAGTGAAAACAGATCTGGTGATAGAACACAACCTTACCCAACGTCTCTTTTGAAAAGATCATAAATTATATCGTTTTCTATTCTCATTGCTGCTGTTTGTTCCCGATATATATTCCTGATTATTCGTAGATATGTTCTATCAATATTGAGTCTTTCAAGTTGGTTGATCAATTCTTCATGTTTTACCCGATCGAAAGCCTTGGTATAATCAACAAAGCATAAATATAAATCCTTACTTAACTCAATTGCCCTCTCTGTTATAGTTCTTAGGCTGTATAGGGCATTAATAGTTCCTTTCCCTAAAACAAATCCACACTTTCTTCTGCTTTTTCTCTTTTGATTCTATTCCTTGTGTAACAGAGTGCCTTGCTCTGTTACGATCTTTCCCCATTTACCTACAACGCTCAAAGGCAACACCGTGTAGCGTGCTTGCCTAGATCAAAAACGCCTTGCGTTCTCTTGGTCAAATTGTACTATTATCTCACAGCCTCTGCCTACCCATAGCTATGCATTGAACATTCCAAGGATCTAGCCAGTACATGACGATTGTAGATAACACACTGCTAAACAATTAGCAGATCTACAATGTGTACATGTGCTCGAAAGCGGGCCTACGACAAGATTTTGTCGTCATCTCCAGTCAGTATTACGTGGTAGTTTTACAGAACGTAGAGGGGGGGCCGTCACTAATGTATGCATGCTGCCTTCAGCATTATAGAACAATCGCCGTGTAATTGCCGGCGGGAACACTCAGACAATGACCGCAGGGCGCGTCTGTCTCAACCGCCTTAGGTATTTGTGGCTCGATAGCGAGGACATACCCACTCGCGAAACTGCCGGACAATGACCAGCGTTTCACTTGTGTGTACTGACGCGCTGCGTTAAAACTACACACTAAGTGTTGACTTATTAATTAGGTGAGAACAACCAATCAGACCTTGGCATCTGGTTGATTGATTAATTTGGTGAGAACAACCAATCAGACCTTGCCATCTGAAAGGTTTGAGATTTGAAAATATGACCATCATGCTCTGTTCCCAGAGTACAAATTAACAAGGCGCATCATAGCGTGTGCTTTTCCACCGCCACTCTCAGTATTACCAGAGGTGCCCTTTCCTGCCACCACTCTTGATCTCACAACAGGTGATCATCTTCACGGCATTACTGTAGTAAGTTCTGGATTTTTATCACTTTATTATAATTTGTCACTTGCAGTAAGCTTAGACTTTAGTGTCTCTTATTTCTTTAGATTCTAGCTTGAGTCTATTGAGTACCGCGCTAGATTTGCAGAATTCGCACAGCGAGAAAGTATGTTTTGATCTAAACGATGTGCTATCTCACAAGATCTGTAGCACTTAGCGTGGCGGCCACCATTGTGAAGATGGAACTGAGATTTAAATGTAATAACCACTAAATAGTAGATTTAGCCCCTATTTTCATGTGGCTATTGTAGGACTATGGACAACCATATTCTGCCAAAAGCCAAGATACAAGGCATTGTTGTGCAGAGGAAGAGTATTTTATACTTGACAAGGTTGTATTTTTACATACTGACATGATGACTGATGAAACACGTGCTCAGCTAATTGATCTGTTTAGTGTATCCCTTAGCTGATCAGCACCACTGATTTGATGACATGGTTTAATAATAATATGCTATACTATTTTGTTATCATTGTCTCTAGCACTTGATCTAGAATTATACTTAATCACATAGAGATAATGGGTAATAGATTACTCAAGTGTGTTGTTCTCTCAACACTGCTGACTGCTATTTGATTAGGTGCTGTTTGTGATGACATAGTTCTCATTGTCAAATAGGCCTACTATGTCATCACCACTGAATATTAACTGTCTGAAAGCTACCAAGATGCAATGCATTATTGTGCACTATTTTATACTTGATAATGTTGTATGTGTGTACATAATGGTAGTTGATGAAACATGTGCTCAGTGAATTGATCCAATTGTTGTATCCCTTGTCTGCTCAGCACCACTGCTAATCATTATTAATATAGAATATTGCTTTGATGACATAGCTTAATTAGTAATATGCTATGCTATTTTGTCATCACTATCTCTAGCACTAGATATAGAATTACACATAACTACATGGAGCAAATATTTAATGGATGACTCAAGTGTGTTGACTGCTATCCAATAAGGTAGACCTACTGTTTGTGACGACAGCTCCCATAGTCAAATACTATGTTTGTCGTCACCACTGAATATTAACTGTCCAATAGCTGCCCACTCAGATGTTATGTTACAACTTACTCAGCCCATGGCAGCCGAACAGCTTAATATGACTGTGCATTATTTTGCCAGTACATTATTGAAAGTCTACTCTATGCTAAGGCTATCGAACAAGCAGTATGGTAGTTTACCCTCAACTTATCAAAGGGTTACTCAATGTTTTGTCATCAATTAATTGTTCCATGTTTACAAGTGCTAGTGCTTTAGAGTGTAAATATCGACACCACATATTTTGGTATAATGTAATAGTTCTTTACACAACATTTTGTTATCAATTATTTGTTGCATGTTTACAAATGCTAGTGCTTTTGTTTGTAAATGTAGACATTTTCTGTTAGAATGTAGTGGTTCACTCTTGTACATTGACATTGGTATTTCACAAAATGTGTACTTTGTCATTGTATTTATGAAACCTATTTTGTGTCTTACAGGCACTGTCTTCTTTGGCTCTTCCTTCCTGTCTTCTTCTTCGTATTCTTTTGTCTCCTTCCATATCCCAGTACGGTCCTTTTCCCTTATTGTCATTTTCCCATTTTCCCTGTTTTCCTTCCTACCTATCTCATCAAGAGATAATAAAGAGTCAAGAACACAACGAGGACTTGTGTTTTGATTGAGAGACTTCCCTTTCTGCTCTGGATTATAGGACCACCACAGCAATCATCACCAAACCCCTTAACCCACTCATCCATCTCACCTGGCGCTGCGATTCATCAATACATATCATACATCACCTTACCCCCCCCTTAACCACGCGACTATCACACTTGGCGCTGCAAAGCAGGATCCAGATTCGGAAAGGGAACTAAAAGGAAGACAGTGCTACAGGCTGCCCAACTGACCGACAACACTCCCACGACATGGCTGTAGTGAACACTCCGATTCTTCGCCCCCAGAAATTGCCAAAGTTCTCAGGAGAAGATGGCACCCTTGATGCTGAAGATTTCATGCGTGAAGTCAAACTGGCTCTTCACCTACAACCTATAGAGGATACAGCAGCAGCAGCAGGATGGATCCTATCTGCACTAGATGGACAGGCCAGAAAACTAATTGTTCGCATGCCAGCACTGAAAATCAATACGCCAGATAAAATCTTCAAAATCATCGATGAGAACTGGGGCGAACAGAGGGATGCTTCAACATTGGCCGCAGCATTCTATAGGACTCAACAGGGTCTTGGTGAATCTGTCACTGAGTATGCCACTAGACTTTGGACTCAGTGGAACAAGGTGAACCACGTACAGATTGACAGCCCTCTCTCAGAGAATGTCTTGAGGGACACCTTTGCCAATGGCCTACAGCCAACAGCCCTCAAGAGGGATATCAAGCGGTATATTCGGGACCGCTGTGATGTGTCCTTCGAAGGAGCCCAGAGAGAAGCCCAGCGCTGGGTACGGGAAGATGGCACCCAGGAGTCCCCAGCCCAACAAGCAGTAACATTGGAATACAATGCCACACTGGCACGGCTGGAAGCACAGATAGCAGACCTCACCACCAAATTAGAAAGACGGCAGGACACGACCACACCTAAACCACCTCCTACTGCTAGTAGACCCATACCCAGCTACAATGGGAATCAGTTGGAACAGGGCAGGAGGCACAAATACTGTATTTGGTGCCAGCGTTTTAGTCACACTGAAGACCAGTGCCGGGCAAAACAGGCATACCTGAGAGAGACGGGCCAACACACCTGGCAGCAACAACAGCAGCAGTACCAAAACACATACCCACAACGCCAGCAACGACAGCGTGACCGCCCACAACAGCAACGCCAACATACCCAACAGAGGCAGCAGGGAAACTTCTAGTCCCCGTTGCCAGCAACCAACGGGCAACGGGGAACACAGTACAATCAGGACTCACCGGCCAGTGCCCCACTGCAGATATCACCATCAACCATAAGAGGGTCTCTGCACTTGTCGACACTGGCAGTGAAGTAACTACAGTGACTGAAACATGGGCTGCACAGCACCTGAAAGACCTTTCACTTCAGGACTGCCATGTTACCCTAAGAGCAGTCAACGGCGCAGAAGTTCCATACTCCGGCATCTACGTCGTCGACATTGAACTCTTTGGACACCGCTGCCCCAATATCCCAGTCCTTGTAGTCAAAGAGCCCACAGAGCCGTCTATGCAGCAACGCAAAAAGCGCCTGCCGGTTCTGCTAGGCATGAATGTCCTTGGCCCTTGCCTTTCCCAAGCCCCAAACCTCCCTTCATCCCTCCAAGCCATAGCAAGAGAGATTCGCAGAGAAAACGCCCTGACCCGAGGGATGGCACGAACCATGCGACGTTGCAGAATACCTGCCAACTCCATGGCTACAATCCAGGTGACGGGAAATCAAGTTGCCCGTCAGTTCCTCGCGTCACCTTTGGCCCGACCACTGCCTGGGGGTCTCATGCTGGTTCCCACTCTCCTGGATGCTGACCACAACTCCAGATATGTACGGCTTGCAAACTTGTCCCAGGAAGATGTCTTTCTCCCTGCCAAAACTCCCGTGGCAGTTCTAAGTTCCATCACAGCTGTTGAGGGCCCAAGTAATGTCCAGTTTTCAACAACAGTGAACGAGCTGGTAGTCTCCATGGAAGCCCAAACATCTAGCCCTACTCCACCTCCCTCTCCACCTAGTCAGGCGCATCCTTATGTCAAGTTTGATGGCACTGCTGAACAGCAAAAACAACTGCAAGAGCTGCTTTCCAAACACACAGCAAGTTTCACCAAGGATAACAACGATGTAGGCTACACAGATGCAGTTCACCACCGCATCCGAACAACAGACCCTACGCCTGTGGCCGTACCATATCGACGCATTCCCCCACACCAGCTGAAAGAGGTACAGGAACACATCAAGGGACTTCTTGCGCAGAAGGTCATCGTTGAGAGCTACAGCCCATATGCTGCCCCCATAGTAATGTCAGGAAGAAAGATGGCAGCCTCCGACTTTGTGTTGACTACCGACGCCTCAACAAGAAGACTGTTGGTGACGCCTACCCACTACCACGGATACAAGAGTCTTTTGATGCCCTTGTGGGTGCTCAGTTCTTTTCAACACTTGACCTGGCCAGTGGTTATCACCAGATTGCGATGCACCCAGACGATCAACACAAGACAGCATTTGTCACTCCCATGGGTCTTTATGAATATACAAGAATGCCTATGGGGTTAGTCTCGGCACCAGCAACATTCCAGCGCCTGATGCAGTCAACAGTGTCGGACTTCATGTTTCAGTTTCTCCTTGTATACTTGGATGACCTTCTGGTATATTCGAAAACCTTTGAGGAACATCTGGAACACCTTGATCGACTATTGGGACGCATCGCAGCTGTGGGCATGAAACTGCGCCTGGACAAGTGCCAGTTCCTTCGTCAGGAAGTTAATTACCTGGGCCACACCATTTCAGCTGGGGGAGTCAGCTGTGAAGATGGCAAGATTGAGGCAGTGAGAGACTGGCCAAGACCTACCACAACAACAGCCCTGCGAAGCTTTCTGGGTTTTGCCAGTTACTACCGGCGTTTTATCCACCGCTTCTCTAAATTAGCAGGACCACTCCACGACCTGGTCGCAGAGGGTAGTAGAGATGCTAAGAAGAAAACTGTGGACATTTCCAACCTGTGGGGCACCATCCATCAGACAGCCTTTGATGCTCTGAAGACGGCACTGATCTCTGCGCCAATATTGAGCTACGCCGATTTCACCAAACCCTTCATCCTGGAAACGGACGCCAGCCATGATGGGTTAAGTGCCATCCTATCCCAAGATCAAGAGGGAGGCCGGCGTGTCATTGCCTATGCCAGCCGCCGTCTTCAGTCTACAGAGAAGAACAAGGCCGCCTATAGCAGCATGAAGTTGGAGTTCCTGGCTCTCAAATGGGCCATCACTGAAAAGTTCCGCCACTACCTGCTGGGAGCGAATTTTGTTGTCTTCACCGACAACAATCCCCTAGTCCACTTCAGAACAGCTCCCCTTGGTGCCTTGGAACAAAGATGGGCAGCACAACTTGCCCAGTTTAATTTCGACATCAAATACCGACCAGGAAAGACCAACCCTGCTGATGCCCTTTCCCGATTACCCCACAGCCCCAGTGCCCTACCCCCTCCCACACCCATGCCACCTGAAGTTGCTATAGTCCAGCAGACCTGCTGCAACAGCCAGAATGCCACTACCCCACAGGCTGACCAACAGGACCATGCAGCACCGCCTGACGAGTCCCTGCAAACGGACACCATCTTGCCACGCCTGTCAACAAAGGAGCTCCATCAACTGCAGACCCAAGACAACACTTTGGGACCTGTACTGAAGTCCTGGCCAGCCAAGCCACCAGGTAGCCACAACCACCAGCTGCGCACGCTAGTACGGCAATACCCTCGTCTCATCTGCAAAGAGGGGTTGCTGTATCGGCGAGTGACGGACCCATCGCATGGAGCCTGTGAGCAACTAGTCCTCCCCAGCTCACTACGCCCTGATGTCCTGGCATCCCTGCATGATTGCATGGGCCACCAAGGTTATGACAGGACCATGGAGCTACTCCGGACCCGTGTCTACTGGCCTGGCATGTATGCAGATGTGAAGCAGTACCTGGCAAACTGCCAACGCTGTGCCATGAATCGCCTTCCCACTAGACTGCATACCCCATCTACCCCCCTTTTGGCAAGTAGACCCTTGGAGATCCTCGCAATAGATTTCACCAAGCTTGAACCTGCAACTGATGGCCGCGACACCGTTCTTGTCCTCACAGATGTGTTCACCAAGTTTGCACAGGTCATTCCTACCCGCAACCAAGAAGCGTCAACAGTTGCCCGGGTCCTGGTACAAGAATGGTTCCAACGCTATGGGGTACCAGAACGGATCCACAGTGACCAGGGGCGAGAGTTTGAATCGAAGCTGGTGAAGGAACTGTGTGATCTCTATGGGATCCGGAAGACGAGAACAACTCCGTACCATCCCCAGGGTAACGCACAATGTGAGCGATTTAACCGATCCTTGCAAGACCTCCTGAGAACACTGCCCCCAGAACAAAAGAGGCGGTGGCCTCTTCACCTGCCAGAGCTGCTACAGGCGTACAACACAACGCCCCATGCCTCCACAGGTTTTACACCATATTTCCTCCTCTTTGGCCAGGAACCCAGACTCCCAGTAGATTACCTTTTAGGACGGCCAGCCACCACAGCAGCTGGGACAGTTGACTGGGTAAAGCAACACCGCGTACGACTCCTGGCAGCACACCAGAAAGCCCTGGACCAGCTCCGAAAAGCAGCAGCGGACCGAGCCCGGTATGACCCCAAACAAGCTGCTGACCATGAGCTACAGGTTGGTGATCATGTCTATGTCCGTAACCGTCTCATAGGACGCAACAAGATCCAGGACTACTGGCAGCCCCAGCTTTATCGTGTGACAGCCAGGCCATATGGCGGTCAGCATGTTTATTCAGTACTCCCTGTCTCAGGTGGACCAGAGCGGGTGATCAACCGACGGGACCTACAGCCAGCAACTGGACTCCTCAATGCAGCTGTGGGTCAACCACTTCCACAACCTGTACCACGACAACAATACTCTTCTGAGTCGGACTCGGAAGAGGAAACCTGGGTCTTCCGTCCACGGCCAAAACCAAGGCGCACTGTGCCGGCTCACCCTTTACCCACTGATCCTGCACCACAGCCAGCTATACCTGCACTTCCGCCCATCCCTCCACGGCGCTCCCAACGTCTCCTGAACAAGACGCAGTGAGAACTTCAAAATAAGATGTAGACTCTTATGCGATCCTTTCCGTGGTCGCATGAAAGAACTTTTCATAGCTTGCCTACCTACAGATATTATGAATATTTTTAGTAAGACATTTTACATTGTATGCTTCATAATTGCATTTGAGAGACTGACCTAGGTGTACTATTGTACCGTGTATATGCCCATGTATGATTATTATTGTACCATGTATATGCCCATGTATGATTATTTGCACATTCTCTTTTCAAATTTTTCTTCATTTTCACTGAAGCATACCTTCGGAATTTTGATTGACATTGATGTGATGCTCTTTACATAGGACATGTAGTTTTATACATTTGTCATTTTGTTTCCCGTAATGAATGTTTTGATGCATAGGTATGGCAAAGAGGCTTTAGTGAATTTATTAAATGCTACTTTCTTTAATGCTACTTTCTCTAGCTTATTATGTTAAGGCATTTGCCATTTCAGTGTTTCATACTTTCGTACTGCCAGTTATGTTGACCAAGTCAGAGTCCTAACTTGACTAAGCAGTGTAACTGTCCTTTCGGAACTGAAATTGCAACTCTTCCAGTTTGCCCATGCATGCCCTAGCTAATATGCAAGTGGATTCCATACTCCACCATATTCATAGCATTTCTCAATTTTATGAATTCTTGAGGTGGCCCTGAAATTTCAGCCCTCAAGAATTTACCCAATGTTCGCGCACCATCGCGGACGATGGTTTTCAAATTGGTGGGGGGAGGTGTAACAGAGTGCCTTGCTCTGTTACGATCTTTCCCCATTTACCTACAACGCTCAAAGGCAACACCGTGTAGCGTGCTTGCCTAGATCAAAAACGCCTTGCGTTCTCTTGGTCAAATTGTACTATTATCTCACAGCCTCTGCCTACCCATAGCCATGCATTGAACAATCCAAGGATCTAGCCAGTACATGACGATTGTAGATAACACACTGCTAAACAATTAGCAGATCTACAATGTGTACATGTACTCTAAAGCGGGCCTACGACAAGATTTTGTCGTCATCTCCAGTCAGTATTACGTGGTAATTTTACAGAACGTAGAGGGGGGGGCCGTCACTAATGTATGCATGCTGCCTTCAGCATTGTAGAACAATCGCCGTGTAATTACCGGCGGGAACACTCAGACAATGACCGCAGGGCGCGTCTGTCTCAACCGCCTTAGGTATTTGTGGCTCGATAGCGAGGACATACCCACTCGCGAAACTGCCGGACAATGACCAGCGTTTCACTTGTGTGTACTGACGCGCTGCGTTAAAACTACACACTAAGTGTTGACTTATTAATTAGGTGAGAACAACCAATCAGACCTTGGCATCTGATTGATTGATTAATTTGGTGAGAACAACCAATCAGACCTTGCCATCTGAAAGGTTTGAGATTTGAAAATATGACCATCATGCTCTGTTCCCAGAGTACAAATTAACAAGGCGCATCATAGCGTGTGCTTTTCCACCGCCACTCTCAGTATTACCAGAGGTGCCCTTTCCTGCCACCACTCTTGATCTCACAACAGGTGATCATCTTCACGGCGTTACTGTAGTAAGTTCTGGATTTTTATCACTTTATATATTCATTGTCATTTGCAGTAAGCTTAGGGACTTTAATGTCTCTTATTTCTTTAGATTCTAGCTCGAGTCTATTGAGTACCGCGTTAGATTTGCAGAATTCACACAGCGAGAAAGTACGTTTTGATCTAAACGATGTGCTATCTCACAAGATCTGTAGCACTTAGCGTGGCGGCCACCATTGTAAGATGGGAAATGAGATTTAAATGTAATAACCACTATAGATTTAGCCCCTATTTTGATGTGGCTATTGTAGGACTATGGACAACCATATTCTGCCAAAAGCCAAGATACAAGGCATTGTTGTGCAGAGGAAGAGTATTTTATACTTGACAAGATTGTATTTTTACATACTGACATGATGACTGATGAAACACGTGCTCAGCTAATTGATCTGTTTAGTGTATCCCTTAGCTGATCAGCACCACTGATTTGATGACATGGTTTAATAATAATATGCTATACTATTTTGTTATCATTGTCTCTAGCACTTGATCTAGAATTATACTTAATCACATAGAGATAATGGGTAATAGATTACTCAAGTGTGTTGTTCTCTCAACACTGCTGACTGCTATTTGATTAGGTGCTGTTTGTGATGACATAGTTCTCATTGTCAAATAGGCCTACTATGTCATCACCACTGAATATTAACTGTCTGAAAGCTACCAAGATGCAATGCATTATTGTGCACTATTTTATACTTGATAATGTTGTATGTGTGTACATAATGGTAGTTGATGAAACATGTGCTCAGTGAATTGATCCAATTGTTGTATCCCTTGTCTGCTCAGCACCACTGCTAATCATTATTAATATAGAATATTGCTTTGATGACATAGCTTAATTAGTAATATGCTATGCTATTTTGTCATCACTATCTCTAGCACTAGATATAGAATTACACATAACTACATGGAGCAAATATTTAATGGATGACTCAAGTGTGTTGACTGCTATCCAATAAGGTAGACCTACTGTTTGTGACGACAGCTCCCATAGTCAAATACTATGTTTGTCGTCACCACTGAATATTAACTGTCCAATAGCTGCCCACTCAGATGTTATGTTACAACTTACTCAGCCCATGGCAGCCGAACAGCTTAATATGACTGTGCATTATTTTGCCAGTACATTATTGAAAGTCTACTCTATACTAAGGCTATCGAACAAGCAGTATGGTAGTTTACCCTCAACTTATCAAAGGGTTACTCAATGTTTTGTCATCAATTAATTGTTCCATGTTTACAAGTGCTAGTGCTTTAGAGTGTAAATATCGACACCACATATTTTGGTATAATGTAATAGTTCTTTACACAACATTTTGTTATCAATTATTTGTTGCATGTTTACAAATGCTAGTGCTTTTGTTTGTAAATGTAGACATTTTCTGTTAGAATGTAGTGGTTCACTCTTGTACATTGACATTGGTATTTCACAAAATGTGTACTTTGTCATTGTATTTATGAAACCTATTTTGTGTCTTACAGGCACTGTCTTCTTTGGCGTCTTCCTTCCTGTCTTCTTCTTCGTATTCTTTTGTCTCCTTCCATATCCCAGTACGGTCCTTTTCCCTTATTGTCATTTTCCCATTTTCCCTGTTTTCCTTCCCTACCTATTTTCATCAAGAGATAATAAAGAGTCAAGAAACACAACGAGGACTTGTGTTTTGATTGAGAGACTTCCCTTTCTGCTCTGGATTATAGGACCACCACAGCAATCATCACCAAACCCCTTAACCCACTCATCCATCTCACCTGGCGCTGCGATTCATCAATAATATCATCATCACCTTACCCCCCCCCCTTAACCACGCGACCTATCACACTTGTCCTCATCATGATTATTCTTAATGGAATTTTTGTTACATGACTCATCAAGCTGATTGTGCGATGGAGTTCGCATTCTATAGTCCCTGTTTCTTTTGGAAGTGGAGTGAACATAGATTTTGGCATATCTTTGGGGATTTTTCCGGTGTCATAATGTCATTTAGGAGGACTGTTATTTTTTTCAATACCAAATTCCTCCAGGGCTTCAACCATCTCTGTAGTAATTTTGTCTGATCCTGGAGCTTTTCCTGGTTTCATCTTTTTCAGTGCTGCTCTAATTTCATCTTTCATTATGGGTGGTCCTTCAAAGTTATTTTCTTATAATGTGTTCTTCGTTTCTGTCATAGTCAAAAGGATCTTTAATGTACTCTCCCCATCTGTCTAATATTTTATCTTTTTCCATGATAAGCGTACCAATTTTTGATTTTAAGCAACTAGTTGATGTGCATGTCTTTTCGTGTGGACAATTTCTTCAATTTCAGCGCACAATGCCTTGGTTAAATCAAATCACAAGGAAAGAATGGAGCTATTCCAGCCTGTAATCCACTCATGCGTGTCTCCAAACTAGTAACGCACAACGCTCTGGTTAAACCAAACCAAAAGGACTGATTTGTGTCGCACATAGAAGATGGTATGACTTAAGGAAGTCAAGATGTACCTATGTATATATGATGTTGAAGTTTCACAATCAATTTGATATTGATTTATTTCACATTGATATTCATTTCTTTATTCACAAACTAAATAAAGTGCATCATTCATACCAACGTTGTGTCTTATCTAGAGAGGTTTGTCCAGTCATGTATGTTAATACTATTTTTTCCTCTCCTTCTTGAGTACTTAACAGAACAACTGAATCTTCTTGTGTATTTAATAGAACAACACAATACTTCCTCATAGTCTGTAGGACCGAAAAGTGCATCGACATTTTTTGTGTAAAATATTCAAGAGTGTTTGCTGCATATACTTTTGTACAGAGGAGACAGCAAAAGAAACAAACGAGAGAGTCTTGAAAAGGCAGGCACAAGAAGATCATTAATCAAGAAGATTAAGAAAAGACAAGCAACATTTATAGGACATGTAATGAGGAAAGAGAATTTAGAGCACCTGGTCACAACAGGAAAGATGGAGGGAAAGAGAACATCAGGTAGGCCCAAGGAGAAAATATTGGACGGACTTACAGGGTGGCTGAGGACATAGAGAGTGGAAGATGTACTTGCAGCGACAAGGGTCAGATTTGTATGGAGGGTCATGATCGCCAACGCAATGTGGCAGGGCACATGATGATGATGATGAATTTTGTACATATTTTGTGTATTGAAAACAAAATGTTTACATCGATATGATCTTCTCTATAAAATTATCCAGGAATCAGGAAAGATCCAGCATTATTTGATGAAATGAAGGCCCTTCTCCAAATATAGCCTCAGTTTATTTTCCTCGTCTTCTCTTCATTGAAATAAACTTAAGTGCAACAGTGTGTGAGTGAGCATAGCTAGGCTGAGAATAACACAGCTAAAGCTGTAAGCAAAATAAGACAGACAATAAACAAAGAATCAACCAACCAACCAACCAAATAACCAACCAACCAACCAACAGGAAGCGAAAAGATCTGCAGACGAGAATTAAAGAAGTAAATCAAGTTCACATGTCTTTATTTCATCACTTTTTACAATGTAAAATCAATAAAGATCAAAAGGTACATACGACGTCCATATTCCACCAACAATTATCAAAGCAGGTAGCGAGCACCGCGTCCATGGGACCCTCCTTATTTCTGTGACCAGCTTTATACAATATCACAAAATGGTCACAGTCTCTCTGGTTTAAAAAAAAAGTACTCTCTCTCTCTTTCTCACTCTCTTTCTCCCTCTCTCTCTCTCTCATAGTGGTGTGTGTGTGTGTGTGTGTGTGTGTGTGTGTGTGTGTGTGTGTGTGTGTGTGTGAGAAATATGTAGCCTCAGTGTCATATTTCCCAAGCCATAAGCAACAAACAAACAGTGGGTGTAAGAAGCCCCGTTGAGGCACAAGGTTGAGGGTCGTGTGCAATATGCGTAAGTGTACGTGTAACACAATAAGATCACATTTCTCTATAAGGTCACACAAGTTACGGACAGGCCGATGCGTATATCCAGTCAAGTACGATGTGTGTGTCACAGGCATTGGGTCAGTACAGCGGTCAGCTGTTCTGTGGGACAGAGATCACCAAACAGCCGGAACACAACGTGAAAGAGTCAGACAACCGGCTGCAGACAGACGGTGAAGCACAATGCCACGCTCCTCTCACTGACTCTAGCAGGCGACATACATCTGGGGGAAGGGGGGGGGGAAGGGGGGGGGGGACAGTGCACAGCGTCTGTGTCTGGTTGATGCGTAGAAGAGGCACGTGTAGGAGGACATCAAAGCTACATCCGTGACTGATGGAGGTGGCCTAAGGTGAAAGTCGAGTCAGTGGATGTAAAAAGTTGAGCAAGGTCAAGGTCAAATATCTGAATGTTTATACTCCCTTTGTGGCACAAGGTGAAAGCCCTGTCAGTGAGTGTAAGAAGTTCCCTGTGACACAAGGTGAAGGTCGTGTCAGGTGTAAAAAGCTTCATGTGGCACAAGGTGAAGGCCGTGTCAGTGGGTGTAAAAAATAAACCCTAAGGCACAAGGTGAAGGTCGTGTCATTGTGTCTAAAAAGTCCCCAAAGGTACAAGGTGAAGGCTGTGTCAGTGGGTGTAAAAAAACAACCTTAAGGCACAAGGTGAAGGTCGTGTCAGTGTGTGTAAGAAATCCCCTAAGGCGTGAAGGTCGTGTCAGTGTGTGTAAGAAATCCCCTAAGGCACAAGGTGAAGGTCGTGTTAGTGGGTGTAAAAAAAAACACCTCAGGTGCAAGGTGAAGGTCGTGTTAGTGTATGTAAAAAAAAACCCTAAGGCATGAAGGTCGTGTCAGTGTGTGTGTAAGAAATCCCCTAAGGCTCAAGGTGAAGGTCGTGTCAGTGAGTGTAAGAAATCCCCTAAGGCACAAGGTGAAGGTCGTGTCATTGACTGAAAAATGCCCCCTAAGGCAGGAGGTGAAGGTCATGTCAGTGTGTGTAGGAAGTCCCCTCAGGCGCCATGTCGGTGCTGGAGGTGAGGACATCAACGACGTGGGCAAGGTGTGGTCTGTCCACAGGCAGCTGATCCATACAGCGAGCACTGACCTCCTGCAGCACCTGGACATGGGCCAGCCTGTTGATCTGGTCCAACAGGTAACCCAGACTGTACACGTCAGACATGGGGGACGTGTAGGCGCCAGCTCTTACCTGCGTGGATATACACACATGATTATACATGTACAGTTGGTGAATGGGTTGGCCATAACCTGTAACTTTCCATACGTTACACACACATACATACACACATGTACAGTTGGTGAATGGGTTGGCCATAACCTGTAACTTTCCATACGTTACATGCACAGACATACATACACACATGTACAGTTGGTGAATGGGTTGGCCATAACCTGTAACTTTCCATACGTTACATGCACAGACATACACATGTACAGTTGGTGAATGGGTTGGCCATAACCTGTAACTTTCCATACGTTACATGCACAGACATACATACACACATGTACAGTTGGTGAATGGGTTGGCCATAACCTGTAACTTTCCATACGTTACATGCACAGACATACATACACACATGCACAGTTGGTGAATGGGTTGGCCATAACCTGTAACTTTCCATACGTTACACACACATGTACAGTCGGTGAATGGGTTGGCCATAACCTGTAACTTTCCATACGTTACATGCACAGACATACATACACACATGTACAGTAGGTGAATGGGTTGGCCATAACCTGTAACTTTCCATACGTTTTACACACAGACATACATACACACATGTACAGTCGGTGAATGGGTTGCTATAATTGTAACCTTTCATACATTACCTGCACAGACATACATACACACATGTACAGTCGGTCAATGGGTTGCTATAATTGTAACCTTTCATACATTACCTGCACAGACATACATACACACATGTACAGTTGGTGAATGAATTGGCCATAACCTGTAACTTTCCATACGTTACACGCACAGACACACACACACACATGTACATTTGGTGAATGGGTTGGCCATAACCTGTAACTTTCCATACGTTACACGCACAGACATACATACACACATGTACAGTTGGTGAATGGGTTGGCCATAACCTGTAACTTTCCATACGTTACACGCACAGACATACATACACACATGTACAGTTGGTGAATGGGTTGGCCATAACCTGTAACTTTCCATACGTTACACACACAGACATACATACACACATGTACAGTTGGTGAATGGGTTGGCCATAACCTGTAACTTTCCATACGTTACACACACAGACATACATACACACATGTACAGTCGGTGAATGGGTTGGCCATAACCTGTAACTTTCCATACGTTACATGCACAGACATACATACACACATGTACAGTTGGTGAATGGGTTGGCCATAGCCTGTAACTTTCCATACGTTACACACACAGACATACATACACACATGTACACTTGGTGAATGGGTTGGCCATAACCTGTAACTTTCCATACGTTACATGCACAGACATACATACACACATGTACAGTTGGTGAATGGGTTGGCCATAACCTGTAACTTTCCATACGTTACACACACATGTACAGTCGGTGAATGGGTTGGCCATAACCTGTAACTTTCCATACGTTACATGCACAGACATACATACACACATGTACAGTCGGTGAATGGGTTGGCCATAACCTGTAACTTTCCATACGTTTTACACACAGACATACATACACACATGTACAGTCGGTGAATGGGTTGCTATAATTGTAACCTTTCATACATTACCTGCACAGACATACATACACACATGTACAGTCGGTGAATGGGTTGCTATAATTGTAACCTTTCATACATTACCTGCACAGACATACATACACACATGTACAGTTGGTGAATGGGTTGGCCATAACCTGTAACTTTCCATACGTTACACGCACAGACACACACAACACATGTACATTTGGTGAATGGGTTGGCCATAACCTGTAACTTTCCATACGTTACACGCACAGACATACATACACACATGTACAGTTGGTGAATGGGTTGGCCATAACCTGTAACTTTCCATACGTTACACGCACAGACATACATACACACATGTACAGTTGGTGAATGGGTTGGCCATAACCTGTAACTTTCCATACGTTACACACACAGACATACATACACACATGTACATTTGATGAATGGGTTGGCCATAACCTGTAACTTTCCATACGTTACACACACAGACATACATACATACATGTACAGTTGGTGAATGGGTTGGCCATAACCTGTAACTTTCCATACGTTACATGCACAGACATACATACACACATGTACAGTCGGTGAATGGGTTGGCCATAACCTGTAACTTTCCATACGTTACATGCACAGACATACATACACACATGTACAGTTGGTGAATGGGTTGGCCATAACCTGTAACTTTCCATACGTTACACACACAGACATACATACACACATGTACACTTGGTGAATGGGTTGGCCATAACCTGTAACCTTTCATACATTACCTGCACAGACATACATACACACATGTACAGTCGGTGAATGGGTTGCTATAATTGTAACCTTTCATACATTACCTGCACAGACATACATACACACATGTACAGTCGGTGAATGGGTTGCTATAATTGTAACCTTTCATACATTACCTGCACAGACATACATACACACATGTACAGTCGGTGAATGGGTTGCTATAATTGTAACCTTCCATACGTTACCTGCACAGACATACATACATACACATATGTACAGTTGGTGTGTGGGTTGGCCATAACCTCTAACTTTCCATACATTACATGCACAGACATACATGTAGTGTTAGATTACACCAATGTTTAACAGGGACAGTGGTTGGCTTTAACTGTAACGTTCCATACATTCCCAGCACAGACATACATATTGTGTTGGATTAGATCAAGTTTTAACTGATAGTGGGAGTGGGTTAGTTATAATCTGTAACCTTCCACACGTTACGTGCACAGACATGCACACATCAAGTGTTGGATTAGACCAAGTTTTAACAATGACAGTGGGTTGGTTATGACCTGTAACCCTCAATACGTTACGTGCAAAGACATACACACATGTAGCTTTGGGTTAACAAAACTGTAACAGTGACGGTAGGACAGACATAAACTTCTGTATATTACATGCACATGGTTCGATTAAACAAAGCTGTAACTGTCAGAGTGGGTAGGCTATAACCTATAACCTTGTTTTGATAGAGCCATTGACTCCGAATCTGATATTTCGAGTTCAGACCCAGATTGCGACATTAAATCTGTTCTGTTCTCTGCCCATCTTAATGTATCCATCATTTGATCTAAGTCAGCTCAGGGTTTTAATGTCCGTTCTCCCCCCTTCCCCATTTAAAAACCTTGCCATCGCATACGATTTTGTGCAGTTTCAGGGAATCTGCCAGATAGCTACCGGCAGA